>JAKGSA010000413.1:379990-391795 GCA_033558755.1 Philaethria dido | reverse complement strand
TAACACATCGCGTGTTGACGAAATTTTGACTAACAAAAGCAAAGAAATGGAAATTATTTAAAACATGTTATAATGGAAATCGAACCCACAACTCAAATTTACAATTTCATTGCTGAGTATATATATTCTCGAATTCGAAATACGTTATCTTCTTGAAACACACTAATTGTTGAATAGAAAGCTACAAATGTGAGAGGCAATATGAAATGGAGGTACAAAGCTCTGTCAGAACCACTCCACGTTCACTGTAAAGCGAATGTTATTTACTAAGAGGTTATAAGATTGCCGTAATTGTTTTGAGGCTTTGTTATATTATGGGGGAAGTTCATTTTATTAAATGAAACTATTTTAACCGGATCAATCGAGTTTTTGATAGTTATACACTTAGGAAATGAAAAACATTTTTTGAAAACGTATGAAATTCGACTTAGAGGCGAGGGTTCGAGTGGGACTCGAACGACCACGACCACGCCTCTTGTAAACTTATGCTAACAACAAAAGTAAGAAGCGTATAAGAATTTTGACGTAGGATATTAATGCATGGCTTAATGGTCAGAGCGCTTGGTCAGTTTCCAAGAGACGCGGTTTTGAGACCCGCTGTGATAATTTTTACGTTTTCTAAATTAATCGAGTATATCTTAGTATTTGGAAATACATTTTTGGAAACCTGATGACCATGAAAGTAGAGTCTACCTATAACCATGGACTAATGTAAAGTGTTCGAATTTTTTTTTATTATATATTTCCGTATACTAAAAAATATACGTGATTTAAATAGTTAAAAATATCATTATTTGTATAAAAAAACTAGCATTGTATATTTTAGAATATCATAGATTGTATTCCATTTTCAATATAAATTCATAGTTATTGCTAAAGATAAATCGCGGCGTTGAGATTCACCATCCACTTGAATTCGGGTAAAAAGCGGTGAACGGAGAATCTTGTCAATAGGTTCTCTCTGATTACCCTGCTATGATGGATAAAGCGTGAAGTGAAGTTATTGCGAAATTATTACTAATATTTATATTTAAGTCATACACATACACGCATACATAAAATATACTAGTATATCTAAATCTTTGACGCCTGTCATGGCGCAGAGGCACAAGCGTGCGACTGTAAACGCGACAAGTTGTGGGTTCGATTCCCACTCCAGGAAATGGATTTTTTCATTTCCATCTTGTAACAAGGCAAAGTGCGGCGTTGAGTTCCGCCACTGAGCACACATTGCCTCAAATTCGACGGAAAGTGGGGATCTGAGTGGCTCAACACTAGTTTCCTCTGCCTATCCTATAAGCAGGATACAACGTGAAGCTAAGTAAGTAAGTATTTTTTCAAGCAATTTAATTACAAATAATTTAATACTATCATTCATCATTCGTTTATTTATCGATGTAACCACTTATATTTTGTAAGCTGTATTTATTGTACACAATGCTATGGTTTGCGGTTTGTATGTAATTCAAAACATCTATATGTTTACTCAAAATAATTTATAAATTGCCACTTAATAAAATAACTGAAAATGAAACAGTATTGAATTTTGACATACAACTATATATTAAAAAGCATGAAGACCCCCCGGAGGGCATTCATGAAGAGGTTAATGACTGTGGACGAGGCGAAAGAGGTATGCAGGGACCATAGCGTTTGGCGCTCCGTTCTCTCTGACTATCCCGATAGGGATAAGTAAGTAAGTAACTATATATTAATACGTGAAGCAAAAAGTTTTACCCCGTTTTACGAAAATTATGCGGACGGAGGAGCAAGAAACTTGGCACACTTATAGTTTATACTCGTATAGCGAAGGAGTGCACAGAATGATAATAGCTTTATAAAATAATGCATAAAAATATATTAAATTAATAAAATAAATGTTACACACACTACCATGATTTGTTACCATCATCCATGTTTATAAAAAGTGACATATACGTTGCTAGGCAAACGCGTTGTTAACGCGTCAACGGGGACACTAGTATAATTAAGACTCAGTGTGACGTGTGACGTAATATACTAATAGAATTATGCTGTTGATGCTCACTCGGGAGCCTCACCATATTTGTTAATATATTGTAAAATTATATTTGAAAAGAGCAACTGTTGTTGTCGCCGGCTCTTCTCAACAGAACTGCATTCTTCACCAGTGATGGGTTCTGGTGGGACTGACTCAAAAGTGCTTGTACCTAATAGCTTATATGAATACACAACTCTGACGCGATGAACACATGGCATCAGGGCGTCATGCCGCTTGTCGTGACTATAAACCAGCTTATTTTACTTTCAAGGCGTATCTATAGATGTTTCATTCTAAAATATATTACCTAAGTATTAAATATAGCCTACTTTGCTACGAAAAAAATAAGCCGTCACATACAGTAACCCGAACAGATTGAAGCGTAATAGACATTTTATAGTTGCTATTGCTTGGAGATTTTTTATCAAGATATGTATTGTATGTCGTCTTATTTCATTATCTTTTATTTGTTTTGAGACTATCGTGGTTAAGTGGGCATGTGTCGGACCAAGCCCGAGTGGTTCTAAGTTCGATTCTCATTAGGGGAATGACTGTATTTAAACATATTTTTCCCTATTTTGTAGATACAATTAGAATAAATTTTTATTTTATTGAGATTACAAATAACTTATATATTTAGTAAAAACATTAAAGGCATATATTTTTATTATTCAATCCTTAAGATTCTTTTCTAAAATATATATCTTTTCATATTATCAAAAGAATATTTTTTTCTATCTATCAAGATCTATTATTTCTAGACATTACATGCTAAATGGCGAAACTCAACGCCGCGATTTGTTTCACCAAAGCAGAAAAAATATAAATAATCTTAGCATTACCATTCCCTAAATGGTAATTGAACCCACAACCGTCCGCACCGACCGTTTACAGGCACACACTGTCCTACTGCATAATCGCTAAACAGAAACACTTTCATAAGCGTGCCTCACTACTGCACTGCAGCTCCTATATTTATAAGGACAGATCACGCAAACTGACGTATTTGCTAGAACTTGGCTATTATTTTACTATTTTTGAAAGCATTTAGAATAATGTAAAAACTTTTGGTTTATCTAGTACTTCTTTTTTCTTTTTTATCTTCACGCTGTATCCCGCATATAGCGGGGTAGGCAGAGGGAACCTGAGAACCTAGTGTTAAGACACGCCGTTCTCTTACAACAATTCCGTTCCCCACTTTCCGCCGAATGGAGGCATTGCATGCTGAGTGGCGGAACTCAACGCCGCGCTTTGCCTTGTTACCAAACCCAGGAAATGAAAAAGATTTCCTGGAGTGGGAATCGAACCCACAACCTGTCGCGTTTACAGTTACACGCTTTTGCCTCTGTGCTACGACTGCCGTTTATCTAGTACTGTTTTAAGTTTGCTGGTGGTAAACCTTATTGGGTCAACCAATTGGGGTAACAATAATATTTTATTTCAAATCAGTTTTCTTTTTTGTTAAAATTTTAAATATTTATTTGTATTACCGCGTATTGTTTTACTGGCTAAACCAATTTTGATGATACTATTTTTATATAACAGCTTCTGATGTGGTCCAATTTTAATTTAGTTAAAATCATTCGAATAATTTTGAGTTATTCGTACATAGTATATAGTTGTACTTATTAGTACAATATCTTTAAAGTTAGTTCTTTTTTGTTAAAATCTTAATTATTAAAATTATATAGCATATAGTTGAGTTCCGCCACCTAATGCAATTTAGAAGGAAAGCGATGAACTTAGACTCTTGACATTAGACTCTCTCTGACTTCTGACTCTACTTTTTTTCTAGATAAAATTATCTTTTAGATCTATTATTTCAAATATAGGTGTAATATTTATGGTAGTAAGACCGACGCCGGTAGTAGTAATATAATATTATTATTTAAAACTTACATTTTGCTTCTGCCTACCCTGCTATATGCGGGATACAGCGTGAAGTTAGAAAAAAGATATACATTTTACATTTCTATCCCAAGCTAATTCCGAAGTCCATACGGTTACAGAACGACGTAAAATGAAGAAATGATATTATCGGAACAAAATATTGGAATCGAGTCACGTGGTGAGATCTGTAAGGAACTCGATCACGCTCGCGTTAAATTAAAATAAACGTGGTTCCTGTAATTGCAAGTTATTCTTATTTTTTAATTAAATTTTAATAATAAATAAAAGTAAAAAGATAAAAAAGTGAAATATTTTGAAATTTGGAATTATTTTCAATTTCAAATTATTATCACTTAGGTTACCTATTTGGTAACCTAAGTGATAATAATTTGAAACATCGTGGCCTTGTGATCTGTTTACATCTATCTATCTTCTCAAAGTAGATTGTGGGTTCAATCCCCATTCTGGGATTTTTTTTTTAATTAAATGCTGTACTGTTCTTATCTATAATAAACTATGATTTCTTTGCTGTCCGCGAATAACGTGGGAGATAAATATATCAACAGATATATTCATATATGTTTGTGAACTTAACACTTTTTAACTTCACAACAGTGGTGTAATTAAAAGAAACATTAGTTTTATACTTAACCTCGCATAGCAGATAGTCAGAGAGAAATTAGAGTCAAGAAGTTCCGTTAACTTTCCGCCCGAAATAGAGATATTTCATATTAAAACGAAACTCAAAGTCGCGTTTTATCTTACCAAAGCGATTTACTATAATCATTCCCCCGAGTTAGAATCGAACCCACAACCAATCACATTTCAATCAGATTCGCACCACTAGTCTATTCTAAACTTTAGAAGTGTCATAAATAAATACGCCGACAGCATTGTATCGCGTCTGGGAGCTTTTCATAAAGTCAAAAGCACGAGATAATATATTGTCTTACATAAGTGATTGCTCGCGTCTCGTCCATCATTTGAAATTTAGTGTCTCTACACAATACATCAGTGTCGGGAGAGTTCTTGTTTCTTGTGATAGAGCAGTTTTATTGGAAAATAGTTGTTTTTAAAATATTTGTGATTCAAATAACATTTTCGAAAATGCGTCATTATGAAGAGAAACAGGATTATTTTTAAATAATTTTAATTTTTCCGCTCTCATAAGACACAATGGATCCGTCACTCAACACGTAATGTGTCGAAAAAAGTGGCGAACTGAGTGTCTCGACACTCTGGTTATTTCGTATCTGGAAGCTTTTCATAAAGTCAAAAGCACGAGACAATATCGCACCTTTAGAATCATAGGGACCTAATCAATCAAAATCAAAATCAAAATGATCGATTTTGATTAAAACAAGAATAAAAACTAAAATATAATTTAAAAAAAATATATTTTCAAAAAACTTAAAGGTATGAATTTATATTGACGTTTCCCAAAAATTGTTATTTTTTAAATAAGTCACTTTAACTCTAAAGGTGCTATATATTGTCTCACATAAGTGATTGCTCGCGTCTCGTCCATCATTTGAATATTAGTGTCTCTACACAGTACATTAGTGTCGGGAGAGTTCGTGTTCTTGTGATAATATGTGTAAAATATTTGTTATTTTACATTTAGTAAAATTACGATAATGTTTACATATCTATAGAGAATGATTATACTTAAATTATTTTCATTTCCACGCTCCAGTAAGACAAAGCGCGGTGTTAAATTCCGCCACTTCACTAGTGTCAAGACACTTCATACGCTAATTCCACCCAAATTTAAGACATTGGGCGCTGAGTAGCGGAACTCAACGCAGAGATTTTTCAAAACAGAAATTAAATGAAATTTCCTTCAGTGGGAATTGAACCTATAACCATCACGTTATAGATATTATTTTAATAATATATTATATATTAAACGTACCAAATTCTTTCAACGGGAAACAAAAATGAAGTTCCAAAGTAACTAGTAGTAACTAAACGCATATAAATCTTCTACTTTATGAAATACGTTGATACTTCGGAATATTTTTCAACAATTCCTCCTCAAGTCGTGACAAATTCTGAGCTATCGCGACATTCATGAGGTTGACATTGATTTATGTTTACTGAAAACATTTTCACCTCTCCAGCTACTCGAGTGCAACGCTACAAGTTAAGCCACGTTGCCACTCGTGATTTCATTTGTATGATTTATGAGTTACAAGTATTGTATGAAAATGTTTAGGGTTAGGGAGCTTTTATAAGATTTTGTGCTTTTTGGGCATGTTTTATCATTTTTTGCTTAGGACTCAGAAAAAGCCTGATTGTTAGTTTTCAAAAAATGTAAATGAACTATTTATTGTGGACTACAATATGAATTGAACCTACTTTTAATGCGGAGGACGAATAAAGGAAAAAAATTTTTTTTTTCAGCTTCACGCCTCATCTCGCAGGGTAGAGACGAAGAGACTTTGCACTTCCCGTCCAAAATCATCATTGACTATCGGGAAAAAAAGGAATAAATAGAAACAGTTCGTTGCCTTCCAACTGCGATACTAAAGCATCTACTGAGCTAAAAAGAAATCAGATACATTTAATTATTAAAAGACCTGTCCTGCGACTATAAGCGCGTCAGGTTGTGGTTTTGATTCCCTCTACAGGTAATGAAAACATTAAATTATATTTAGTATTTTTTTTCCTCGTTTCGGTAACACGGCATAGTGATTGTGAGTGCCTCAATTCTGCGGAAAGTGGGGAACGGAAATGGTAAAAGATTGTGGTGGTTCCCTCTACCTACCCTGCTATGTGCGGAACACAGCGTAAATTAAAAAAAAAATTAAAAAAGGTTTCTTGCCTTCCAACTGTGATACTGAATTTTAAAGATAGCAGATACATTTAACTATTAATTTCATTGTATACTAATATAAAACAGAAAACAACTTTTTAAAAGGAAGTAGCTAGACATTCCATCCTTTTCTCATTTAAAGTAACAAAAAGAGATGTCACTATTTATATATATGAAACGCTTGCGTTACTGAGTAACTGACAGACAACGTACACACGAAACTCGTCATAGAAAGCTGAAATTTGGCACGTAGATTCCTTGGAGAGTGTAGTGGAGGATAAAGACAAATTTATCGAAAATCTCAAAACAAAAAACGAAATTATAGATTTTTAGTTCACGTAAACGAAATCGTGGGATACTGCTAGTGTTAAATAAGTTAAGTGACATATACTAAACATTACTTAAAAAATCTATTAAGAATAATTATTCTTTTAAGCACAGTTTATTCGATACTTCGTAATTTTTAAATAAAAAGTAGGTATAACATAAAATCAAATATTTTATAAAGTAATTGACTGAAACATTTTCAGCGAACATAAAACTATTTGAAATTTAACGTTTTAAAACCACAAAGCTTTCAAAAGCTTTTTATTAAAGCTTTGATTCATTATTGATGAAATGTTAATTAAAATTCATTAAATCATATTTCTATATACATAATGATTAATGAGGCCATCGTGGCGCAGTGGGACCATCTGACTATAGACAGGTTGTGAGTTCGAATACCATATGAGGGAATGATTATTTTTAAATTATTTTCAATACGCTCTAATAAGATAAAGCGCAGCGTTAAGTTCCGCTACTTAATTTGCGATGTCTCGAATTCAGACGGAATACGGCGAAAGGAGTGTCTTGACATTAGTTTATCTTTGACTATCCTTAGCCTTAAATTTTTACAGTAAAAAAAACAAAAATAGTTTGTAACAAGCGTATTAGAATTTCAGCTAAAAAAAAAACTAAAGAAAGAAAAGAAAAGAAAGAAGGTAAAGAAGCTATGGCTTAGCGGTTAGAGCGCTTGGACTCCATACAAGCGATTCTAGTTCAATTTCAAAATATTTATATACAAGAAAGTTTTCGTTTTTTAGAAAATTTTAGGAGGTTCGTCCTCCGTCTGGCTCGCGACCACTATCATGTCAAAGACGAACCGCCAAATATCTTATGATGTGTTCCGGTTCGATGGCATGTAAGCCAGGTTTTCCCCTATCCCACCCATCCTTTCCCCAAAATGTAGTGGTTCCGATAGCGGACTACTACTTTGTCCTCCCCTTCCATCTGTATCCTCTAGGTTGGCAACGCATCTACAACGCCTCTGGTGTTGTAGATGTTCATGGGCGAAGGTAACCACTTACCATCAGGTGGTCCTTCTGCTCGTTTGCCATCAGTTATCCATAAAAAAAAAAAAGAAAAGTGTTTTTCTAACCCTAAGTGTGTGATTCAAATTTTTAAAATATTATAATAAAATACAATGTTCAAATTTGAATATACAAGTAAGAAGTATACACAAAATATATTATGTAACTTCAAAATATCGTAAGACAAAAAAAAACAAATTTTGCCAATAATATGCGTGTTGTCACTTTTTGTGAGGCTTTCCTAAATCTGTTTTGTATGCTTACAACGAACATCGAGACTTATTGGATTTTCTATACAACATAATTTTAGTTTATTTCTTACAATAAATATAGTTATATTATGTTTTTATTTTTTAGGGCAGAGACTAGACTTAGGGCGAAGGTCAAAAAGGTCAAAAGTTCCCTTATATACTTAAATCTTAAATCGAATAAGTTGATAAATCGAAAATGTATACTTTTAAGGGCAGACATTTTTAAACATAAGTTTTACCGGTAAATATTTTTTTTATTATTTATATACTTTCTTACTTGATTGATTGTTGTTTGATTTGCTTGTACTTTTTTGATTGAGCCATTAATACACAAATTTAAATTGAAATTATTTTCGTTTCTCTGTTCTGGAAAGAGAAAGCGCAGCGTTGAATTCCGCCGCTCAACACAATGTCTATGTCTATTACTGACACTTACTGATACTTAACAGACAACGTACACGTGAAACTACTGGCCATAAAAAGCTGATATTTGCTATGTAGGTGCCTCGGGGAGTGTAAGGGAGCACTTAAAAAGGTTTTTTTTTTCTTTTTTTTTTATTTCTATAAAATTATACAGGTCTTTAATCTCTGGAAGAAAGAATTTCTCGATATTCCTACAAAAGCAAGAAAAATACGAGATTTTTGATAGTCCACGCAGACGATGTCAATGGATACAGCTAGTATTATAATAAGAAAAAGCTTTCCCATTTACCTTCCATTCCTTATTTCGTCTAATATATTGAGTGCAAAAGTAAGTTTCACGTTCACGGTTTAAGCAATTTGCCGATCTCCGCTATTTATTTACTTTGGGACTCAGTTAATTTCTGTTATTGTCCCGCATTGGCTTTTTATTATGATTAACAAGGAAAAACGTTGGGAAACCTATTTTTATTTTACCATACAAAAAGTGTAAAAAGTAAAAGAGCGCTAAATTTTTTTGCTAGACTAAAGTGGCGCAGTGAGATAGCGAATTTACACGCGATTGGTTGTGGATTCCATTCCCATTTGTGACTAAAATCAAAAATCAAAATATTCTTTATTCAAATAGGCCATTACAAGCACTATCAAGATGTCAGTATTACCAGCCTTACCGGAAGGCAGTGAGCTGCTAAGAAGAGTCATCAAGACACTCAGATTTCAAATAAAAAACTAAATGTATACGTACAGTGTTACTTTAAATTTAAGTAAAAAAAACTAAGGCTTCACTTAACTAGTTCTACATACAAACATACATAGCTTCACGCTTATCCCGCATATAGCAGGGTAGGCAGAGGGAACCTAGTGTTAGGACACTCCGTTTCCCACTTTCTGCCGAATTGAGGCATTGCTTGCTGAGTGGCAGAATTGAAACGCCGCGCTTTTCCTTGTTCCCAAACCCAGGAAATAAAAATTCCATATCCTAGAGTGGGAATCGAACCCACAACCTGTCACTAGTTCTATGTAACTATATTATAGGTTATTTGTGGTGCAATCATTGGTTGTGGTTTCGATTCCAACTCTATGACTCTATATTTAAATTGCTTTCGTTTTTACGATTTAATAAGACAGATCACGGCGTTAAGTGCTGCATCTCAACACGCAATGCTTCTAATTCGGGCGGAGAGACGAGAACGGAGTGTCTTGACACTAGCTTCTCTGTCCCTACTATGCGTGAAACTAAAAACAAATGAAGTAAAAAAGTTAACATTAGGCTCCCGCATCGTAAAAGCGTCTTTTGTTCACAAAACTAAATAATAGATCAAAGGCAATATGTTGAAGACGACCTTTTTGTGTCTTCTTTAATCATTTGAGAACATTTGCCTTCGTTTGCCTGTATTATTAATTTTATATGTAATGCTATATAACTTTGATGTTTACTTATAAAACGTTATTGTTTATTTTCTCTTGCATGAATAATGTGCGGCGCTAAGCTCCACCTAGTATTTAAATAATAATTGCATTTTAATAGAAGTAGAAGTAACGCCTGTCGTGGCACAGAGGCACAAGCGTGCGACTGTAAACGCGACAGGTTGTGGGTTCGATTCCCACTCCAGGAAATGGATTTTTTCATTTCCTGGGTTTGGTAACAAGGCAAAGCGCGGCGTTGAGTTCCGCCACTCAGCATGCAGTGCCTCAATTCAGGCAGATAGTGGGGAACGGGGTGTCTTAACACTCTGCGCCACGACAGGCGTTTTAATAAATGATATTATATAATTACAATATAATTTCAAATAAACGAACCTCTTGATTTTTGATGAATAAAAACAATATTTTCCTCGTTCCTTAAGAAACGTTCAAAGATAATTTTCGTCATTTATGTGTTAGGATAATTAAGTTATTCGTTTTCACGACCTCATTATACAAGTAATGGGAGTCCATTTCTATGAGTTTGTATAAAAAATATTTTTATATTTTTATGAACGAACAAAAATGCCTTTTTTGATTATTTAGACGTGTTTCACGTTGTTAAGCGGAATTCAACGCCGCGTCTTAGCTAAATATACTTGAATATGTGTTTCTTTAAATTATATAAGCACCAAAGAGAGATTTGAGCCCACACTAATAGAATTCAGGCAAACAACTAGTAAAACTTAATACCTAAGTAGTATATCTATTCAAGATTTTTTTGGCTTCACTCAGTATCCTGCACATAGAAAGGTAGGAAGAGAGAACCTGAAAACCTAGTGTTAAGATACGCCGTTCTCTTAAGATATCCGTTCCCAGACTGTCCGTCTAATTAGGCATTGCGTGTTAAACGCAACTCAACGCCGCGCTTTACCTCGTTACTAGGGCGAAAAAATGAAAATACTATATTATAATTTTAGTCAACTTTTTTATTCCCTGGAGTGGGTATCGAACCCACAACCTGTGGCGTTTACAGTGACACGCTTGTGCCTCAGCGCGATGAAAGGGCTCAACTTATGTGAGATATTTTATTTAAACTATCAATTTGATTTATGATAATGTTTATTACTTTCTACTCCTTCTCTCTTTTTCAATTTCAATTTGCACACCCATCCTTAATTTGAAAACTAAGTGTAGCTAAAAACTAAACATATTCTAACAAAGCATTTGGAATTAAAAACCAGTAGTAATATTAAAAAGCTTTCAACATTCGGTCTCAGCATTTAAATTACTGCAAAGTAGAGTGGATTGGAGAATGTGAATAACAATTGAAATTTTTAATTAAAATAGTTGAAAATGGTTTTTTATTTTATAGCAATTCTAAAAAATATCGAAATATATCAAAATATATTTTTTTAACTTCACGCTTTATTTCTATGAAGCAAGGTAGATAGAAAAAACATAGTTTCGAGACACTCCGTTAGCCGCTTTTCACCTGAATTTGAGTTACTGCGTGCTGAGTGACGGAACTCAATGCCGCGCTTTGTTTTTGCAAAGTGAAGAAACAATAATTTAAAAATAATCCGAGTGGGAATCGAACCCACAACCAGTCACAATTACAGTCAGATGTTGCCCCACTGCACCACGATA
>JAKGSA010000413.1:334545-374988 GCA_033558755.1 Philaethria dido | reverse complement strand
TGTGATCTCATTGAATTTAGTTAAGATCTGACGAGTAGTTTTTGAGTTATTCGTAATAATTGTACTTTTCAGTGCATTTCATTTAAATGCGGTTTTTATGTCAAATTCTTAATTATTTTATAAATATTACTATAAATTTTATACCAGTACGTCTTTAGAAAAATACTATACTTATATTTATAATATTCGTTATAACCTCAAACTCTGTTTTCACCCGCGAGATGATTGATGAGTTTCCTTATGAGATCTACAGTTTATAAAGAACTTTTGTTTTTCCTTCTTTTACAGTTGCAAAGAAGTTAATTCTCATTTATGTTTCAAATTGGATATTTAATGCTTGGAGGTCAGTTGATTTATGATGGGAAATAATAAATATTATAAAAAAACACGCTTTACGCATAGAAGGGTAGTTACTAGTTAGAAGCCTAGTGTTAAGACACTCCGTTCACCACTTTCCCGTGTTCAGTGACAGAATTGAACGTCTTTTTTTGTCTTATCAGATTAAAAAATAAATAAATTCAATATAATCATTCTCTGGAGTGAGGTTCAAACCCTTAGTCAATCATGTTTACAGATAGACGTTGTCGCACTGCACCAAGATGACTAGATTGGCTTAGTTAGATCTATTACCACGATAACGTGATATATAAGGAATAATCCTTACTTTTTTTTTTCATACATAAGTGTCATTTTAATTTGTATGTTTTTGAATGATTGTTTTTTAATTTAAATGTTATGATTGTATTATGTATGTGATTTTTTTATATTGAATTATAATTGATTCTTAATAATTATGGAAATTTTGTGAATATCAATTTTTTATTGTTTTTTGTGATTTTTTTAATGTTATAGATTCTGTTTTGATTATTATTGAGTATTATTAATTTTATTTGAGAACCATTGTACTAACAATAGACATGTAAGTTGAAATGTTACTAACCCGTATGGATAATTCCGAAATAAAAGTTTATTATTATTATTATAAGTGAGTCAACCTAATAATTATTCCTCCAAGTGGAAATTGAATCCACAACAACTTAATTGTACCATTGCTACCTTACCCTGCGCTTCGATGGCAATATTTTTTTTTTTAAATATCTTTATCTATACATAAAACGTTTGCATTACTGAGTGATAGACGTACAGGCAAAACTATTGGCCTCAGAAGGCTGAAATTTGGCAAGTATGGGCTTAACGAGGAGTCTAAGAGAAGATTTCTCAAAATTACTACGAAACCGGGAGAAAGTGTAATTTTTAGTTTCATTCAAGTTGTTTGATGTAGTTAGTTTAAATATACTTGTACTGACGAATATACCAGAATTTGACTCCAACAAATACTGGGTTATACAGTTTAGTAGGCTTAAGTCATGTCGCTTTGCTCCAGTCGTTCTCAAGCTTAGATTTCTATATCGCTTCTTCCAGTATAATTTCCTTTTAATATCCGTCCTAGTTCCATGGTTCCATATTATAGTTCTATATTTATTCAATATATTCTGGAGGCCGCCGAGGCGCAGTGGGATGTCTGTCTGTAAAGTTGGTTGGGCGTTTGATTCCCAGTCGTGGAAATAATGATATTTCATTGATTATTGTATCTTTGTTCTAGTAAGACAAAACGTGACGTTACGTGCTGTCGCATGTAATGCGCAATTTGGGTAGATCTACCCTAATATGCGTTATAAAGTGTGAGGCTGAAGAATAATATATACTTTTTAAAGCTATCTGTTTTATTTTAATAGTCAAGTTTTTTATCCCCAGCCATTAATAGAGTGTAATAGATATATATTTTCTGTATTTTTAAAATTTTTGGTTTTCCTGCATTGATAATTTTCTTTTTTAAAATGTTTATTGAATTCACAAATAATTTTTATTTTTGGGTAAAACTTTGTTGATGTATGTTTCTATTGTTTAATTTTTATTTATTTTTTATACAAAGACGACAAATTTTATTAAATGAATAAATAACTGAGGTAAATATTCGGCGTTAAGTTGCGCCTCTTATTCAATTCGATTGACACACAACGATTTTATGTGGGAGGAAAGTGGAGAACGGAATGTTTATACTCTAGGTTTTCTCTGCATAACCTGCTCTACTGGAAAAATTGTGAGGTTAAAAAAATCAATAAAAAAATATATTTATACACAAACATGCTTAAAAAACTTTTGACTAATATTAAAAGCAATCTTACATTTCATTTTGAAGTCACCTTTGAACATAGTCCAAAACCGATGACTCTACAAAATATAAGAAACGTATTGAATCTTCGCAATATCTTTGATTACATTCCTTCTGTTCCGGGATCACCACGAAATTACTGTATCTTGTTTGGAATTCAGGTATTTCTTATTTCTGCCAGTGATATTATTTCTCTTACTAAATCTTGTACCTCGCTAGTTGATTCACATGACTCTGTCTGCAATATTTTTTTTACCTGAGAACCTAGTGTTAAGACACTAGACTCTCCGTATTATTGTATTGAAGTATTGATAGTATTGAAGCTAATACTTTCGATAATATCAATACTACTATTGTACTATATATCTATATATCATACTATATTTAACCCCTGCCGTGGCGCAGAGGCACATGAGACATAACGCGACAGGTTGTGGGTTCAATTCCCACTCCAGGAAATGTAAAATTATTTTCATTTCTTGGGTTTGGTAAAAGGCAAAGCGCGGCGTTGAGTTCCGCCACTCAACTCGCAATGCCTCAATTCGGCGTAAAGTGGGAAACGGAATTGTTGAAAGAGAATGGAGTGCCTTAGCACTAGATTCTCTGGTTCCCTCTACCTACCCTGCTGTATGCGGGATACAGCGTGAAGTTAAAAAAAAACTATATATCATACTATCAGTAGTATCGATACTATCGATATACTACAGATACTATTATATGATGTCAACTATCGATAGTATATCGATAATTTATCGATAGTCGACTATCGATAGGCAACTCTAGCTACGATGAAGTTGTAAACAGAAATGACAGTACTTTAAATATAGTCATCCTCTGAGTAGAAATCGACTCTACCACCACACACGTCTGACTGTAAATTTAGTCGCAGTCCCATTGCGTCACTATGGCTTACTCATCTAGCTTTACTTATCTGCTTGCAGTTTTAAAGAATGAGAAAGAAACTAACTCCAGCGTCTAGTTCTTTAATTAAGTTAGTAAGAAAGTTGTTGATTGCGCTGAGGCATCAGTATTAAGAGCTTTTGAAATTTCAAAAGTGCTACACTTTGCTTACAACGTAGTTGTTTAGGAAGTTAGCCTTTTACTTGGTTTTCTGTGTTTTTTCTTATTATTAAAAGCTTTTTGTTCATTAGGAAGCCTATGTTACGTTCTAAGAATATATTAATTAACAAGCTTTACGCCTGTCGTGGCGCAGAGGCACAAGCGTGCGACTGTAAACGCGACAGGTTGTGAGTTCGATTCCCACTCCAGGAAATGTTTTTCATTTCCTGGGTTTGGTAACAAGGCAAACAAAAAAAAACACTAGGGTGTTAAGACACTACATTTTCCACTTTTGGTCCGAAATCGGAACGTTCTTTTTTAAGTGGTGGATATCAACTTCACGCTTTGTTTTACCAGAGCGGAAAATGAAAATCAATTTAAAGATTATGTTTTAATTGTTTTTGTTTTTCGCTCTGGTAAGACGCGTCGTTGAGTTTTATCAATTAACACGCAATATCTATGATTCCAGCGGAAAATAATGTATGGATTGCCTTGACACTAGCAAAAAGCTTGAAGCTGCAAAAAAATATTATTCACGCCTCATATGAAATACACATACAGCTTTAATATTTTTCCCGCATAAGAAGGCACTCAGAGAGAACTTAGTTCCTATATTCCGCTTTCTACTTTCAATGCGAAATTGCGACGTTCAATATCGTGTATCGGATCTCAACGCTGCGCTTTATCTCCCATATAGCAGGGTAGGCAGAGGGAGCCAGGTAGCCTAGTGTTAAGACACTCCGTTCTCTTTCAACAATTCCATTCCTCACTTTCCGCCGAATTGGAAATAATGTAAATATAATAATTGTTTCAATTATTATCATGGCTGACTCTGGTACAACAAAACGTTGCATTAAGTTCCGCCACTTAGCACTTGATGGCTTTTAGTCACAGAGAGTTTTGACACTACGTTAAACTCATTAACGCCTGATAAAGACATATACACACCTACATAACTGCCAAAAGATATCGTCTTACTACAATTTTTACGGCCTTTATTCGAACAAAAGATGCAATTAAGGTCCCTTTTCACAGTTCTTAACCTTGTCTTAAAAATTACTTTGATCTTCCCAACTCGCCCTTTTCCGCGTGAACTAACAAATGTTTAATGAACTGTTAATATTAGCGTTTTAAATTGTTTTATATATAATTAGAGTTTAATTATTATGTAAGAAAACGGTGGTTATGTGTTCGGTTCCCATTTGAGGTATTGATTTCATTTAAATTATTTTCTTTCTCATACTCTTTTAAGGCAAAAGGCAGTGTTGAGTTCCGCCACTAACATGAATACATGAGATACGAATGAAGTGAGAATGATATAAAAAGCAGGAATTTTATTTATTTTTGCAAGGTTTATTATTTATTTAATTTTTAATAATCTTAAAAAATATATTTTAACAAAAAAATATATTTTAACAAAAAACATACTTTCTATCTCATTCTCTTACCAATTTATTCCCACATTTATATGCTTACATCATAATCATGACGCATTATCGTTACATCAAATTCCAAATTCAAATTCTAATAACTTCTAACTAGTTCTAAACACAAAGCAAAATGCATGTTATTACATGTAACAGAGTGTTACCACGAGTAGATTACCATAACAAGCAAATATTGTAAGCAATGTTACCCGCAATGCTGCGACCGCATATAGTGCGAATATTGCACGATGCAGTACATTATTAAAGAAATTCTACACCTTAGTGCGAAATATGTAAAGTAATACGCGACGGCTGTGGCGAGGTATTTGCGAATATATTTCCTGCATAAAATATTATGACACTTGTGGTACAGATGGCATATTGTTGCTAGAATGTGGTGGTAGTCATTTCAAATTTCGTTATTCGTAATTAGCGGAAAGCGGGGAACGTAATGTCTTAACTCTGGGTTCCCCCTGGTGACCCTGCAATAAGCGGGATACAGCGTGAAACTGAATGTATGTATGTATGTAAATATCTTTGCGCCCAATTTTATCACACTACAACAAATTCGTATTGTAGTTAACAAATTACACCGCATTTCCTTACTTTCCCTTCTTAAAACGATAGACAGCTATCACATTTTGAAATTTCATCAAAATTTGTCCTTCAAAAGTTCAGTTTAAAACAAAAAAAAGGCAATTCATCTAAAATTACTATCATAAGAGCTCAAACTATAAAGCAATTATAAGTTCCAGTGAACCAGTGGCTCCAACAATAAGCGTTATTCGAACTAACTTAAGATTAACCAATCCAATTTCCTCAAAGTTGCACAATGTAATGTCAAGATGCTATCTCCACGATGGTAGATCCAATATACCTGTTTTCGTAAGAAATTTCTTTTACCGCAATGAGACGTTATGTTACGACCGTTCCCACAAAATGTGTCTTAAATTTTTATTTTTAAATCAAATTTAAGTTTAATAGTGATTCGAAGTGATTTAATGGAGTATGGTCTGAAAGAATCAGTATTACAGTAAAATGAAAACAATATTCAATAGACTATATTTATTTTTTTAGTCGTCTGTCTGTCTGTCGTGCGACTGTGAACGCGACAGGTTGCGGGCTTGACTTCCACTCTAGGAACTGGAATTTTCATTTCCTGGGTTTGGTAACAAGGCAAAACGCAGCGTTGAGTTCCGCCTATCAGCACGCAATGCCTCAATTCGGCGAAAAGTGGTGAACGGACTGTCTTAACACTAGGATCCCTTTGCCTTCCCTGCTATATGCAGGATACAGCGTGAAGCTATGTATGTATGTATGCATTTTTATAGGTCTTTCGAAACAGAGAGTATGTGCATGACTATAAAAAGAACCTTATAACATCACAATATAGTAAATATTATAATGAAGTTTTTATTATTTCTCTTAAAATATTTTTTTAAACATTTCCTTTCTCTTTTTCTTTATGATATAATTTATAATATACTAATTACTATTGTCTCCGAGGAGAGATAGAACATCAAACTATGTTAATATACATACACACATAGCTTCACGCTGTATCCCGCATTTAGCAGGGTAGACAGAGGGAGTCTAGTGTTAAGACACTCCGTTCCCCACTTTCCACCGAATTGAGGCATTGCCTGCTGAGTGGCAGAACTCAACACCGCGCTTTAGCTTATTACCAAACCCACAAAATGAAAAATTCTATTTCCTGGATTGAGAATTTAATGAATCGAAAAATCTCATCATGACGTAGTGGAACAGGGTTTAACTGTAAAAATCGTTGACTGTGTGTTCGATCCCAACTCGAAGGCATAAATATATTTATTTTCATTACTCTGGTATAGTAAGACAAAGCACGGCGTTGAGTTCCGCCATACAAAAAATAATATCTTAATTTTTTATATATATATGAATAAATATAATTCTCTCAAACCTAAGCAACTCAAGCAAATACTCGTATATCAAAAAGTAATAAAATGATATGTTCTTACAACATTTTTATTTTCCAATTGGTTCCAATTGTAAGGTTTATCTGCAATTTCATCAGAGCTTTTGTGAAAGGCTTTACTGAGCCGAATTATAAGAAGGCTGAGATAAAATAAAGCTATTGTTCACGATATATGTTATATTCCACCAAGTTACTTGAATCATATGACCGCACAATTTTCTTGCGAAATTCTTTCTTTCTTTCTTAACTTCACGCTGTATCCCGCATATCGCAGGGTAGGCAGGGGGAATCTAGTGTTAAGACACTCCGTTCCCCACTTTCCGCCGAATTGAGGCATTGCGTGCTGAGTGGCGGAACTCAACGCCGCGCTTTGCCTTGTTACCAAACCCAGAAAATGAAAAACTCCATTTCCTGGAGTGGGAATCGAACCTACAACATGTCGCGTTTACAGTTGCACGTTTGTGTCTCTGCGCCACGACAGACGTTAAGTCATTCTTGTGACATAATGATACTTTTAAAAAAAAAAATGATTTGATTCGATACTTAGAAACTTCAGCCTCTAGCTTTGGTGCTTAGTGTAAAGATACTCCTTTCTATACTTTTAACCTGTTATCCGGGGAATAAATTTTTGTTCAACTTGTTTCACAATGGGGACTTTTTTCATAGTTATAAGTATTTTTTAATATAATAGATAAGAACAACGTAGAACGTAATGTGTTCAATATATTACGATTAATTTCCAAGACGAAAAATGTCGTCATGTCCATTGCAATAGTCTTTAATGTATGACGAAATATTTCATCGTACCCAGTTAACAGTAGTTAAGACACTCCGTTCTCTTAATATTTCCGCCGAATTGAAGCATTGCGTGCTGAGTGGCGGAACTCAACGCTGCGCTTGGCCTTGTTATCAGAGTGTGCAAATAAAAATATTAAATATGTACTATTATAAATATTTTATATTTTCATTTCCTAGAATGGGAATCGAACCCACAATCTGTCGCGTTTACAGTCACATTCTCGTGTCTTTACACCACGTTAGGCCTCAGATTATTGAATTCATTTATTTATGTTAACATTAGCAAAATACATTTCCACTGGCAAACACTGAAGATATTTCTTTTTATTACAACAATAGTAAACACACTTATTCCAATAGTACTTGAATTTGATCCTAGCCCGGGGCTCGGTGTCACACAATTATCCGGCTCTTCACGCCGCGTCTTGGAAAAGAATGTAATTTTCACCTATATTTGAGTAGAATTCATGTATTTAATATATATAAAACATTTGTCAGAGGATATATTATGTATATAAAGGCTATCGTAGCGCAGTGGGATAGAATCTGGCTGTAATTATGATTGGTTGTGAATTCGATTTTTACTAGGATCAATAAATCATTAATAACATCTTCACGCTTTATCCCTCATAGCAGTGTAGTCAGAGGAACTTAATGTTAAGACACTCTGTTCGCCGTTTTCTACCCAAATTCGAAACATTGCACGTTGAATGATGGAACTCATACATATATACATACATAGCTTCACGCTGTATCTCGCATATAGCAGGGTAGGCAGAGGGAACCTAGTGCTAAGACACTCCGTTACCCACTGATCTCGCATGATGGAACTCAACCAACAAGGAATAGGCTTAGAATTAAATTTGTACGTGGTAGAAAAAGGCGCGAGAGGTCAGGACATCGAAATCTCTGTAATTTACTAAAAGATCTCTAGAACCTGTCTAAAACTATTATCAGTACATTCCTAGCACGTAATTTTGAAGCTGCATTTGTAGGATCTTTTCGAACATGGCCAGGTAAAAAGGAGTTTGGACATTGGAGCCGAGCGCTATGTTTAAGGGCCTCTTAAGCCTACACTTGGGTCGCAAGTCCAAGGGACTGTTCTAAGCTCTGAAACCCTAAGTGCCCCGCACGGTGAATTCATGAAATGCTAAAAATATAGTTACAAACATTAATATGGCTCATAATTAATATTTTAACAAAAAAAAAACGACTTATAAAGATATGCAGCAAAAAGTAAAATTATTACGAATAACTCAAAAACAAATAAATTTAAATGGGAGCACATTATAAGCACTTGACTATCATATGAATAAAGAATCATTAAAATTGCTCCACTCCGTAAAACGTTATGTGGTAATGTGGTAAAACACGTAAAAAAAAAGAAAACAGTTTAATTGTGAATATTCTTACGAAATCTGTAAATAATAAATTTTCTTACCACTTTCCCACAAAATGAACATAAAACGTCCATAGTGACAATTTACACTCTATCCAACATATCTGTATCGATCTCGTCGGTGTTTTTATTCGATCATAAATCGACGCTAAGCCGCTATATATCTGTTGATAGGAACATCCCTCTTCTACAATACCGTATACGGCCTACCTTTCCTCACTACTTTATGAGTTTACCCAAAACTTTGATATTTATGTATTATTTTGTTAAAATTAAAGCCAATGTAATAAAGATTAACTTGAAAAATTAATTTGGCTGGTTTTTGTTGCCTATACAAGCGTGCGACTGTGAATGCGACAGGTTGTGGGTTCGATTCCCACTCCAGGAAATGGATTTTTTTAGTTTCTGGGCTTAGTAAGCCAAGGCAAAGCGCGGCGTTGTGTTCCGCCACTCAGCACGTAATGCCTCAATCCGGCGGAAAGTGGGAAACTAAGTGTCTTAACACTAGGTTCCCTCTGCCTACCCTGCTATATGCGGGATACAGAGTGAAGCTATGTATATATATATATGAAGCTTTGTATATATATAGGATATAATTTAAAAAGACGTTATAGGTCACAGGTTCAATACCCGCTTCCATTATTTTTTTTAAATAAATCTCCTGGAGCGTTTGTTCCTATAAAACTAGCAGTGTCTGGTAAAAATGTCATTATTCTTAGTTATTTTGTTTAGCATTCTATTTCCCGGGTCCTCACGGGACACAGCGGTGTTGCAAAGTTTAAATGGACGCAAGGAAAAGTTGCCGCTTCGCTGAGTTGATACATTCCAGTCACATTTGTGTCTAAACAGTGTGGGACTTTAAAGGTTTATAGGTAAATTTTGAAATTATTTGATTTAAATATTAAATAGTTTTGTTTCACAATATATGTATGGATATTTTTGTAATTTTTTACCGACTTCAAAAGAAGGAATTCAATTGTAATTTTTATGTGATAACTTTTTACTAAACTAATTTTGACGTTTTTTTAATATATGATAGCTGATGCTTATAATTTGGTCCCATTTAAATTTAGTTCAGAACTGACGAGTAGTTTTGAGTTATTAGTAATAATGTATTTTCTGGTAAGTCGGTTTTTTTTGTTGTTATCCTAATTATGATAATTTTGTTTTAAATATTAAAACTGTTTAGTTTTAGAATACGTGTATGTATGTTTTGCAATACATATTTTTATTCATGATGATGAATAGCTGTTTAGGCTAGGGACACGTGAAAATTTCGTGATCTCGTTTTCTAATTGCACAAGACGTATTATGACTACGATCTTCCTCCTCCCGAGGAGGCCAAGCCAGGGTCAGAGCTCTTCAAGCTCGGCCCCCCACAAAATCCTGTAACGCTGTCGAGGCCAATAGGGCCAACAGCATACTACACAGTCGAAAAAAAAAAAAAAATGACTACGATCAATTACATAATTACCAGCATACAAAACTTGAAATAGCTTTTTATATACTTATAATTGATAACTGTTTCACACAGCAGAGTGGCGCAGTGGAAGCGTGCTGGGCCCATAACCCAGAGGTCCGTGGATCGAAACCACGCTCTGCTAAATTATATTTTTATGAAATTAGTTTTATTAGGGGGAATTGATTATTTTTTTTTATAAAAATATAAATTGAATTTGTAATATTTTTCATATCACCTTAATTTTTTTATAAAATATAAAATAAAAAATAAATAAAAAGAGCCTTTATTTTCTCTGACCTGCTTACAAATTTAAATACCTGTTGTATTTGTAACTAAAATTTATTTATTGTTAATACTTTTAAATATCTATATCTTTTTTTCTTTTCACTTTCTTTCTTTTTATTTTTTTTCTGCTAATCTTTAATTAGTATCAGCTACCAGGTCAGGCTGTCCTACGACATAGGCCACCTCAAGTTCTCTCCACGGATGGTGGTCTAGTGCTATCCGTCTCCATCCCTTTTATAAAACATAATATGAATTAAAATAATTACTATAACATACATAATGTCATCATCGTGTACTTCTACGAGTTAAACTGTTAACTGGGGAATAAACTTTTGTCAATGAAAATTCTTGACGCTTTGTATTGACAAAGCGTCAAGAATTTTCATTGACAAAAGCTATATATGCTATCATATTGATGATAGCATATACAAAGCCACTCTAAATTTAATAGATAAGGACAAGGTAGAAAGTAGTGCGTTACTATTATGATTAATTTTCATGATGAAAAATGTCGTCAAGCCGTAGGCTTCATTAAGTAAGCTTTTATATATGACAAAATATTTCGTCATACCCCGTTAACAAGTTAATTAGTAGAAACAGTGTTTTAGAAGAAGCAAAGCATTTCAGCCTATAAGAACCAGCAAACAAAGTCGCAATCTAAAGCAAATATTATAAAAAACATCAGCATTACCCTTCACCATACAAAATATAACCCAATATTAAGAGAATTAATGAAACTACAAAACAATATGAAAGGTCCATTTTACCTTTGCAAATAGGTAGAAGGAATAAAATATTATTCGCGTCCCTTGCGACTTGCGACGGACGGGAAATGTACCTGACTACTTAAGTTATTAAGGAGAGTCACGGAAAATCACTTAGCAAGTACTGTAAACATTTGTCAATAATGGCGTTTTTGGGCTTCTTCTTTTCACTATTTGAAAGGTAAGTAAACATTGGCTGGGGAAGATTTAAAGGGTAAAAGACCTTACTTTTTAACCCTTGGTTAGGGTAAGCAGAATTGACCTGTTAACCGGTGAAAGCGATTATATTGTTGTGTAAGCTGTAAAGTTTTATTTAAATTAGTTCAGTAATTTTTTGTTTTTGAGTTTTGAGAGTAATAGACATACATACACTAGGTTCCCTCTGCCTACCCTGCTATTTGCGGGATACAGCGTGAAGCTATGTATGTATGTAGACATACATTCACGTTCACAAACTTTCACATTCATAAAAAAATCTGTTTGTAAATGCGTAAAACCTTGGTGTTGAGCACCACTTAGCGTGTAAAGATTTGATTTGACCATAAAAGTGAGGAATAGAGTATCTTCTCTGCCTACCTTCCTATACGCGATAAAGCGTAAAGCTACTTTTTTATTTAAAACACTCAATTTTTAAACCTTTTCAGTTCATATAAAAATGCACTGGCACCTATAAATAATACAAAATCAATCACACGCTTACTTAGTGATTAATAGATTGAAATTACAGGATTCCGACCTCGAGCCTCGGCTATAAATCAACGGGAACATATTTCTTTTGGCCTATCGATGCTATCCGAGCCGTGTTAATAATTCATACGAGTAGATGACATGCAAAGTTGATATGCTTTTAAGTAATTTTTTTTTTGTAGTGTTAAAATATTCCGTTCTCTGCTTTTCAGCCGATTTTGAGATACAACGCGCGCAATATTATTGAGTTACGCCACGTAATGTCTCGATTTCAGGGGGAAAATGGAGAACGGACTGTCTTGACACAACCATTTTTCTATCTACCCCATTTTGCAGAAAAACCGAGACACTGAAAAACCATACCCATAATTTTCCTACTTCGCTTTTTGCCCGATTTTGATTATTATATTGCGGGTGCAAGATTTTTGATTTCCGCCAACGTACATATATATATATAGCTTCACGCTGTAGCCCGCATATAGCAGGGTAGGCAGAGGGAACCTAGTGTTAAGACGTTCCGTTTCCTACGCCACGTAATGTCTCAATTTCATGGGGAAAATAGAGAACGTAGATACTCGATATTAGATTTGTACTATCTACTCTGCTGTACAAAAAGGGCGTGAAATAAAAAAAAGGTCTTATTTCTCCAATATGTTAAAACAACTCAAGACGGCGTTGAGTTCCGCCACTCATTACGCCATGTTCCAATATCGGGCAGGAATGCAAAAACTACTCTCCGGAAAAGGTACTAAAATTATCACAGTATTTTAAATATTTTTCTTGGAATTAACGGTTTTTAAGCCAGCATTTGAATACAAGGATTTTTATTTAATATCTCTAAGGGTTACTCGAAACTAAGCGATCTTTATTTGTATTCTTTTAGTATATTTTTACATGATTTATAAATTTGTTATTGTAGAAATAACACGAAAACATTTTCTCGCTTATATTTATAGTAACTGTTTGATAAAACAGGAGAGGTAGAACTTAGCAACATTCGTCTAGTTTTTTTTTGCTTTTTCGATTTTTTTCGCTTCGTCCAGTCACTAACCTCTTCATATTTTTACAGGTGTTCATTCATTTTATACGACTTTCCTCTTATATCATTTAAACTGAGTTCTCGAAACTCAATCAAAGTCCCCCATACCTCCCTTGCCCTTTGCTTCATATATTTTTCTTACCATTCTTTCTACATTCGTCCTCTCGACCTGACTCGTTCTACTTTATATAAATATATATTTAGCTTCACGGTTCATCCCGTACAGAGGAACCCTGAGAACCTGGTATTAGTACACTCCGTTAAGTTACGATTTCTGTTCCTCACTTTCCGCCGAATTGAGGCATTGCGGGCTGATTGGCGGAACTTAATGTCTTGTACTAAAATATACCAGATATACCAGAGTGAAGAAATGAAAATATTAAATATTATAAATACAATGACATGAAACAAAGCCAAAATAAACAAACTTAGCGAGTATAAATATCTTCACGGAGATATGCCCGAGCTGTCTGTCACTTAACTCCAATTTAATTTGAAAATGTAACGCCGACGTTAATTGAAATTAATGAAATTTCAAATGTAATCACAATCTGGAAATATTATATTATGTTTGAGGCCAAGTTGAATAAATCAGTATCAGGATGTAAATAAGTTGATAATTGCACCTAAATATTCATGGACATTAAAAATTGTTTTATTCTCAGATTGAAAAAGGAAAAATAAAATCAATGACATAAAAACAGAATTTTAAAATAAAGTTTTAAATTAACAATGTGTTTTAAATTAATCAAGTGGCCCTGAAAAGTTTAACTTCAATTTATCAACTTGGGACAATTATGGGATTTATTATATTTGTTAATTTAATTGTTTTTGTAGCAGCTTTACGCTTTTTTCCGCATATAATTACATATAAGAGAACTTCATATTAAGACATTCCGTTCTCCAGTTTGCGTACGAAATCGAGACATTACGTATAGTGATGCAGCCAATTTGCTTACCATAGCGGGGAAATAAAATATTTTAAACAAAAATATCTTTACCCCGCTTATTATCAGACGCTGTCCCACTACACCGCGATGTCCTCTATCAATACCAAAATACACGCAATTATTCAGGTTAATATAGTTTTATTGAAAATGTATAGAATTGATTTCAGCTTTTCACTACCACGTTATCGCCTTAATGAATTATACTAGCTGTATCCCATGATTTCGTTTGCATGAACTATGAAACCTAAAATCCCGTTTTCGTAGTAATTTTGAGAAATCCTTGTAGTGCTACCCTACACTTCCCAAGGAGCCTATATTTCTAAATTTCAACTTTCTATGGATAGTAACTTTGTCTGTACGTGTCCATCAGTTACTCAGTAACACAATGTAATTGTTATTTGCCTTTAAAATAAAACATATTTATTTATCATGGCTCCACCATGGCACCTTGGCTCATGATTTGTCTAGTGATTAGGATCCTTTATTGTGGTGTACGTTAGTAACCCACGATCTTTTAGAGATTCAGAGGTAAAAGTGTTAAGAAATTCCAATCGTAATATATTAATATCGTATGATAGCCATCAGAAGGTAATTTCCTCATTTATAAATTTGCCATCAAAAGGTATCGACTTGTATATGTTCGTATATCAGTATATAGGAAAGTTGACTCGACACCGCTGCATCACCACATGCTGCCTCCCTATATATGCCACGCAACTGTTATGACATTCGGGAGGGGGTAACCTAAATTTCTTACTACATTTTGTATGGGATTACATGAACAACACCCGCTTTTCAGACGTGACGCACACAATGTGACATTTTCATACAAAGTGAGATGTTCGTTCACTTTCATTTGTTGAAATTGATTACCTATTATTATTATGTATACATAAAATGTATATATTTATTTTCCATATTTAATATTATATTTTATTTGCATTTCGAATTTTATTTATAATTCATATTTTACTTATATTTAATATTTTAATTTATGTTTCGATAAGTACTATAGTACATATCGTTACAACAAGCATTTTATGAAATCAAAAATCATAATCAAAACAGTTTTGATTTAAATAATCTAGACAAGAACTTTCGAAATATCAATGCCGAAATAAGGCATTTCGCACTGAGTGGTGAAACTCAACATCGCACTTTGCCTCGTTACCAGAACTAGGAAATGAAAATATTAATTATTATAAATATTTGATATTTTGATTTTGGACTGGGGATCGAACCCAAAACCTTTCGCGTTTACAGTCGCACGCTTGTGCCTCTGCGCCACGACTTGCCTCTATAGATGACTCCAGAAAATATAAATTGTACGTGTAACTGAGTGTCAGCGAGAGTTATGTGGAGGCGCTCGGAACATATGAAACCACTGCGCCGATTTATTAAGGGACGAAATGTTGTACGTGTTAGATAACTATTAATGGCGAAGCGTCCACATAAGACGATACTTTTGTAAATTACAATAGATCAGTGACAGATTTGCTGAATAAGATTTCCTGACAATTTGCGAGATTAGAAACGCAAAAAGAAACTAAGTGGACAAATATTGAACTAACAATTAGTAAAATAGGGACTACAAAAAAAACAAGCTCAACAAAAACTTAATAATCTACCTAGAAAATATAAAAATACGCCACTGTATTAATATTTTCTTCCAGGTCGGGCCCAAATATACCTATACAAAACCCGATATGTCGGCTTACCTAAATAACTTTTTCATCCTTCGCAACTGAAAACTAATATTATGTACATGATACTGTATACCAGTGGCAAGGCGCCCGTCAACTCGATTCCCACCAGCTTGCCTAACTTTTCAAAGTACAAGTAGGGGACCTAAAAAAAAATAAAAAGGTCGCCAGTAAAATGTGGAGTTGGAAAAAACAAACTCAAACAAGGTGTGAGAGCTAAAACAATGGTCGCCAGGAAGATATTAGGCATAAAATTGCAAAAAAAACAAGCTGTGACATCTTATAGACCTAAACAAAAGTCATTGCCAACATTCGATAGTGAAATTACTAAATACCTTCACATCATGTACCGGCTTCCCTACATATATCGACTTCCCTAAAAAATATCGGCTTTCCTTAATTTACCGGCTTGTGTAACTGAAATTTTCACCCCTCGCCATTGTTGTATACATATGATAAGATTCTTGTCATAAAGTAGACCATACCATGGTGGAAAAACAATTTACACGCTCCTTATAATTAAAAAAAAACTGACATACATATATATGATATAGATACAATTTTAAAACTAGTATATTCTAAAGAAAGATGTTTTTAAACAATTAAAGATATATCTAGTTAATAGTATAATTGCAGTTTCCATTACTATACTGAAGGAGTAGCGGTACTTCAGGCTAGCGTACTTTACGACGTCGCCGACCCAATTACCGACAACAGTGCCGCATGTATACGCCTTTATATCTATATATATAAAACGCTTATGTTACTGAGTGACTGACAGACAGCGTACAGGCGAAACTATTGGTCTAGAAAGAAGAAATTTGGGCATGGCAAGGTTCCTTGTAGAGTGTAGTGGAGCACTAAAAGAGGATTTCTCGAAATTTCTTCAAGAACTGGAAAAAATAGGATTAACACTTGGGCCACTCAACACGCGATGCTTCAATTTGGCGGAAAATGGGGAACGGAAATGTTGGAAAAGAATGGAGCGTCTTAACACTAGATTCTCTAGTTCCCTCTGCCTACCCCGCTACATGCGGGATATAGCGTGAAGTTAAAAAAAAAACACTTGGAGAATAATTATAACCATTCCCCTGCATAATAATCGAACCCACAACTATTGCATTTACAGTGATGATGCCACGATAGCCTCAAAAAATATTAAATAAATATAAATGATTATTGAAAAGACAAAAATACATTCTGCTATGATGAGATTTGACGCTTTGTTTTTATATGATTGATAGGCTAACGTTTGACCGAATCGAGCCTGATGTAAAGCATTAATGCGGTCTACGATGACACATGCTTACCTAATAAATAGCTGTTGTCTCTCGATTTGAAGACCTCTAAATTTTACGAGTGACTGAAAACGCCGGCAATGAGTTCCATGGTCTTGCTGTTTGAATAAAGAATTAATTCTGTATAATGTATAAAATATAAACAATACTATATGTATATATATCTTTTTACAAACTTTTACACTTATAATATTACTAGACCATACAAACAATAGCATAGCAAAACCATAATTTCCTCTCATATTCGCTTCAGTCGATTTCGCCTACGAAATGCAACTAGAAACTAGAAAAATGCAGAAAGCTCCCAAACTACGTTTGCATCTATTTTAAGAAGATTTGCATTCAACAATCGATTCGACGTTTTCGAAAGCTATTAACTTGGAACAAAAATTGTACGGCGTTTGGAAGCGAACGACTCGTATCGTGCAGCTTCGGTTCAGGAATAGATATGTCTATTGTATACACTAGAATTTTATAGTGCCATTGTAAACATTTTCTGCCTCACAGGTACACTGGAGTTGGAGTTAGTAACAGGGCAAAGTGCGGCGTTGAGTTCCGCCACGCAATGCCTCAATTTGGCGGAAAGCGGGGAACGGACATGTTGAAAGAGAATGGAGTGTCTTAACACTAGGTTCTCTGGTTCCCGCTGCCTACCCCGCTATATGCGTGATACAGCGTGAAGTGAAAAAATAAAGTGTATCATCGTAGGCCACATCAACACTCCCACGTTTATTCCCACATAGCAGATGAGACCACGCACGTATTCAGAGAGAATCAAAACACTCTGCCCTCCATTTTTAGCCTACATTGCGTGTAAGTAGCGAAAACACTGCACAAAGCGGAAAAAGTTCAAATAATTTGAACATTATTATTCCCGTTTCGGTGGAAAGTGGTGAACGGAGTGTCTTAACACTAAGTTCTCAGGTTCCCTATGTCTACCCTGCTATTTGCGGGATACGGCGTGAAGCTAAAAAAAAAACTATTCCCGTGAAGGTATCGAAGCCGAGAAAAATCCGTTTACAATCAGACGTTAGCCTAATGTGCCACTCTAGCGTCTACATATTAGGATTGGTGAATCAAATAAAAAAAAATATACTAAAATATAAACTTCATAACATAATTAACATACAAATTTTGACCCGAACTTTAACATGCAAAACTTAAAATAAACACAAAATACATTATAAAATGAGCCACGTTCATAATTCGTAAATTATTCTCTTCAATTTGGAGCTTATCTGTTAATTGCTTTCATTTGAGCTTTCAAAATTGTTGTCATTACAATATAAAATATGATTCAGTAATACAATAGCTTATTAATACCGTGATGTGCTCGAACCGCGCCAATTAATTGTGTGAATATATTATATAGGCTGTGTAATGTTGTGCAATTAACTCATTATTATGATCACCCCGAAAAGTAAAGCTAGTTTTTGTAAGCTATTTTTAAGCCGTTTAATACTGGCTTTATAAAGTTTTTTTTTTGGTTTTTATAGCCGTGTAATATTGGCTGTGTTGTACAAATATTGCGAAATCGAATTTTCAGTTAAGTACTTATGCTTATTTTAGTGCCTACAATTAAAAGTTTAGCTTATACAATTGGTCACGCTTTATCTTGCAAAACAGGGTCAGAGAAAAGCTAGTGTCAAGATACTCCGCCCTCCGCTTTCCGCACATATTCCAAATATTTGTGTGTTATGTGGCGTAATTACACATGGTTTTTCTTTTCTTAACGGAGAAATGAAAACAGTTAAATATTATCATTACCGAGTGGGAATCGAAGTCACAATCAATTGCGTTTACAATTAGACGCTGTCCCACTGCGCCATGATGGCCTAAGTGAAATCATATATTGTCTAAATTTTGTCGATGTAAAACAGGTATTGTTTTGTTCCTTTCCTGACTGAAATAGAAAGTGCCTTTATTAATATGTTTTTAAATTAAAAATAAGCAAAATATTAAACATCCTTTTTAGCTTAACACTTTATTTCAAAGAGAACCTCGCGTTCTAACATTCTATTCTCTACTATTCGTTCTTCCTTCCGCTTTATTAAAAGGAATATATGAATATACGAATAACTGGCATATAGCACAGTGGTATATATTTAGTATGCCTGTTTCACAATTGTTTCAGGTTCATAAAACAGCGTTGATGTAACACACGGTCACGAGCGGCTCGTTAAAACTTTCAGCGCTCCCGACCACTCAGTGGGCCGTGACGCCAGCCTACCAGTGTACGAAAATGACCTGTGCATCAAATGTTATTTTTAATTTTTATATTAAAATATAAAAAAATAAATCAAAAGCGTGTAAATTTTAGTTCAAACGGGACTTGAACCCGCGACCTTTTGGCTGATGATTATATTTACGATATGTTTATTATGTGTTAACATTTTATGCTATTTAAGATATTTACGCAAGGCCATTGTGGCGCAATGGGACAGCATCTGACTGTAAAGGCGATTGTTTATGAATTCGGTATTGAAAAGAACCAAAGAACTTTTGACAAATTAAAGCTTGTAAGAGATTTATTACTTATGATAAATAAAGCATGGCTTAGTGGTCCGAGTTCTTAATAAGCTTCTAGAGACGTGGGTTTGAGTTCGTTCAAATATTTGTATGTTTTTCTTATCCCAATGTCATTAATAATTTAAAAATATTAAAAAGATTGAAACCGCTCAAACTCAAGAATTTTTTTAATAACGGTTTTTGGACACTATCTGGTTGTAAAGACGACAAGTTGTGGGTTCAATATCCTCTTGGTATGATAATTTTGTAAATTATTTTCATTTTTGCGCTCCGGCAAAACTTACGGCGTTGAGTTCTACTTAATGTCTATGCATGTATATGTCCACGCAATGTCTAAAAAAAAGATACTTATGATGAGGTCTTAGTATCGTTACTAATTAATATTAAAACCTGTTAATATGTACAGATTCTAGCGATTACAAAAACAACTCAATTTTAATTCAATTTCAAAGTAAATTTAATTTCATACAGAAAATTAAACATAGAAACGTGTACAATATTCGTACAGTAATATATTTCGGGGTCAGTTCTAATCCCAATCCAATATCTAAAACACATAACGGAACGCACGTAATGCTCTGTTTACCTTTTTACCTTGTTCAATTAATATTCAAAGTTATTTGGTTTTGAGCTGAAAGATATATGAAGCAAAGGTGAGCGGCAAGAGAGATAGGTGGAGACTTCGGTTGACCTTCGAGAACACAGTATCAATGATACTGGAGGAACGTCGCGTAAAAAGCATGAGGACCCCTCGAAGGGCATGCATGAAGAGGTTAATGACTGTGGACGAGGCGAAAGAGGTATGCACGGACCGTAGCATTTGGCGCTCTGTTCTCTCTGATTACCCCGCTAGAGATAAAGCGTGAAGTTAGGTAGGTAGGTATTTGATTTTTTTGACACGCAATAATTTAAATTCTGGCGAAAAGCGGAGAGTCTTGACACTAAGTTCATTCTGGTTATATATATATATAGCGTGAAGCTGCTTCACTTGATTTTCTGTTTATTTTTATATTCACGTAAAAGGGTAGGCAAAGAGAATCCAGTGTTTTATTTATTTTTATATTTAATATTCTGATCACTACGGACACGTGGTCCGTAACTTTTGTTAATTTTCACTATAAATTTCCTATTACTTAACTAAGTTTCGGAAATAAGATATTTTTTTTCCAAAGAGAGTCCAAGTATTTTAGTTGCCTACTTAGTATATTATTATTATACTTAATATATTATTATTATATATTATTAAGAATCTAGTGTTAAGACACTGTTTTTATTTCCGTTTGATCTCGAGACATTTAGAATAACAGAATATTTTATTGAATAGCAGAAGTCTGTGTCGAGCTTTCTCTTATCAAAGTCAAAGTCAAAGTCAAAGTCAAATAATTTTATTCAAAATAAGAAGTTACAAGCTTCATTTTTTGAACGTCAAATAATTTACCACCGGTTCACTAAATTTAATGCCTCAGACCTGAGAAGAACCGGCGCAAGAAACTCAGCGGGACTATTTTTTTTTTTTTATATTCGACAATGGTTTACAATTCTTTATTATTGGCAATGATACCTTTGAAACAGACTGGAGCGAGCATTTCATTCCCAAGGTGTGTTATCATTTATAAAATCACTAATTAGGTAATAACCTTTAACACACAAACGTCTTTTTACAATTTTTTTAAATTGTAAAATGGAAAGTTCTCGGACGTTTTCTGGGATCCTATTGTAAAAGTATACACATTGTCCCATAAAAGAATTGAGGACTCGATGCAATCGAGTTACAGGCGCTGCAAGTTTAAGCCGATAAATATTTAAGCAGACAAATATTTATGCAAGTGGATAATGAACCCATAACCATCGCGCTTAGTCAGATGCTGTCCCACTAGGCCACGATGGTCTATTTTGCTGTTTCAGCTAATGGTGTATAAAATGAATAATAAATATAATATGAAAGTTATACGGCAGAGTGGCGCCGTGGAAGCGTGCTGGGCCCATAACCCAGAGGTCCGTGGATCGAAACCACGCTCTGCTAAACTATTTTTTTGCTTTTATCATAAGAAAATCAATAATTATGTAACCAGTGGCGAGAGGTGAAAATTATTGATGGTAACCAGTTTCAAAACAATTCTTTCAAAGAAAGATTTGTCTTGTATGCATTTTACTTTATGCTTTTTTATGACGTTATAGTTGAGACATATTAAATTTAAAAAAAGAACTGTACGCACAGCTGTTTAATCTCAGAAAGGTCGATAAGATGTTCTATTCTAAAAAATGTAAAAATGCATCAGTAAATTAAAGTACATACTAAAAGAACTTCTATATGATTAATAACATTTTTAGACATAACACAAGGGCTCAAGGCAAATTGTTTCATATTGAAGCGACGAATTTTCCCCCAAAGCTTGCCTTTACTAATAAAATATTTCGACGAGATAAAGGATTATCAATTCACCGAGATTATATGTAATATTAAATTTTGTTGATCCCGATCAAGTTCATTTGGGATGAGAAAAAATTATTGGCATGTACGTGAAAATACGGTTTTTTGGAATATTCGAAATTTTTATAAAGTATTTTTTATACTAAGAGGTAGTATGTGAATTATGATTTAATATATTGTAAACGTATTTTTTTACTTCAAAGCGCGGTGTGGACTTCCGCTACCAAACATATACTCGTAATGTCTCGATTTCAGACGGAAAGCGGTGAATAGAATATCTTGTTATTTGGTTGCCTCTGGCTAAAAAAGTGTAAAAAAAGGAATAAAATCGTAAATAATTATCCAAACAGAGATAATCAGGGAGTCTAATTTGTAGGAATGTTTATATTTAAATTATTGCTTTTTCCCTACACTACTCAGACATAGCGCGGCGTTCAGTTCCGCAAACAATGTCTCGAATTCGAACGGAGAAAGGAGGGTCTTGACACTAGACTCTCTAACTACCCTGCTATGCAAAAACATAGCATTAAACTGTAAAATAACTTGCCAGTATCACCGATTATTATCCAAATTATTCCATAAAAATATTATATATCAATTTCACGTATTTTTGACAGTATTTAAAAAGATTTCCACCATCATTATGCTCCTAATTCGGGACATTGTCAAAAATCTCGATTCGCACTCAAAAGAATGCTTATATTTACATTATACTTATTTTACGCCTCTCGTGGCGTAGAGGCACAAGCGCGCGACTGTAAGCGTGACAGGTTGTGGGTTCGGTCTCCACTCCAGGAAATGTAGTTTTTCATGTCCTGGTTTTGGTAACAAGGCAAAAGCGCAGCATTGAATTCTACCACTCAGCATGCAATGCCTCAATTCGGCAGAAAATGGGGACCAGAGTGTCTTAACACTAGGTTCCCTCTGCCTACTCTGCTATATGCGAGGTACAGCGTGAAGCTATGTATGTATGTACTTATATCCCAGCTCTAGCAAGACATAGCGCGGCGTTGAGTTTCTGCATTTACCATAACATATGTCTCGAATTCGGACGGAAGCTAAAGACCGAAACGCCCAGATACTAGAATATCTCTATATACTCAATATATATGAATATCGCTAAAAAAATAGCATCACCAACATCCATCCAAAATATTCCACTAAATATTATCAATTTCTCGTTTTTTTGACAGAACCTACAAAACGATTCACACAATCGTTTCGCTCCCAATCGAATAATTTATTCACGGCGCTTCCGGCTCGGACGGCTCTCGTCAAATATTTAGAACTATTCCAGCTTTTTACGTTTCGCCTTTTACTTCCGGCGTATAAACACGATATTGACTTTATTGGGTCGGTTTTAGGTTTCAATATTTGGGGAAAAATCATGGAAAGTTACGAAATTGGTACGTTTTATTTGTTTAGTGTAATATGAAACTGTTTTTTGATGATTTTGTCTTAAATATTTAAGGAGAACGTAGAAAAAACGTAGTGATTAATTAATTTTCTTAAATTCTTCGTTTATATAGAGATACTGCTTAATGCATTAACTTATTACACTCATATGTAATGTGCACCAATTTCGACGTATTTTTGGTCGTTAAATGTCACTATTCAATACATTAATTATATTCAACACTAAGTTCTCTCTAACTATCTTACAATGCAGGATAGAGTGTGATGTTAGGGGTTTGAAGATAGGAATTACATATGAGAAAAAGCTTAAAAAATATTCGTTGTATAATTTTTTTTGCAGCTTCATGATTTGTCAAGCAAAGCGGTAAGTAGTGGAGCTCAACGCCGCTCTATCTTACCGAGGCCGCGGAGAAATGAAAATGATTTAAATATAATCATTACCTCGAGTGAGAATCGAACCCAACTCATCCAGCTATAGTTTATAAACAACCAGATTTTAACTACACTATAAATAACACATACCCAAAATATATACAAATACATGTACATATGTAGAGCAAAGTTCGAATGATCTTCTAAAGGATTGAGTGCTCAGCCACCCATAAATCATTGGTGTAACCAGATTTCAAAGTTTCCATTCACTTTGTACAAAGTTTGCGTCAGTACAGTAGTCCGCTGCATTGTGAAACACGTTTACTTAGATTTTGAGTTATTCTAGTTATATATCTTCTATCTATATATTAAACCTTTCCTTATATTCAGTGAACGGAGTGTCGTAACACTATGTCCTCTTTAAATGCTCTGCTTTGCAGGGTAAAGAGTGAAGCTTGTGTTTATGAGTTTGTTATTAGTTATATATTATCCTAATATTATAAATGCGAAAGTAACTTTGTCTGTCTGTCTGTTACGCTTTCACGCCTAAACCACTGAACCGATTTTGATGAAATTCGATACTTGAGAAAGGACATAGAATACTTTTTATCGCGAAAAAAATGGTAAAAGGGGACAAAATAAGGGATGAAAGTTTGTATAGAAGTTCCTTATTGTCAAACATAAAATCATGTGAAATTGTTCAACTGTTGACAATTTTCACACCTAAACCACTTAACCAATTTTGACAAATAGTCTAGACCTTGGGAAAGACTATAGGCTAATCCTTACCACGTTGCGCGATATAACCGAATTCCACGCGGGCGAAGCCGCGGGCGGAAAGCTAGTCTACTATATATATAAAACTTCCGTTAAATCGGAAAACGGAGTGTCTTGGCGCTAGGTTTTCTTTGACCACCCTGAAGTGCGAAAAGCGTGAAGCTTGTCTGTTCGTTCGTCTGTTTATAAACGCACGTTTTTAGAACTACTGGACGGACGGAAACTTTCTTGTTGTATAGCTATTAAGACCGGGCATATATGATAAAACCATAATAGACCAGCTAAACTAAAAGAAATAAGGAATAACATTTTAAAGTTTTCGATTGACATCATATAACACAGACAGCTCTACTGTAAATGCGTTACAGTTAGACAAGGTTGTGGATTTGATTTCCTCAAGAGGGAACGATTATTTAGAAAATTAAAATAATTTAAACAAATTATTTTCATTTCTAGTAAGATAAAACGCGACGTTAAGTTCCGTCAGTCAATCCACAATATCTCGATCCGGGCTAAAAGGTTTCAACACAGTCTTTTGACACTTGGGTCTCAATGCCTACCTTGCTAAAATAAACAATATAGTGTTACTCCTAAACGTATTTATATTAACTTATTTATTAGTGACTGTAACAAAAACGTTTAAACAAGCAGTTAATTAATGTCGCCGTAAGCTCAGCAATTAAGCTTCGAGTGCTTGCGATTTCGCTGGATTTGCATAAACAACCACTCTATGAATACGATTTACAAATGTTATAATGTATATACTGGGTATAACTTTACAATATAAGTTTAAAATATAGGCGATAAAAATAAATATTTTCTTCATTCAAACCGAAATATAGTTTAATTATCTATTTTTATAATTTTAAAAAGAAAAGTCTTTTGCGACTGTAAACGCGACAGGTTGTGGGTTCGATTCCCACTCCAGGAAATGTAAAATTTAGTATTTTCATTTCTTGGGTTTGGTAACAAGGCAAAGCACGGCGTTGAGTTCTGCCACTCAGCACGCAATGCGTCAATTTGGCAGAAAGTGGGGAACGGAAATGTTGAAAGAGAATGGAGTGTCTTAGCACTAGGTTCTCAGTTTCCCTCTGCCTACCCTGCTATATGCGGCATACAGTGTGAAGTTAAAAAAAAAAGAATTAAATATATTATGTTTTCACAAAGCAAAAGTTCAATAATTGTTAATTCTAACTCAGAATTTTTACTTAAATAAAAAAACTAATCAAATGAAAACTATTTCATTATGACCAACTAAAAAACCTGTTTATCGGATAGAGGTCAAATTATACGCTAAAATTTCAAGACAAAATGTATTCTATAGACATAGATATAATACCGAAAATTGTATAAACATGCATACATAGCAATTCTATCACGCACTATGAACTTAGTTGATTAGAAAAGTTTGACTTTGAAATAACTACCTTTTTTACGCATCGAACTAATTCAGAACGTAAATGGATAACGAAAATTCATAATTTATTATGTTTTTTTGAATAATATTTTGGATATTGCAGATTTTTTTTTAATATTCAATAATTATTTTTTTGTCCCAACAAGATTTTTCATCTTGCGGAGTGTTGTCGGAGAGAACCTAGTGTCAAGATACTCCGTTTTCTGATTTTTATTATTGCTCTATGCCTATTAAGTGGCGGAACTCAATGTCGCATTTGTCACTTACCAAAACTCTGGCTCTGAGTGGGAAACAAACCCACAACCAATCGCATTTACAGACAGACGCTATCCCACTAAACCATGGTGGTATCCAAATTTTTGCCTTCATCCTGCCTAGATTATAAAGAGCATATGATAACAGTATCATTGATTATAGCCACCACCCACTAGGTTCTCTTTAACTACCCTACTATGCGAAAAAACACGTATTGCCACAAATAAAATTGTAAACATATTTTAAGCAATACCCTAACAAATCGGTTCACATTAAAAAAACCTATACTTATTGGTGTTAAACTCAACCACACCGTAGCAACATGACAAAGGTGTTAACGAGAGAAGCTTTTTATAAGCAAAAAGTTGGAAAAATCGACAGGTAAAGTAGTAAAAAGCCAGGAGTCATATATCACTGTCTACTCTGTCATGATCGTTGTAACATTTGTAACTTAAAGAGGATTTCCAAAGAAAATATACTGAAACTTTCCGATTGGCGTTGAAAAGCTTAAGCCTCGAGGCGCGACGTATAAATTCACTTGGAAGGGAGTCTATTGATATCGACAAATACGTTCTTGTTAGCTGTTTAGAATTACAGTGAGAGGTTCAGGTGTTGGTTGGTATTTTTGCTAAAAAAATCATGGTGTATCTCGCACATAGTAGAGTAGGCAGAACCAGAAAACCTAGTGTTAAGACACTCCGTTTTTTTTTTAATTTACTATCCCCGCTTTCCCCTCTGAATTGAGTAACGGAACTCAACTTCGCGTTTTGCCTTATTACCAAAGTGAGAAAGTACAAATTATAGGTATTAATTATATTATATTAATTATTATTTATGATTGGTAAATGTAAGATTTAATAAGATAAAGATTTTTCGAGGATTTACAAGGTTTTTGTAATTATTTCGTTTTTTTGAAGCTTTTTTACTTAACACGACATTCTGGCTTATCATAGCGGTGAAATGAAAATAATTTTAAATGTGATATTTCCCCCGAGCGGGAATGGAACCCGTGTTTATAATCAGACAATTGAGCCACATGCTTACAGATGGTGAAATTCTATTAATAATGTATTGCTATAAAAAGTATTGGCTTTCTGCACTTCTTCTCCTTATGACTTCAAGTATACTAAATTTCATACTCCTCCATTCGCATAATTTTCGTAAAAAGAGGTTACACATATTAATATAATGATATCATTGTTATCATTGTCACTAATAAATAATTGTAAAGCATTGACGAATGGAAAAAAAGTCCCGCTGAGTTTCTTGCGTTGGTTCTTCTCTGATCTGAGGCATTAAATTTAGTGAACTAGTGGTAAATTATTTGACGGTCAAAAAATAAAGCATGTAACTTCTTATTTTGAATAAAATTATTTGACTTTGATACAATAAAATCTAAAAACCCCATTACTAATATATCAACAAAGTAACGCATGACATAACCCACATTATATTTATCGCAAATAAAAAAAAATAATTTACTTGAAACGTTATACGTCGTTTGATTCCAGTATGGCGTGAAATTGACTGTCTCAGACCCTTCTCACGGTCTCGTAAATGTCGAACTGAGTACATTAGCAATCTAGCTCTTATTATATGTGGGGTATATGTATTTTTAGTGGTTATTGAATTTGTTAGGTCATAGGTTCAATTCTCACTTATAATATTTTCCTATTCCTTACTTCCCACCAGAATTTGAGATAATGACATAAGAAAAAAAAGATCATTCCTTCTAGAAATAATCGAAATCAGGATCGCTTACCGTCAGAAGCTGTATCACGCCACGTCGGTCTGCATTGGTTATCTTAAAACTATGAATATAAAATATTTACAATAGTACGAAGATAGAAGTCTTCCCCATCATATTATTTAATACTGAAGCCTCTTTCTGGTCACCTCTGATGGAAGAGCTGACGAGTATTAGAAGAAAAATCATGATAAATCACTGCTAGAACTTACAGTTCCGTAGAAAATAAACATTCCTAAAGACCATCATTTTAATTTCAATAAGTATTACGAACTTAACAACGCACTGACCAGGAATAGGTTTAGAGTTAATTAGTACGCGATAGAAGTAGGCGCGAGAGGTATAACAGTGAAATCTCTCTATAATCTATTAAAAGATCTCGGTCTGTCGAGAACTATTATCAGTTAATTTCTAGCGCGTATTTCGATGGCGACATCAGTAGGATCTCTTCAAATTTGATTAGGTAGAGTGAGCAGTACGGAAAGTGAAGGTGAACGGTAATGCGCATTTTAAAGGGGCCCCTTAAACGTACACGTTGAGTCGTAAGTCCCAGGCACTCTCCAAACTCCTCTCTCTGCAACGCGATACCCGCACGTTGAATTCATGGATTGCTAAGGAGTTTCTTCTCATAGTAGTACTATAGTAGTAAAAGCTTAAATTGTATTCATTTCTCCACTCTGGTAAGATTAACTGCGGCGTTGAGTTCTAACACATAACAGGTAATGTCGGTTAGACGGCGACGAACAGAGTGTCATGATACCAGGTTCTTTCTGACTATGTGACTGGTGTGTGGAAAAATATTAAGCTAGTATAATACTACTAAAGAAGTAAAAACGTACTGGTAATTAATTTATAACAATTGATTAACAAAACGCCTAACGCCTGTCGTGGTGCAGAGACACAAGCGTGCGACTGTAAACGAGACAGGTTGTGGGTTCGATTCCCACTCCAGGAATTGTAAAATTTAGTATTTTCATTTCTTGGGTTTGGCAACAAGGTAAAGCGCGGCGTTGAGTTCCGCGTTCAACACGCAATGCCTCAATTTGGCGGAAAGTGGGGAACGGAAATGTTGAAAGAGAATGGAGTATCTTAACACTAGATTCACTGCCTACCCCGCTATATGCGGGATACAGCGTGTCGTTAAAAAAAAATATTTAGTCAGTGAGGATCTCACCAAAGTTTTAAGTTAGTTCTATATAAATATGCTATAAATGTAATAAATAAAAGAAATAAAACAAAAGGCAAGTGAGAGCCCGTGGATGTAATTTAATTCATATAAAAAAAATAAAGTATAATACTACCAACTTCTGTTAGTCTGATCTTCTTTTCAAACGTTTAACTAAACTTTTTAACCGTTAAATTTAACTGACAACGATCAACTCGGCTAGACATTTACAACCCTAATAACCATTTGATTTGTCGTCATACAAAAGTCGTTAAATTGCATGCATCGTAACGTGTCTATAACGTTTTAAGAGACTGCGTGTTTTAACGCTGACGTGATTCTTAGCGGGTATCGTCACGAGATATTTTGTTGCAGTAAAACAAATAGTAGAAACAATACTTAAATATTTTTTTATGGATCGTTTAAATTTTCAAAGTACAACTTTATGCAACTTTCTCACTATATTGTGATTAAGTGTTGCGTTGAATTCCGCCTCTTAACACGCAATGTCTTGAGTTCTTACTGAAAGAGGAGATTGAAGCGTCTTGGCATTAGGCACTCTCTGACTACTATAATAGTATCATAGTAAAATATGACTAACCATAATAGCCTGAAATTATTTTTGCTAATACTGGAAGCGCTCCCCCCCTTTTTTTTCCCCCTTTCCTACCCATCCTTTTCCCAAAATGTGATTATTTCGATAGCGGACTACTACATTATCCTCCCCTTCCTCTAGGTTGCAACGCAACCAACATCTCTGGTGGTGTAGATGTTCATGGGCGAAGGTAACCACGTACCAACAGGTGGTACTTCTGCTCGTTTGCCATCCGTTATCCATAAAAAAAGCGCTACGGCCAGTGGAAAATCGGGTTGATACTCTCTGACTACCCTACTACGGGAAAAGCGTGAAGCTGTTATACTAAATTGTATATATATGTAAAACGCTTGCGTTACTGACAGACAATGTATAGCCGAAACTAATGGCAAAAGCTGAAATTTTCATATAGACTCCTTGAAAAGTTTAGGGGCGCACCACGAGAGGATTTCTTGAAATACTTGCAGAAACAAGAAAAAACTAGGTTATAAGTTTTATAGTCAAAAGAGGAAGAAAGTCAATGAAAGATAAAGAAATAAGTCTTAGAAAACAGCTAGTTCATTAATACACCACCATTTACTTACATACATAGCTTCACGCTGTATCCCGCATATAGCAGGGTAGGCAGAGGGAACCTAGTGTTAGGACACTCCGTTCCCCACTTTAAAATCATTTAATGTAACAACATTAATAAAACTACAACTAAAATTATTAAACAACAATAATTCAAATTTAAAATTTAAATTATTGCTACAAACGCAAAAAAATACAAAAACAAAAATAATATTTCAAATGAAAGTCCTCCGAGATATAAATGGGCAAATGAATTCATCCCGTTATGAATGCCTTAGCGTCGCCGTTTTATTAATTGATATAAATCGTTCGTCTGCGGGCGAATGCTGCGCTTAATTTGAGCTTTCGTTTTAACTAAGAATAATAGGAACAAAGCTCCCCTTATATATAAATATCGAGATAACAGAAAATCGTTAGAAAGTGTTTAGAATTGTGGATTTTTAATAACAATTTTGAGTTAGGAAATGCTTAAAATATTTCATTTCACTATACGCTGAAAATCGACAGCATGTAGAGAGCGGAACTCAACGCCGTGCTATTTATTACCAGGAGAAATAAAAAAATAATGTATATTATAATCATCAACTATGTATGTATGTAAATTGTTTCAATTTAATTTTCATCCGCTTTGGTAAGAGAAAGTATAGCACTGAGTTCCATCACTTGATACGTCGTTGATTTTCTACGGGAAGTGGAGCGAAATATTTTGACAATACATTCTCTCTGACTAGTAATCAGATGAACTGCGAAAATAATTGCAAAATTCAACATTTTCTAACTTAAAATTACATACATACATACATACGTACATAGCTTCACGCTGTATCCCGTATATAGCAGGGCAGGCAGTGTTAAGACAATCCGTTTCCCACTTTTCGCCGAATTGAGGCGTGCTGAGTGACGAAACTCAACGCCGCGCTTTGCCTTGTTACCGAACCCAGGAAATAAAAAAATCCATTTCCTGTAGTGTGAATCGAACCAACAACCTAACGTGTTTATAGTCGCACGCTTGTGCCTCTGCGCCACGACAGGCCAATATTTAATAAAATATATATAATCCATAATCTGCCTGTTTCATTCCTAGTACGGACAACTTATAAAGCTCTGGAAGCACGAGGCGCATAACTTATTGTGAGGACGTTAAGCTCGCCGAGCTTGCAGTAACCGCTAACAAGTAACAGGCATTAGCTCCTTTCAAGCCAAACCAACCAAAATTCGTAATGAGAGGAACTTTGTGTACCTGTGTGTTGGTATGTTCATATATATGTATTATATTGCTGTGTTTTTGTTTTTAAATACATACATACATACATAGCTTCACGCTGTAACCCGCATATAGCAGGGTAGGCAGAGAGAACCTAATGTCAAGACACTCCGTGATCCTCGTTTCACCCTAGTTCGAGACACTAGCAGAAGTCAACGCCACGCTTTGACTTAGTAGAGTGGGGAATTTAAAATAATTAAAGTATATTCATTTCCTCGAGTGGAAATCGAACCGAACATTGAATCGAATAATCACTCGCGTTTACAATGAGAAGTTGGCCCACTGCACCCTTTATATAATCTTTCCACGATGACCTTGAGATTTACTATATTATAACCTGTATATTGTCAGTTTCTCAATTGGGCTGTATTATAACGGTCTTCAAAAAAAGGAGGGGGTTGTCAAGTTGACTATTTTTTTGTGTGTTACCAAATAACTTTTTACTGGGTCAACAAATTTTTAATAATACAGTTTTATATGACAGCCAGTTGTAAATTTCTGTATTTTCAAGGTCTAGGCTGTTTTAGTGTGCCTCCCTCGGTTTTTTTAGATTGTCTTTTTTTTTAATTTGTTGCTCCTAAAATTTGCCGCCTTAAGCTCCTCAGCCTGCTGATACATTCGCCACTGATGATAACTAGTGCCTTTGACCAGTACCTTTTCAATTATTCGCTATAATTTTACTTTTTAATTTAAATGTTAGTTATCATTTTTTGTTAAAATTCTAATTGTTTTAAGGAAAGTCATAGAAAATCAACAGTAGTAATATCGAGCATAATATACAATTAAACACAACAAACCACACAACGAAGGCAAAATCAAGATATCACATTCTTATAATTGCCACATGTATGTATATACATAGATACTAAGATAATTAACTGAGTTGTTATCAACGTCCGTCGTTCCCTCCCTGTGTAATTTACATAATTTAAATAGCATTTACAAAAGGAAGCTGAATAAATCGTTTGATACAATCTTGCCATCCTCTCTGTAAACACTTGTCGCCTTCACCGGATATATTGCTGGGATGATATTTGTTAGAGATTTGTGGGAATATAAAAAAATAAGAGATACATAGCGGCCTGTCGTGGCGCAGAGGAGCATGCGATTATAAACGCGACAGGTTATGGGTTCGAGACACACTCCAGGGAAAGTAAATATTAAATACTATTTATTATTTGACGTTGAGTTCCGCCACTCAGCACGCAATGCTCAATTCGGCGAAAAGTGGGGAACGGAGTGTCTTAACTCTAGGTTATCTCTACCTACCCTGCTATACTTGGGATACAGCGTAAAGCCAAAAAAAATAGTACTACATACGTTACAAATAATATGTAAATGTTCAAGCCTAGACAAGGATTAAGATTCCCTCTGATGTTTCAAATTCTGACATTTTGAATGTTGGATTAAATTAATCCTTTATAAATTACACTAATAATTTAGGTTACTAGAGCAATTGTATTCGAGACACAAATATGATAAAATTTATGTTATTTGTGGGACAACATTCTATATTGCAGACGCGTTAACAACGCGTTGCCTGACAACATATATGTCAACATTTATATAAACATTGATGTATGATCGAATTTCGATTCTATATAAACTATAAGTGTATCAAGTTTCATGCAATTCAAGGGGTATAAAGTGTTTGCTTCACGTATTAATACATAAATTCTAATTATGAGAAGTTAATATTGTGTTATAATTTTTTTATTTACTATTTCTAGCTGTATCTCACGCTGAACCCTGCACATAGCAGGGTAGGCAGAGAGAACCAGGGAAGTCAATGTTAAGACACACCGTTCTAACATCTTTTAACATTTTCCTGTCCCGCGTTCCGCCTTCTGCACGCAATGCCTCAAGCATTGCGTGCAGAAGGCGGAACTCAACGCCGCGCTTTGCCTTGTTACCAGAACAAGGAAATGAAATTACGAAATATAGTTTAATATTTTCATTTCCTGAAGTGGGAATCGAACCCACAGCCTGTCGCGTTTACAGGATAGGCCTCAATTTGTGTAATGAATACTGTAAATCTAGTATACATTTAGAGTTTAACAAACAAGTTACTTAGAATATAATTAGTAGAGACGTTGTAACTCGTACGGTATCAGTAAGCGCGTCGCGTACGCGGGCACAAACTAAACTAGTTGTGTGTACGTCGAAGCTGAGGCGAACGTTACATACTAATGTGCTTAGTTATGTGGAAGAGATAATCTGTTCTCTCTGATAATCTCTCAATCTGATAATCTCAATTCAGCGGAAAGTGGGGAACGGAGAGTCTTAACACTAGGTTCTCAGGTTCTCAGGATACAGCGTGAAGCTAAAAAAATGTAGCTTCACACTTTTTTTCATAACTGGATAATCAAAAAGAACCCACTATGAAGTGACTCTCTACTCTATTTTTCGATTGAATTCAACACTACGGGCGGAACTCAGCACTACACTCTTTGTACAAAGACAAAGGACAAACTCAACACTTTGTCTTACGAGAGTCCGCAAGCGGGGTGTTTTGAACTATTCGTTGGTTCACTCTGACTACACTATTATACTGGATGAAGCGTGAAGATAAATAAAAGATAGATTATATTATTACCAATTCATTTGAAATATTTTAAAGTGATATTTAAATTAAAATGACTATCTACAAACAAACTCTGAGACAGGCAGATTGCCTTTGTGAAGGAAAGCTCTTTAAACAACTCGGTGGAAGTACTTAAATGTATTTGTAATTTTGTACTGGAGCTTTAATTATTTTGATATTTATGTAAATGGAAATCATAACCACAGTTGTTGAAATGTTTGATACTTAAAATATCTTTAATATTAAGTAACAAGTTTTAAACAATTATAGTCTGAAAATTTTCATCAACTGTATTTCTTAATTTAACGCAATTCGACTATATAAAAATGTAGGTACAAAACATAGTGTTAAGACACTCCGTTTTTCACTTCAGCTTAAATTTTGTATGTAAGTATATGAATAATATACAAAAATGGGAGAAATTAATGCCTTACTGTGTCTAAGGCGAAGAAATAAAATTAAAATGGAATCATTTCTTAGAGAAAGAATCGAACCCAACACGTGTGGAACTTCTTTAACATAATATAGGTAATTCGTAATATATGTGTGTGACTAGAGCCTAACATAGTAGAGTAATTAGAGAGAATCTAGTGTTAGCACACTCCGTTTTCCGTCCTCTGCAGCAATTGCCTTCAAAGTGGTGGAACTCAACGTCGTGTTTTGTCTTACCACGATAAAAAACGAAAATTATTTCAACATAATCATTACCCGAATGGGAATCGAATCCATAACCCTGTTTCATGGACAAAAACAACAATAACTGTACTTTATAATTAGTACCTACTAACACATATTCTAATGGTAAATCGATGTACAGCTGTCGGTCCTAACTCATATAATTACTTATTGATTGATTGCAAAACCCAAATTATGTGGAATTTACGTGTATATGTGATTTAGTATACCAAAATATTTCCTATTACAGCAATTTTCCTGTATATATCAGAGTAGATAGGAGAGTGTAGTGTTAAAACTGTCATAGGTGACGGAACTTAACGCTGTGCTTTGCCGTACAATGTGAAGGAATAATAAATATTAAAAAAAAATTCTCGGAGAGATAATCGACCCCTATTTTTGGTTAAACCCTGTATTATGTCGAATTTGCGTGAATCCTTGATTGGGAATAATAATATTTTTTTTTACTGCTATAATACATTTTTTGCATATATAAGGGTAGATGGGAGAGTGTAGTGTTAAGACACTCCGTTCTCCATTTTCCGTCTATATTAAAATATCCCGTGTTAAGTGAGAAAATAAGCTCTATATGTTTATTATATGAATATTTCTCGATCCAATTACAAAGACGACAAGTATAAAAGAAAGAGTGTGACAGGTAAGATACAACAAACTATAAGCGTTTTATTCTCCGTAGGCCGTTTTTTGTTAGGAGACGCTACGTGATGAGTAGCGTAACTCAACGCCGCGTTTCCTACATACATACATAGCTTCACGCTGTATCCCGTATATAGCAGAATCATTATTGAAGCATTGCATGCTGAGTGGCAGAACTCAACGCCGCGCTTTGCCTTTGTTACTATACCCAGGAAATGAACAATTCCATTTCCTGGAGTGGGAATCGAACCCAACCTGTCGTGATTTACAGTCGCACGCTTGTGCCTCTGCGCTACGACAGGCGCCGCGTTTTGTTTTACCAGAAAAATGAAAATAATTAAATGTAATTATTCCCCCCAACAATCGAACTCAGATCCAAACACATTTCCAGTCAGATTGTGTTCCACTGAACCACGATGACCTCTTTAATGTATAAATAACACTTAAAAATGTTAAAATACGTACATATATATTGCGAAGAGTCTTTCGAGTTAATAGTATTTCTAGTTGAATGACGCCGGATATTGGTGCTTGTGTTCAAACCGATGGAACGTTTCACTATATTTAGATTTTTACACCTGAGTGGGTAAGTTATTTACTTCGAAGGAGCTTCAGCTTTGACTAGTTGCGTTTCGGACTAGATGTGCCCGCGACGTCGTCCGCATGGAATTTAATAAGAAGGTTATATTGTCTTAAACTTATGATATTAAGAGATTTTTCTAAAATAAAAGTAGCTTAAGTTACTCCTTATAACATTAGCTACCTCCCAGTAAAAATCCCTTCAAAATCGGTCCAGCCATTTCAGAGATTAGGCAGAGCAAACAGATAGACAATAAAAAATGCTATTTTAGTATATGTAGCGGAGATATATTTATACGCATGTAGTAAAAAGCAGTTATTTTAATATTATACACACAATGCAATATTATAAACAAAACAATGGTACAAATTATAGATATACTATAGTATGACAAAATGCGGGATTGAATTCCGCCGCTCAACACTTAATGTCCTGAATTCGGAGGGAAAGAGGAGAACCGGAGTGTCTTAACATTAAATATCCGACTGTGCGGGAAAAGCTTGAAACTGAAATCAAAATGACACTATCGTGGTACAATAGGGGATAGAATATTTCTTACTCTAAATATATAGTTGTTAGTTCAAATCAAACTCAAGGGTTTTTTTAATAAAAGTGCTTTTCTTTGAATCGTACTGCATGGTTATAATATTGTCATTTCTATAGAAGCAGGAAGAATAAATGGAAACTCTATGAATAGAAATATATGTGTCAATATAGAAAAAATTAAAAAAAGCAAAGGCTGAAAATGAATACAGTTACGCTTCTATGTCCTCTGTGAATACGTAGAACTAAACGTGAGACTACCTTTGATTTTTATTTATTGTTATTTACTCTGACAAAAAGTGAGAAACAGAAAGAAATATGGTTTGTAAAAATAGTTAACTATATGTAACAACTAGAGTCCCCATTGACGCGTTAATAACGCGTCCTAGCAACGTATGTATATGTCACTTACATAAATATGAATGTCAAACCATGGCAGTGCGTGTAACATTTATTTTATTATTATGTTATATATTTTTTACCGTAGCGTTTGGCGCTCCGTTCTCTCTGACTACCCCGCTAGGGATAAAGCGTGAAGTTAGGTTAGGTTATATTTTTATGTATTATTTAAAAAAAATACTATCCTTCTGCACTCTTTTGCTATATAAATTATAAGTGTGCCAAGTTTCATGCTCCTACGTCCGCGTAATTTTCGTAAAAAGGGCTCCAAAGTTTGCTTCTCGTATTAATATATAGATCAAAATACATAATTTATTACAATTTTTTAAATATTTTATATTTATTTAAACAATATATGTAATTTCAATTCAAAAACATCCATTCCTATGTTAATGCAGCTAACAAATAATTTAGCAGTACGAACAAAGTTTTCACAATGTAATAAGCAAAAGTAGGTTGGCGTGCTTAGTGAGGATAAATACAAGGCTTCGGCTGCAACGCGATATTAGGCTCTATAAATTTAGCTTATGAAACTTTATGTTTAATATTTTGCAAATACTTAATGCACTATAGAAAAGTACCTGACTGTAAATGCGAACGGTTGTGGATTCGAATCCCATTTAGAGATTGATTGTATTTAACAATACAACGCCTGTCGTGGCGCAGAGGTACAAGCCTGCGACTGTAAACGCGACAGTTTGTGGGTTCCATTCCCACTCCAGGAAATGAAATTTTTCATTTCCTGGGCTTGGTAACAAGACAGACCGCGGCGTTGAGTTCCGTCACTCAGCACACAATACCTGAATTCGGTGGAAAGTGGGGAACCGTGTGTCTTAACACTAGGTTCCCTCTACCTACCCTGCTATATGCGGGATACAGCGTCAAGCTATGTATGTATGTATTTATTGAACTAAAATTATTTTCACTTTCCTTTGTTTGGTAGAACAAAGCGTGGCGTTGAGTTGTGCCTCCTACTCGCAAAGTGTCGAATTCAGATGGAAAGTGGAGAAAGGAGTCTCTTAACATTAGGATCACCCTGCTATACGGAAAAAAACGTAAAATTATTAGAAAAAAAAACGAAAATCTATGACATTTTTGGAAATTTTCTATTCATGGCCAAAATTATGCTTATTATTAAAAAATGATTTCTTAGCATTCCATGGATTTACCTTGTGAGTGCCTCTGTCTTGCGATCTAAGTGTAGACCTAAGGAGCTCCTCTAAGAGATTTATACGCTTGCCTCTGAATTTTCCGAGCTCCTCTCTATACCTAACATAATTTGAATAGATCCTACTAATACCGCCATCGAAATACGTGATAACAATTAGCTAATAATAAAGTCTAGACAGGCCGAAATTTTTAAGTAACGTAATTACTACAAGAAACTCGAAAATGGTAGGTGATGTAATAAAATCTGTTTCTTTAGAGCTTCACGTTTTTTTCCCTCATGGAGAGAGAACCTAGTTTCAGGACACTCCGTTAGTCGAGATACTGTTGTTGCGCTTTGTCTTAATAAAGCAAAGAAATCAAAATATTTTTAGGGTAGACAGAGGGAACCTGAGAACATAGTGTTAAGACACTCCGTTCTCTTACAACAATTTTGTTACCCACTTTCCGCCGAAATGAGGCATTGCATGGCGGAACTCAACGCCGCGCTTTGCCTTGTTACCAAACCCAAGAAATGAAAATACAAAATTTTACATTTTCTAGAGTGGGAATCGAACCCACAACCTGTCGCGTTTACAGTCGCACGCTTGTGCCTCTGCTCCACGACAGGCGTAAATTAAAAGAATTTAAATATAATAATTACCTTAAGTGGGAATCGAACTTAGAACCAATCGCGTTAAGAATCTCACCACGCAATCTGCACCACGACGGTCTTATGAAGAAAATCTTAAAATTAATATAAAATATAAATTTACCAATTTACATGAACTCTAGAGGTATAAAGATAATTAAAGCTGTAATCACGTTTATAATGTGAGGTCGCGTCTAATTACGAAATACCATAAAAGGCTATGTGGGGTCGGTAACATTATCTTATTACACTTTTGTATTTTGATATATTTTTAATTATGTTTTCGTTGAGTAATTATTTAAAAAAATATGAATTCCCCCGTCCCCGTTGTCTTTAGTAATGTATATGTCACTTTGTATAAACATGGATGTCAGACAATGATAGTGTGAGAGTAGAGTAAGGAAAATAAAAATAATTTTAAGTCTTCATTCCTCCGAGCTGGAATCGAATTAAAAACCAATGATGTTCTAGTTAGATGCCATCCCACTGCGCCTACGATGGCCTCATATAATTAATATTTGTAAGAAAATGAAATGAACGGTCTTTAACTTAACATGAGCAATAAAATTTGTAAGTCAATAAGTCGCGAGCTTGCAAAATTTAATATCGCGGGAGGTTATAAAATTTGTAATCATTTAAATTTTAACAAAAAATTGAAACCGACTTAAAATAAAATACACTTAAAAGTACAATTATTACGAATAACTCAAAAAGTACTCGTCCGATCTTAATTAAATTTAAATGAGACCACATCAAAAGCTGTAGCTATCATATAAATCGAAATCAAATCAAAATCAAAATATTCTATATTCAAGTAGGCTATTACAAGCACTTTGAATAGTCAATATACAAAGGCGTCAGTCGTGTCATTCCTAACGGAGGCTACCACCGGCTCGGAAGGCAGTTCTGCTGAGAAGAGCCGGCAAGAAACTCAACAGTTGCTCTTTTCATATAAAATTTTATAATAAAATTAGAGAAACGATAAGCCTCCTGAGCGAGCATCAACAAGATTGAATTCCACACATCTGTATAGTATTCTTGGACAGAATAATATACTTTCCTTAACAATATATTTTATTTATATAAAAAAAGAATAATCAAAATTGGTTAAAAAAAAGTGTAAATTGGTTACACATTTAAAAATACAGTCGATGTGACCTCTTTTTAAAACTCCGTTGGAAAATAATATAAAAAGAATACAATTAAAAGTTATATTGCAGTAATAACTTCAACAGTGACGTTCGACGTTACAGTCCCTTAAAAAAAATTATGTCCTTTAAAAAGAAATCAACTCTAAATAAAATGCAATGAAGAGTATAATTATTACGAATAACTCAGAAACTACCCTTCCGATCTTAACTAAATTTAAACAGGACCACATCACAAGCACTAGCTATCATATAAAAAAAGAGAATTACCAAAATTGGTCCACCCAGTAAATATCTATTGCGGTGACACACATGAAAAATATATTCAAATTAACTACCTCCTTTTTAGAAATTGGTTAAAAAGAAAACCTAAATTTAAATTAACAATACAAAAAAGTAGAATTCTATTACGAATAACTCAAAAACTACTTATCCGATCTTAACTAAATTTAAATGGCACCACACCCAGTAAAAAAGTATGGTGACACACATAAAAAAACTACAGTGGAAATTATAACCT
>JAKGSA010000413.1:268533-329540 GCA_033558755.1 Philaethria dido | reverse complement strand
GTTTGGTGGTAGGAGGTTCGTCCTCCGACTGGCTCGCGACCACTATCATGTCAAAGACGAACCGTCAAATATCTTATGATGTATTTCGGTTCGATGGCATGTAAGCCAGGTTTTCCCCTTTTCCATCCATCCTTTACCCAGAATGTCGTGATTTCGATAGTGGAATACTACATCGTCTTCCCCTCCCTTCTGGTCTCTAGGTCAACTATTTACAACATCTCTGGTGTTGTATATGCCCATGGATGAAGGTATACACTTACCATCAGGTGGTCCTTCAGCTCGTTTGCCATCGGTTATCCATTAAAAAAATCATATATCAATTTAGCTATCTATCTATCTATGAATCAATCCATCGATCTATCAATCAATGATACAATTTAATTAAGTAATCTTTGATAAGTGAAACTTATTGAACATATGTCCAGATCCGATGAAAGTGCAATATTTTTATAACACGAACTTGTCCTTACGTCCTTACTTATTTCTTTTTGCTGAAAAAAATTATAAAGCTCATTATACTATATAAAATTTAACCTAAAGATATAACTTTAAAGGTTAAAATGAATTTTTTAAAATCATTTTTTCATCTCACGCGTTTGCTCCATAAAAAGATAATCTGGTGAGATATTACTATGGGCTTCATATTTCACATAATAAATACACCAAGTTATTTTCAGTTAAAACACGGCACAGTAAATATGGCGCTTAATATTTAACCGGATTCAAAAAAGGAGGTTATTATCAATTCGACTTACTGGGTGAATCGACTTTTATATGATAGCTAGTGCTTCTGATGTGATCCCATAAATTTAGTTAAGATCTGAAAAGTGGTTTTTAATATATTCGTAATAATTTTAGTTTTTGGGGCATTTTGTATGAAATCGGTTTTTTTTTTTTTATCTTAATTATTGAAGACCATCGTGGTGTCGTGGAACAGCGACTGTTGTTGGTTTTGATTCTCACTCAGGAAGTGACATTATTTAAATTATTATCATTTCTTTGCTCTGGTAGCATAAAGCATACCGCTGAATTTGTGGGATTCGGGTGGAAAGTAGAGAACGGAGTGTCTTGACAAGATTCTCTTTGTTGTAAGCACGTGAAACTACTTTTTTTATATATGTACGTATAACATACATACATACTTACATAGCTTCACGCTGTATCCCGCATATAGCAGGGTAGGCAAAGGGAACCTAGTGTTAAGACACTCCGTTTCCCACTTTCCGCCGAATTGAGGCATTGCTTGCTGAGTGGCGAATCTTAATGCCGCGCTTTGCTTTGTTACCAAACCCAGAAAATGAAAAATTTCATTTCCTGGAATGGGAATCGTACCCACAACCTGTCAGGTTTACAGTCGCACGCTTGTGCCTCTGCGATGATATATGAACAGATAGATGTTCATATAAATAAGTAATAATAAGCGTTTTCTAACTAATTCTTCTCTATTATGCATGGAGTCGACAGTGCGTGGGACGGTTACAACTAATTTGTACCGGAAGTCAGTAACTTGTTAGCGTTGACCTCTTGCCAGCTATCTCTTCTTGTTACTTTGTAAATTACTTTTGTTGTTATCATAAGCTTATTATGCGAAAGCTTGGTTCACTTTTGTATAATACTATATATTTTTGTACATTTTTAATAAATTTAAGCCACACAAGATTTGATTGTAAAAGCGAAGGTTATAGCTTCGATTTTCACTAGAGGCAATTAAGGCTTTTTAAGATAAAGGCGTTTAGTTTCATTCATTACACATTGTCTTGAGTACAGAAATTTAGACTACTCTATTATGCGAGTAAGGCTTGAAGCTGCTTTTTTATTTTTTTTAGCTATTTTAATCGCAAAACTTTTGACTAAAACTGACTTTAAACATCATTCGCTGCAATAAAATTATATTTTTAATTATTTTCATTTCCTTGCCCTAGGAAGATAATATGCGGCGTTCAGTTCTATGCGCAATGTCTCGAATATGAGTAAAAAACATAGGATTAAAAATTTAAATTAAGTATATCAAAGTAGATATTTACCATAGTACCGAGTGTCGATATAAAGACATTTCATTTTCTACTTTATACTTTATTTTCATTTCTCTGCTCTAATGAGACATGGCGCGGCGTTGAGTTCCGCTGCTAAACTATCAATTCTTTTAGAAAACGTAAACTTAACTTGGTTTTACGATCACGTGACACTAGATTCTTTCTGACAACTTTGTGAATAAAAGCATCAAGTTCTTACCTAAGTTAATAACTTTTTATTTAATTATATTAATTAAAATATCTTATATAAAAACAAGAATTCTAAGAATATACACTTCTTTTCACAACAAAGTTCGTAGTTCGTAGTTAAAGTTGTTGATTACATCGCATCTTACTATCAGCTGTACGGAAATTAAAAACTCATTTTTATACTGTAATAGCGTTAACTACGTTGTACTCGTAGGAAAATAGCCTTTTCTTCAAGATGCTATAAATTAAGTGAATCTTTTTATAAGAGAAATTATATTAAAATTTCATTTTCATGTTGCGAAGAAGTGAAATGTAGGTACGATGATTGTAGGTTCAATTATTTTTCATTGGAATATTTGTTACAAATCGATAACAGAGTTATTCGTCTGTTTTTTCTTCGAAATATTGTAATTTAAGTTGAACTTTTTTGGTGAAAATATTAATTTTGTTTTATTATCTAGGGGATTTGGGTTTCGGTTATATCTTTATAGAAAAAATGAATTTCAATATCTTTATGACTAAAATGTAATTAGTATTTAAGCCCTGTTGTGGATTCATATTTTTTTTTAGCAAAATCACACTAAAGTTATCATTGTGCGTATTTTTCATGAATATATTTATTCAGTAGTTTGCCCACTCTGATGAGAAATTACTTGATTATATATTAATAATATATTGATTTAAATTATTTTTTTCAAAAAAAATACTGAAAGAGTGTAGTACAGAAACTGGTCGAAAATTATTGGGATCTGATGTACTACGTTTTGTTGTTTTTATGTTCAGCTATAACGAAGCAAATATTTACAACAAGTTAATATATAAAATAAAAGGTTGGTAGGTTATTACTAAAGTAACGAATAATAAGTAACTTCTTTGTTTTATAAATTTTTTTTTACTGAAACTTTGACTTTATATAGAAAACTAACTTAATTAATGTAAAATGGTCAATATCAACAAGTTCCCTTGTTTGTAAAATATAAATTTAAACTTTTAATTAGTTAAGTTTCTGTTTTGTACGGAATAAATAAATGAGATCATCGTGGTTCTATGGCACAGCATCTGACTGTTACAAATTAATTGTGGATTCGATTCTCACTCTGAGTAATTAATATATTGGAAATTATTTTTGTTTTTCTCTTCTAGTAAGACTAGTAAGCACGACGCTCAGTTCCGCCACTGTTTTGAATGTGGATGGAAAGAGAGAAACAGAGCTTTTTGACACAAGATTTTCTGACTACCCTGCTTTACGGGTAAAGCTGTAAAAACTTTAGTAAAATCAAAAATTACAAAAATTTCGAGAAGCTCACTTGTATTTTATCGACATGTACCTATCAGTGTACGTTTTTATAATAACAACATCTATTAAAATACAAGTTTTTTTATTGAAATATTGTAAGATCATAATTAATTAAGATTACAATAAGAAAAGTAAATCAACTTCAAATAAACTGCAATAAAATTTTAAATTATGTGAGAAGCACTAGCTATCGTTTAAAAAAAAGAATCATCAAAATTGGTTCAGCCAATAAGAAGTTATGTGATCATGAAAGAGCAATAAAATTGAGAACGTCTTCCTTTTTTCAAGTCAGTTAAAAATATATATTTACATTGTCATATTGTAGAATCATAACACATAACGAGTTTCAGCAAGTGACTGAAATACTCAAGAGCTATCGAGGGCTATTCAATCCTAACAATATACTTGACTTATTCATATATTTCATTGTGATTCAATACAATACTGAGTAACTCTTAGGTTTAGTTATTGTACGTTTGCTTTTACAATAGGTAAAGGTATTCATACAATATATGCTTCCTATCCACACTAATCACAGCCGCTACGTTTCCTATACAGAATAATTCTTAGGTATTAGAAATTTAGTAAAAGTCTCACTACAGAAATGTTGACAACAAAAATAAGTTGTAACAAGCTAGCATAGTGGACATCGCAGGTACATTGGTTCGAGTACCGCTACGTTTAAATTTTATTTTCTTATACGTTTCCTAATTTTTTCAAACTTACTTTTGTGCCAAATTTATAAAAATTAAACTACATTTTTTATAATACTAACATGTATAATTATTTATTTACATGTATCATATACTCAATATGAGACTTTCATGTCGCAGTGGATAGCGTTTGTAAACTCGATCGATCGTAGGTTAAATTCCCACTCGGCCGAAAGGTCATATTCAAATTATTTCCATATCTCTAGTAATACATACGCAGATTTACACGCAATGTTTCAAATTTGAAGTGTCTTAACACTAGGTTAACACCGACTACCCTACTGTGCGTGATAAAGCGTGAAGCTTTATCACATACTCAAATATATTTTGGTATTTTTAGGCAATATAAGGTGACTGGGTCGAGGCAAGGCACAACTCGACCACCACAGCTTATGTAAATTCAGAAATTTTCAATTTCGATGCAAATCACCTTCGCTTTTTGGCGATATTATAATCCGTTAACTTGAAAATATAAATATAAATAATTTTCTTCTTTTCTTCCTTATAAAAAATGTTCGTCGTATACAAATTATATTACAAGGGTAAGAGTATCTGTTTCCTTGTGTTTTAACCGATTTTAAAAACGGAGGGGGTTTTTAATTTAAGTGATTTTTTTATGTGTGTTACCGCATAACATTTTACTGGGTGAACAATATCGATGATTCTTTTTTATGTAATAAGTTAGTGGTCCTGATGTGGTTCCATTTAAAATTAGCTAAGATCTGACTAGTATTTATTAAATTATTCATAATAATGTTACTTTTTAGCATATTCTGTATAATATCTGTCTTCGTTTTTGCTTATATCTCTTAATTTATCTTCAAATAAACTTTTTTTTCAGTATTGTGCAGACCAAAGCAGGGAACTAAAATTCATTCAAATATAATTTACTACAGTCATAGCCTGCCCCACTGCGTCACGATGGTTTTTATAGCTTATTAATTTATCCAAGGGCCAGAAAACATATCACCGCTCTGGTAAAACAAAATTCAACGCAAGCTTTTACGCTGGACAAAGAGTGAAGTTGTTTTATTTTCATATATTTATACCTTTACTTGACTCAATTTAACAGTGAAGTTAGAAAAATCATCTATAAAAAATTACAAAATATGACTACCAGATACAGAAATATTCTCTATTTATTGAAGCAAACCCAAAAAAAAAAAAAAATATAATATCTTAAAGCAAAACTTTGGAACATTACAACAAATTTTCCGCTCCATCCTTATAACACCCATTAAAATCACAAGTTCATTAAACACCGTTTCATCAAACAATAAATTAAGATAATCAAATTAATTCTTTATTATAATATTTTCAAGAAAAAGCTAAAAAGAGCAATTTTTTCCCCATTGTAAAAGTTTTTAACGGCGGCCGCTCGAGAGCGCGACAAATCTTCATTACCCTCAGATCTGAGACAGGGTCCTGTATAAACTTAATTATTAAAGTTATGGTTAATAACTGTTTTTTTAATTATATTTATTTATTTATATGTATAATATTAACGCCTATCGTGGCGCAGAGGTACAAGCGTGGGACTGAAAACCCGACAGGCTGTGGATTCGTTTCCCACTCTAGGAAATGGTTTTTTTCATTTCCTGGGTTTGGTAACAAGGCAAAGCACGGTGTTGAGTTCCGCCACTCAGCACGCAATGCCTCAATTCGGTTGCAATTGGAGAACGAAACGAAAGAAAAAAAAAATTAAATAAATATTTTGTATCAGAGACCATCATAGTGTCACAGTATCTGACTAAACGCAATTCATGCACAAATTTATTTGATAATACCTTACAATAAAATTTTCTTTCAAAATAATAAATATCTTTGTATGTATTATTAGTAATATTTTCTTTACAAACAAACATAATATAACAAGGATAATTTATTTTGAAATAATTTATCATGTTAAGTCAAAAGTATAACTTGCGTACATAAGTACACTCATACTTTTTTTAGCTTCACGCTGTATCCTGCACCTAGCAGGATAGGCAGAGAAAGGTAAGGATTAGGCACTACGTTCTCTTAAGATTTCCGTTTCTTACTTTCCGCCGAATTGGGGCATTGTGCGCCGAGTAGCGAAACTCAACGCCGCGCTTTGTCTTGTTAACAGAGTAAAGAAAAAAAAAATTAAATAAATATTTAATATTTTCATTTTCTGGAGTGAGAATCGAACCCACAACCTGTCACGTTTACAATGACGTACGATTGTACCTCTGTGTCATGAGTGGACTCACTTTATTTTAGGTTAATTGATATATTTCCATAAAACTTTTCTAGATGTCCCTAAATTTAAATTTCCTAGGCTATCTTCAAATGTAATAATAAACCAATTTAAAGCTTCCTACACACAGCGGTTCATAAAAGCTCGCTCATACCAAAATGAATGACTTAAGCATATAAGCTTAAAAGCTAAGTTAGACATATGCGCGGTAAGTTCTTATTATTGTTACATATAAAATTTTTAACCGACATGAAAGGATTTGTATTTTTTTATTTTGCATTTTTTTATGTTCCCGCTTAACTTTTATAATGGTAATTAATTTTGACGGTTTCTTTCTTTGTGATTTTGCGCTTTTGATGTGGTTCTATTTAAATTAATGCAAGTTGTTTTTTTTTTTTTATGGAAAGGACAAGGCAAATGAGCATTCGGGTCACCTGATGGTAAGTGATCCCCGCCGCCCACGGTTTTTGAGTTATTCGTAATTTAGTAAAAGTTAGTGGTTTTTAGTTAAAAACGTAATCATATGCGAGAAGAAAAGGCCATAGTAGCGCAGCATGAAAGTTTCTGACTGTAATCACAATTGGCTGTGAATTCAATTCTCACACGGGGAAATCATTATGTTTAAATTTTCATTTCCTGGATTTGGTAACAAGGCAAAACGCGGCGTTGAGTTCCGCCGAGTCCTCGCATACAATACCTCGATTTGGCAGAAAGTGGGGAACGGAGTGTCTTATATTAGGTTCTCAGATTCCCTCTGCCTACACTGCTATATGCGGGATACGGCTTGAAGCTAAAAAAAATCTTCGCTCTAGTGAGACAAAATGCGGCGTCGAAATTAACCACTCAACAGGTATCGATTTTGGGCGGAAATGGACGAGCTGAGTGTCTTAGCGTAGCAGAATAGTAAAAATATAGTGATTTTTACTATTCTGCTACGCTAAGCGAGAAACTGAATGAAAATAAAAGAACATAAGACACGTAAGTATCGCATCCTGACAAAGCTTGGTAGTAAAGTTTAAATTGCAAAGTAGCTCTTATATTACACATTTTATGAAGTCATAAAATGCAGCGAACGTATTAGGTAAGCCAAAATATTACAGCGAGCGTAAGTAAGATAATGAGTATTTTAGATATCTATATATATAAATGCGTGAAGCAAAAACTTTTGATGAAATTTGGAACACTTATAGTTTATATAGCGAAGGAGTGCAGAATGCTAATGTTTGTTTAAATAATGCATAAAAAATATATTAATTTAACAAAATAAATGATACACATACTAGCATGATTTGTCCATACATTCATGTTTACATAAAGTAACATATACGTCACTACGCAATGCGTTATTAAGGCATTTACGAGGACACTAGTGATTATAGTTAAAAAGATTGTATTTTCATATGAAAAAGTGAATGGAAACTCCGCCTATTTTTTGTAAAGATAGGTTTTGCTACACGTATTAATATATAGATAATTTCCCTAAGTGGGTATCGAACCCACAACCAATCACAGTTTACAGTCAGTCAAATAGCAAATAAGTCTATTATTTAAAAAAATAAAATTTCAACCCATAACCATCGCAAAATAAAAAACTCAACACATGAACTACATATTTCATTCAAATCTACAATTTAATATGGAAGTATAATAAAGCATTACCTATCTTATTCACATTACCTACCCCAGAGTTTACACATGGTTTCTCAGCTCATTGAGCAATTAGTAAGTGAATCATACAAAGGGAGCATAATTGTATATGATTCTATACTCTACTAACATTATAAACGTGAATATAAGTTTATAAATTTGTTGAGGCCTGTCGTGGCGCAGAGCCACATGCGTGCGACTGTAAACGTGACAGGTTGTGGGTTCGATTCCCACTTCAGAAAATGAAAATATTAAATATTATTTCCTCGTTTTGGTAACAAGGCAAAAGCGCGGCGTTGAGTTCCGCCACACAGCTCGCAATGCTTCAATTTGGTGGAAAGTGTGGTCAATCCACTTTCCACTCACAATGTTAAAAGAGGACGGAGTTTCTTAACTCTAGGTTCTCTGATTCCCTTCGTCTACCCTGCTATGTACGGGATGCAGCGTGAAGTTAAAAAATGTAAGTTTGTTTGTTACGCTTTCACGCCAAAACTACTAAATTGATTATTATGAAACTTTTTACACATGTTCTTAGAGGTATTGGAAAGGACGTAGGATATTTTTTTATTGAAAATGCATGTTCTTTAAAATATATTTTGACAGACATGATTATTTGTTTTAATGAACGCATATACGCACTATACATTGTAGTATGTAGTTGAGGAATTGACTACGCGACCGAAGCTGCGGGTAACAGCTAGTACTGTATATTTCAATGTTTTACTTTAACAAGTATTTTAGAACTAATATTTTTAACCAGCTTCAAAAAAGCAAAGCGCGGCGTTGAGTTCCGCCTCTCAGCACGCAGTGCCTTAATACGGCGGAAAGTGGGTGACGTATATTAAAAGAGAACGGAGTGTCTTAACACTAGGTTCTTTTGTTCCCTCTGCCTGCTATATATATATCTTATTGTATGTATATATGTATCTACGGGTGTCTATATGTATTTATCTGTGTATATATATATTTATATGTTTATGTAAATGTTATGATGAATATACTTATGTAGTTTATTCTTTCTTTTTGTATATTATCATTATTATTTGTATGTATTATTCACATCCTATCCAATTTCTTAGTTTGTGTATTTCCTATACCCTAAGGTTGCCTGGAAGAGATCGCTATTTTAGCGATAAGGTCGCCTGTTGTACATCGTTTTCTGTTATTATTTTATTTTAATTTTACTTTTATGTATGGGTGTGTACAATAAAGAGTTTTTATTATTATTATTATTATTATAACTAACTCATAACTTTTTACTGAGTGAACCAATTTTGTTGATTCTTTTTTATATGATAGTTTATGTTTCAGTTTTAGGTGCTTCAGATGTGGTCCAAAACTTATTTAAGATACGGCTATTATCTAATCTAATCATAATAATTTTACTTTTTATTTGAAATTAGTTTCCCTTTTTTTCTATAACCTAAATTGTTTGTTATTTTCAAAAGTTTCTCAAATAACATAATTATCATTTCCTCTAGCACACGTTTAAAGTAGTTTTAAGCTGAAATTACAACAGCACTTTAAGTTTTATTAAAACGCTTACAACTCACAGGAAGTACTTTTAAGTTTTAAGCCGCAGTTAAGTTACATGCAATAAAGCGGGATAAATGTCTTAGCAAGCAGATGCAATAAGGAAGATAGGGGAAGAACGAATTTTCTACTGAAAATTTTTAAAAACATATTATATTTTTTAGGTTATGATTACTATAATATTACATGACATTTTTAACTTCACGCTGTATCCCGCATATAGCACGGTAAGCGGAAGGAACCTGATAGCCTAGTGTTAAGACACTCCGTTCCCCACTTTCCACAGGATTGAGGTATTGCGTGCTGAGTGGCGAAACTCAACACCGTGCTTTGCCTCACGCCTCAATTCGGCGGAAAGTGGGGAACGGAGTATCTTAACACTAGGTTCCCTCTGCCTACCCTGCTATATGCAGGATACAGCGTGAAGCTATGTATCTATGTATGTAAAACTAATAAAATTTACTATATAAAATTAAATTAAACAATAATTCAAAGACAATTTTCCAAGCATAAACATATAACCATAAGCTATAAACCCTCACTTGTCTGTACAGTCAGTTATTAACGTTCTTTACGACGCTAAGGAATGCTCCAGTACTCATCGTTTAATAGTCATTTGAACGACTATGCGCTAATGCCCCGTCTCGACTTTTTATACACGTCTGAGAATTTTTATTTGTTTTATATTGTGAGGTGTAGATGAAATGGTTGGTTTATAGGTTCGAATTTTGCTTCAGGTATTTTTAAATTGAAAAAAGAAGAAGGTTCTCGAATTTAATGGCTACACGCTGTATCCCGCGCATAGCAGAAACAGAGCACTTAGTATTTAGACACAGCGTTTTCTTTTTTTTTCGTTCCTTTCCCGTTAACCGCAAGGTCCTCTATTCGATTGTTTTTTTTTATTTGTGTTACCTGTGATTTTTTTAAATGATAGCTAGTATTTCTAATGTGGTTTCATTTAAATTTCGTTAAAATCTGACGAGTAGTTTTTGAGATATTCGTAATAATTTTACTTTTTAGGCCATTTTAGTCAGAGTCAGTTTTGAAGTCAGTTTTCTTTTTTATTAAAATTTTTATTATTATTATTATTCCTGTTAATATACATACAATAATTTATGAAGATAGATGGATGTTTGTTTTTCACACAAAAACCACTGAATATACCTACATGAAACTTCACAGCAATATATTATAATTTTTACATGGAAATTGTTATTCTGATGTATAAACTATATTACTTAGACTACTACATAGGCTGTAATAAAGGTTGGTAATTTGGCCATTAGGTAACGATAAGTATCTAGTATTAATATGAATGGGTACTTAGAACTAATGCTGTGTGCCTGAACGAGCTTTTTCGTTACATATATATATAATACGTGAAGCAAAAATTTTGAACCCCTTTATACGAAAATTACGCGGACGGAAGAACATGAAATTTGGCACACTTATGTAGCTTATATGGCAGGTGAGCATTTTGTGTGAAATTTGTGTTAGAATTTTATAATTGAATATCAGACGGTGTTGATTTCCAAATTAACAAACAATGTCTTGATTTCTGGCTGAAAATGAAGAATGGAGTGTCTTAACACTAGGATCCCTCCACCTACCCTGCTATATGCAGGATACAGCGTGAAGTATGTATCTATGTATCTATGTATGTATAAAAAAGAGGTTCTTCCGTTATATCGCATGTAGGAGGTTAGGGTAAATAAAACGGTCATTCGGTTTTATAAATTCTCAAAGACTCAAAAAGACTCGTAAGTTCTAACACGTAAAGAACACAGTATGAGTGGCGGCAACCATTTTACAGTAAAAGTCAAAAGACATACTAATTATAAAAGATTAGTTTGTGTATAATAATCAATTGACAATCTATTAAACAACTTGACAATTTAAGAAGTCAGTTGACCAACTATAAAATCAATTTATATTCCAACATCGCACAACAGGGTAGTCAGAGTATTTGTTTCGCTTTTAGACCGAATTCGAGACGAGAAAAGAGTGCTTAGTGGCGGAACTCAACGCCGCACTTTGTCTCACCAGAGTGAAGAAATAATTTTAATATATACTATGCTAATAAAATATAAAGCCTTTAATACAATTACAAACTTTATCCCAATCTAAAGCAATAAAACTTGCTATTGTCAATTTCCTGTTTAATTAATTCATTTGATTACTTCAAGACGCATTCTCTTCCATCATTTAATTTAACTTCCAAACAACGTTAGGGAATAATTACTGTGGATTTAAATACGTAATTAATATTATACCATTCTATTAAAATAAATCGCTAAAAGGCCATCGTGGCGCAGTGGGATATTTGACTGTAAATGCGATTGGTTGTGGGTTCGATCTTACTCGAAGTATATATATTCTTATAACAAAAATCAATACAATATTAACAAAGCTGTTAGCAAAGGTGGACTTATATCTGATAGAGATTTCTTCCAGAGAAGTAAATGGTATTTTATATATTTATTATGTTTACATATATTCTATTGTAAGTCTATTTTTTTTTCTTTTTTTTTGTACTTTGACCCCGCATATAACATACTCATCCACCTCCACAGGTTGACTGGAAGAGATCTCTCTCAGGGATAAGTCCACCTTTGTAAACTAAAAAAAATGTATTTATCTTTTCTAATGTATTTTTTAAGTGCAATAAAGAATATATATAAATGATTTGCAGTGTGGAAGTGCGAAAATCTAAGCTTACACAAATTTAAACTACCTTATGTACACTAGTACATATAAATTGACAATTAAATACATAATACACGTACACATATACATACATATTTACAATAAGTATTACCTCGAATTCGATTTTATTCCATTATATTTCATTTATTTTCATTTCCTCTTCTAGCAAGATCATACGCGGCGTTTAGTTCCGCATCTTAACACATAATGTCTTCAATTCGGCCGAACTATGGAGTGTCTTGACATTATATTCTCTTTGTCTAGTCAGCTTTGAGGAACAAAGAGAGAAGTTTTCTTTTGTAATTTAAATAGGTAATTAATATTATACGATTCTATTAAACTATATCACCAATAGGCCATCGTGGCGCAGTGGAATGTCTGATTGAAAACACGTTTGGTTGTGGATTCAATTCGCTCCGCTCTGGTAGTCTAAAGTGCGTCGTTTATTTCAGCCACTTAACACGCATCGTTTTGAATTCGGACGCAAAGTAGATAATGGAGTGTCTTAACACTAGGTTATCTCGGACTAAGATATTTTTTTTATATGTCTAAAATATCATTACAAATTTAGAAAATACTATAATAAATAAAGCATCTGTCCTATTTTGAATAAAATAAATCGATTGTAACTTTAGTTTTGGTTTCTGTATCTCATTTGAAAAGGTAGGGTTGCTCTTTAAATAAGTTAAACGAGGTTTTGTAATATATATGTTTACACATTTTTGATTAACGCCTGTCGTGGCACAGAGGCACAAACGTGCGACTGTAAACGCGACAGGTTGTGGGATCGATGCCCACTCCAGGAAATTTTTCATTTCCTGGGTTTGGTGACAAGGCAAAGCGCGGCGTTGAGTTCCGTCACTCAGCACGCAATGCCTCAATTCAGCGGAAAGTGGGGAACGGAGTGTCTTAACACTAGGTTCCCACTGCCTACCCTGTTGTATGCGGGATACAGCGGCATAATCACTATCGTTTACTCAAGTTCGCATTTTGTCTTACTAAAGCAGAGAAATGAAAATATAATCATTTCCAGAGTGGAAATCGAACCCATAACTACACGCTTATAATCAAATGCTGTCTTTAAGCACTACTTTTGCAAAATTTTACATGAATATGTGTTTGATATGATAAATAATTTACCTGTAACTTAAATATGTATGTTTGTGTACAATAAATTATTAAACTACGTATATACCCACATTAGATGTAAAACTTTTGTAGAGAGTTAAGTTAACAAATGATTATGAGCGTCCCTCCAGGCCACGTACAAAGGTCGCCAAACCTTTCCACTGACGCGAAAGGTAACTGTTATTTCAGTTCCACCACAAAGCTTTATTACGGGCAGATGCTTTATTTTGTATATAAAAAATATAGATAAGCTTGTCTGTTTGTGTGTTTTTTTTAATTTTAACCGACTTTCATATAAGAAGGTCTTAATTCGACTGGGTTTTTGTGTGTATTTTACACCATGACTTTTAACTGGGTAAACAAATTTTGATGATTCTTTTGTTTATATAATAGGTTGTGGTTCTGATATGGTCACATTTAAATTAAGTTAAGATCTGATTAGTAGGTTTTGAGTTTTATTTTATAACTTTACTTTTTAGTGCATTTTGTTTAAATCGTTTTTTTTCGTTAAAATATTAATTACACAATTTGCAAATAGTATTTGACAATATAAATAAATGTTGTATGTTTCAATATAATTTTACAGATTTTTTCCTTTTTTAATTTAGTATTAATTAGTTCAATTTAGTCCTTATTTTGGGGGAAAGTGGGAAACGAAAATCATAAGAGAACAGAGTGTCTTAACACAATGTTTTCAGGTTCCCTCTACCTGCTATGTGCGGGATACAGCGTGAAACTGCTTTTTTAACTTTTACATATATAATAGAAATACTATTATATATTGATTTATTTATATAATACAATACAATACGCTATGCCTTAATGGTGGAAGTGGGATAAGAGAACAGAGTGTCTTAACATTACGTTCTCAGGTTCTCTCGTGCCTACCCTGCCAAGTGCGATACGGCGTGGAGTTAAAAAACATAATATAGTATACTAGCTTTCCGCCCGCGGCTCCGCCCCGCCTATAGTCTTTCCCAAGGTCTAGACTATTTGTTAAAATTGGTTAAGTGGATTAGGTGTGAAAGTTGTAAACAGTTAAACAATCTTACATGATTTTATGTTTGGCAATAAGGAACTTCCATACAAACTTTCATCCCCTATTTCAACCTCTTCTACCATTTTTTTCGCAATAAAAAGTATCCTATATCCTTTCCGAAGTTCAGTTCTATCTCCATACCGAATTTCATCAAAATCGGTTCAGTGGTTTAGACGTGAAATCGTAACAGACAGACAGACAGACAGATAGACAGACAGAGTTACTTTCGCATTTATAATATTAGTAAGGATAATAATATAATATAGTAAGCCATTTTAAAGTAATCTACGTAGTTGATGAAAACCGACACGCCGCGACAATGCCCTCACAATGTATCATAAATTTAATATCTAACGCAGCAACGTTAATTGATATTAATGGGAATTTATATCTTCGCAAAAACCTTCGTTATTAATTTCCCAAATTTCGGCGATTTAGAAGTCAACGTCATAAATTTACTTTGTATTGTTTATAACTGGGATTAATAAATCAGTGCTGACAGCTACCTTGTATCTTAACGTCTTAAATAGAGATAAATTTGTGTATATTGTGTTCTTATTATATTTTTTATTTTGGAAAAGGTAGATATAGAGATACGGTTATTATTATTTACTAATTTATTCCATTTTAATGGCGTCCATCTTAATTTATTTATGAGGAAATGAAATGTTAAATAATATTTAGTATATTTATTTCCTGGGCTTGGTAACAAGGCAAAGCGCGGCGTTGAGTTCCGCCACTTAGCACGCAATGAATCACTTCGCTGGAAAGTTGAGAACAGTAATGTTAAAAGAGAACGGAGTGTCTTAACACTAGGTTCTCAGGTTTCATCTGTCTACCTTACTGTGTTCTGGATCTAGCGTAAAATACAAAAGAATTGCAGGATACAGCTAGTAAATTGTATAGCAGTGTTATAAAATATGTTATCAACATTTAATGGAACGTCTTCAATGAAGATAAATTTATCTTATTATTTTCTTTATTACCTTTTTATTTTGGTAGAGGTACTATTTTCCAGTTTATTCGATTTTAACAACATCCATCTTCATTCCATCCATCCAGTTATATTCACAGCGTATAAAAAAAAAGGTCAATAGGATCTTATTTTTTTCATCTTCAAGCTTTATCCTGCATAGCAGGGCAGTCAGGGAGAACCTAGTGTCAAAACACTTAGTTCGCTACTTTACGTCGAAATTAGAGACATTACGTGTTATGTGGCGGGGCTTAACGCCGCGTTTTATTTTGTTCGCGTGTTTTGCGCGGAGAAATGAAAATGGTTTAGTTCACTGCTTATATAAATAAATATATTAATAACCAGTATTTCTGTTATAGTATATGTATAAATATTTTTTAATCGACTATCAACAAATAAGGAAGAGGTTATCATTTTGACTACATATTCAATACTGGGTGAATCAGTTTTAATGGTTCTCTTTCTATACGATAGTGCTTCCGATGTGGTGCCATTTAAATTTAGTTACAATATGACGAGTAGTTTTTGAGTTATGTGTAATAATTTTACTATATAATGCATTTTCTATGAAGTCATAAACACTTAAAAAATACAGTCAAGGTGATAATCCCCGGTTTTTTAACTTGGTTAAAAACTATCATACTCTCATTAACTTAAGTACAATTTAATTTCCATTAAATATATTTGGTAACTCAGTGTGTAATAGTAGTATAGTCAAGATTTACTAAGCTCAGATGCTTAATGCTCATTAAAATTCATATTCAATTAATTATGTTATAAATATGTATAGGATTTAGCTCAAGTTTCATAGTTAGAAGCGTTTATAAATATATAGCAACTATATTATATTGTGTTAAAGTTTTTATCAAGATTTCAACATTTTTTTTTCTTTCGATGAGGAGTCAGAGAGACTTTAGTGTCACGACACTCCGCTCTACACTTTTCAATCGAATTCGACATATTATATGTTAAATGACGAAACTAATGCCCCGCTTTGTCTTATCAAAACAGACAAATAAGAAATAATAAAAATATAATCGTTCCCACGAGTGGGAATTGAACCTAAAATTAATCAGACACACACTTTTCCACTGCACTAGGGTGACCTCAACTTAAAGTTAACTATCATATAAAACTTCGAAGTAGCGTGAAATAAAGGCGTAAAATAAGCCTTGCCTTAGCTATGTGTATGTCAACTAATTTCAAAAAAAGGAGGATGTTCTGAATTCGATTGTATTTCTTTTCTTTATGTGTGTTACTACATAACTTATTTTTATTTTTCCACGCTGAAACATACATACATACATAGCAGGGTAGGCAGAGGGAATCTAGTGTTAAGCCACTCCATTCCCCACTTTCTGCCGAATTAAGGCATTTCGTGCTGAGTGGCGGATTTCAATGCCGCCCTTTGCCTTGTTACCAAACCTAGGAAATGAAAACTTCCATTTAAGTGGAAATGAAAACTTCCATTTAACTTTCCCTGAAGTGGGAATCGAACCCACAATCTGTCGCGTTTACAGTCGCACGCTTGTGCCTCTGCGCCATGATAGTCTGATAAAACAAAGAGTTAAATTCCACCTCTTAGCACGCAATATCTCGAATTCAGGCGAAAATTGGAAAAAGGAGTATCTAGACACTACGTTCTAACTACCCCACTAATTGGTAAAAAGAGGCACAAAGTTTTTCCTCCATATATATAAGTAAGCAGTACTCAAAATTAAGTAATCTAAAGAAAAGGTTTACAAGGCTGTCTAATAAATAACACCTGCTCTACTATTTCTATAACGTGACACCTTTGCTCGTAATAAATCGTCAAGTTGATTTATTTTTTGATAGTATCCCTTCATCAGGGAAGAGCTTTGAAATATTATACTTAAGCTTTTTTGCTTCACACTTTATCCTTTATAGCGAGGAAGTGAGAGAACACATAGTGTCAAGACACTCCGTTCTACTCCTAACTCGTTAAACTGAGTCATTTGTCTTATCAGGGCTGGGAAATGAAAGTAATTTAAATATAGTCGTTCCCCCGATTCAATGGAAATCTAACCTAAAACCTCCCTTGTTTACAGTCGTGTACTGTTTCGCTTCGCCAAGATCTCATGCTTAGGCTACTTTTTATTTTTTAATTTCAAACAAGTTTATACTGGCATTAATGGTTTCTTTGTTTTATAAAATTATTAGTCCAAACTTATGTAGCTTTTAATAATAAATAGGATTGTTTATAACAAATTATGTCTAAAGGTTAAAAAAATGCTATAATCTCTCTAACGAAAATCCCTCTACCTCATCAATATTATTTCTAAATTTGGCGAAAAGTGTAGGGTTAAGTGATGTAACCTTAGAACCCTCTTTCTTTTACTCTTTCTCTGTCGAAAATATTAAAATTATAAACATTGATGGTCGCCCGCTTTTAATTATTCTCCATAAAATGCTCTTGACTCCATCGGAGCAGGGAGACAGCGCCTGACTACAAACGCTAGTGCTTGTAGGTTCGATTTCCATTCGGGGTAATTATATTTAAATTATTTTAGTTTCCTGTTCTTGTAAAACAAAGCTCAGTGTAGTCTTCTACCAATCTAGCACACAATGTCTTAAATTTGGATGAAAAAATAGGATCTGCTTGACAGGCTCTCTCTGGTTAACCTGCTATGAGGCACTCAAATTCTTAAAATTTGAGGAAAGAAGAGACCGGAGTGTCTGGACTCTAGTTTCTCTTTAACTTTCCTGCTATATGCGATAAAGCTTGAAGCTAAAAAAAACATACCCTATAATTACATAAAAAGCTTTTAAAAAACAATAGCATTAAAAAAGTATATTTCTTACATTTCCCATCGGGTGTGTCAAATAAACGTAATTAAGGCTTACAAACGCTTAGCTTAAAGCGTCGGTGCCCACAATTTTTGGACTTTACTCATTAAAAGTGACATTTTATTAATGAAATGAAATTTTTATTTCGTGTTCTGTTAATTAAAGGAACCCTTTGTTTAATATATTTTCTAAATACATACATAGCTTCACGCGGTATCTCGCATATAGCAGGGAAGGCAAAGGGAACCTAGTGTTAAGACGCTCCGTTTCCCAGTTTCCGCGGAATTGAGGCATTGCGTGGTGAATGGCGGAACTTAACGCCGCGCTTTGCTTTGTTACCAAGCCCAGGAAATGAAAAATTCCATTTTCTGGAGTGGGAATCGAACCCACAACCTATCGCGCTTACAGTCGCACGCTTGTGCCTCTGTGCCAGGACAGGCGTCGATATTTATATATTTTCTAATATTTTGAATTTTAAGCCATTGTGGCTCAGTGGGATAGTATTTGACTGTGATGGTTGTGGCTTCCCACTCGAACTAATAGTTATATTACAATTGCTATAAAGTCCCTATTTTGTCTAATCATTAAGTTGAGAATCGAACCCAAACGCACTTTCAAAGGCTGTTCCATTGCGCCACCTTACTTTCAGAGGCTGTTTCAGTGCGCCACGATAGTCACCATATGTATAAAGATAAAAATCTAAAATAAAAAAGGTATTACTCTAATACAGTTAGCAAATATGGAAAGCAAAGCACGTTATCGGTGGAAATGCGGAAAAATGTAATTTACCAAATATTTTATAATATATTTACAGCTATCACGAGATCGCAATAAATACTGTGTAATGACGCACCGTATCTACCTCTACTATAGTTAGCTTACGATAGTCGCTATCGAGTGCTTTTTGAATATCAAGCTATAGAGGAAGGAGAAAAATAAAAAAAGGATATGATAACCAATTCGATTTCATGTTGCATATAACACTTCTGTTGGAGGTTTTAATAATATAATAATATGTTAAATTTAGGTTGTAAATATTTGAGTATTAATGAAATAGTTAAGCATCATATAACTTTATGACATAGTGCGCGTAATTAAAAATGTACTCTTCGTTCTATCTGAATATATTTCAGTATTAACTTTCACGATCCAGCAATTAGTATTTGCTAATAAAAAGAAAACGCGGAACAGAATAGATAAATATTGGAATATCTTTTCATTACCATTTGCATATATATATATATATATATATACACATATTAAGGCCATATTATCACAAAATATTTATAAATTATATTAGATGTGTAATAGCGTACAAGCTAAATTACAGAACAGTTTCATGTAGATCAATTTCGTAATTCGTAATTGCGTGAAACAGTAGCAAACATCCATCCGTCCTTACTCAACTTTAACATACATTCACATTGTATCCCGCATATAGCAGGGTAGGCAGAGGGAACCTAGTATAAAGACACTCCGTTCCCCACTTTCCGCCGAATTGAGACATTGCGTGCTAAGTGGCGGAACTCAACGCTTTGCCTTGTTACCAAGCCCAGGAAATGAAAAATTCCATTTCCTGGAGTGGGAATCGAACCCACAACCTGTGGTGAACCCGTAAACTTTAACATTTATAATATTAGTGAATATGATACGTACCTTAGGTAAATTTACTTTAACTTCTGTCCTTTAAGTAAAAACAAATAGTAGAGGTATTAGCGTTGTGCTCAACACTCGTGAATTTCGCTACATTTCGTGCATAATAATATGAGTGACGTGTTACTCATACAAATGGATTACTTCATAAAAAATATAAGATAGATCCAAAGGCAGGTGCAGGTTCGATACCTGCCATAGTCTACTTTACAACATCTTTAATATAAATAGTATTTTTACAAAGTTTTGCATTAATTTCCATGTTGGTTAGTGTGATCATAGTCTGAGAGAGTCTTGTATCAAAACTCTCTCAGAATCTCAACTTTCTTTATTTTCCACCCCAAAATGAAGATTTTGCACGTCCAACTCAGGAAATACCACGATATTTCTCATCACAGCGGAGAAATTAACATAATTAAATTACCATCAGTCCCCAAAATGGGAATCGAACCCATAATCAATCACGTTTACAGTCCACGCTGTTCCACTGCGCCAGGATGGATGTATAGATAATTGTTTGAACCAAATGAAGTAATGAAAACGAATAACAAAATTTTAATAAAAAAACTGATTGTTAACAAAAACTACGACCATATGTCCGTAGTATATCAAAAAACAAAAAAAAAAAAGCCATGAAGCCTAAAAACAATAAAAAGCGCTTTATTTTGTCACTTGTATTTGTTCTATTCCATTGATTGACGAGGATTGTTTTATAAAGGATAACAATATTTTATAGACATAGAGGTAATTCTTTCTAAAATTTTGAACGTAGAGGAATCTAAAATTATTAAAAGCAATCATATTTTGTTTAAAAAAGATAAAATGCGGCGTTGAGTTACGCCACTTAAAGTCTAACGTCTCGAAATCAGACAAAAAGAGGAGAACGGAGTCTTTTGACACTCGATTCTCTCTGCCTACCCTACTATGCAGGATGCGGAATATTTTAATGTTTTTTTTATTGTTCTAAGCAATTATTTGCATATATATTTATATAGATTCTGTTTTGGGAAAAAAATATAAGTCAAGACCAATTAGTATGCTGTATTTTCTAGTTTTCTCCGAGATTTTCTTCTAAAATTTTAAATATATGCTGAATATTGCTGAACATATATGGAGCTAAATTAATAGGTTTCGAGGTCCCCACTTGTTAGCTATCGATCCATAGATCAAAAAATCCTATATTCTGTACAATATATGGAGAATATACATAGAAAACTCGCATTTTCACTTCATTGCCTTAATCAGGTCGTCTTTAAATCAAATGAATAACTGTCTGACTGACTGACTTGACTTGACTAACTGAGAGAGAAATGACTCAATTCTACAATATATTATTCTCAATTTAGTTTATTTTGTTACTTTATTTTTCGTTCGTTTTCGTTTTTTTTTTCGTTTCAACCATACGACGCTCAGAACATAGGTTCGTCTCGTTCGTATTTCCATGACGATCGGTCTTGCTTCACTTCCCTCATCCAGCTACTTCTAGTAACCTTGACCAGATCGTCGATCTATGAGGTAGGGGACCTGTCCATTGAATGTCGCCCGATTCATGGTCACCACTCGAAAAACTTTTCAACCAAGGGCCATACAGCAGTAGCACAAGGTAACTAGATACAAGTAAGGTAAATCTTACCCTGCCTTATTTTAGTAAGGTATGCTAAAAGTAGGTCACAAATTTGATAAACAAAATCGCACATAGGTGGCTAAGTGTTACCGCCCACTGATTCGATTCCATTAATCACGCCGCGTCAAATTGATAGATTATCGGAAATCTCGCCAGCATAATGACTTTTGTTTCGTTTTTTCTATTATTCTTCTATTGGTTGTTTTTAAATATGTTTTAATTTATATTTAGTATTTTTTAACTTTACCTAGATGAGAACGTAGTGTTTGGACACTCCGTTCTTTACTTTCTATCTGTACCAAAACAATGAATGTTAAGTGGCGGATCTCAACGCCGTGCTTTGTCATATTAGAGCAAGATTTTTTTTTTAACTTCACGCTGTATCCCGCATATAGCAGGGTAGGCAGAGGGAACCTGAGAACCTAGTGTTAAGACACTCCGTTCCCTTACAACAAATCCGTTCCCCACTTTCCGCCAGATTGAGGCCTTGCGTGTTGAGTGGCGGAACTCAACGCCGTGCTTTGCCTTGTTACCAAGCCCAGAAAATGAAAATATTTCATTTACTGGATTGTGAATCGAACCCACAACCTGTCGCTTTAAAGTCGCACACTTGTGTCTCTGCGCCACGACAGGCAAGAAAATGTACTCATAATTTATTCTCCTGAGGAGAAATTAAGCCAATAACCACATTTTTAAGTCAAATACTGTTTCTATGAAAATTTTTGTTATAAATATATATATTCTATAAAAATATAATATTGTTTTATACTGCATTCAGTAGAAATGTCGAATGAATATAACGCTTTGTTATATTCCCTACAAAATATTCCTTTTCATTTTAGATGACCCGCCATTTTCGGTGAAAATGTTCTATTTTACGTTTTAATGATATGTGAAGCGTATTCTTTGGGTTTTTTTGGTACAAAATAAACTACATATAATTAATGAAGATAATTAGTAAGGCTTAATTTAAGAAATTATATATAAAATTTAATATCGCATTAATCTTGGAATTTAAATTCAAGATTTAAATTTCACTGAGAAAGAATAATTCTTCATCACTGTTCGTCAAAAAAGCGGTTTACGATATATCCCATAAAGCACAGTAGTCATATATAAGCTAATTTTGAGTGTTCCGTTCGTTGTTTTCCGCCCTAATCGGAGTCATTGCATGATAAGCGGCGGAGAAAGCCGCGTTTATTTTTTATTTAGAGAAAATTATGCATTTCTTTAAACCTTGACAAAACGTGCCTGCTCTTCGGATATCTACGGCTTAATAAGTGGCTACGACGTCGATTAATCACGTGAAGGAAGATGTTACTTGTGTTCTATATTAAAGCTACGGTTTCAAATTTATTACTCTGTCCAAGAGACTTTTTCGTTTCTCTATACGATGACATCGAAGCGTAGTGAGACGAAGTACGATTGAAATTGAATTGGTCATAGAGTCAATTCCCATTCGAAAAAACAATTATTTTAAATATTATCATTTCCTTAATTTAATTACATATAGCACGGAGTTAACTATCACCATTGAACCAGCAATATCTCGAGTGAAAAGTAGAGTCTTAACACTCAATTCTCTTTATTTATCATACAAAACTGAGCACAAAATATTATAATCTACATAAAAGTAAGTAAATTTGACACAGACGACTCATCACGACTAACAAGCATTGTCTCTACGCTCACATCTAACTAGAGGATAAATTACACAAGTTACCCTGTGATGTAGAGCACGCTGAAACTGAGATGCGCTTAGAGGTTATATGAATTATATGACCTTAATATAATTATCTTCTAACTAACTCTATCATACTAACAATTTCATGTATATAAAACGCTTGCATTACTTAGTGACTGACAGACAATGTACAGGAGAAATTACTAAACTTAAAAGCTGAAATTAGGCATGTAGGTTCTTTGGGGAGTATAAGGGAGTAGTAAGAGAGGATTTTTCCAAATTCATAAGGAAACGGAAAAAGCGGGATACAGCTAGCGCATAATATTTCGATATCTTATTTGGTAAAACAGTCAACTCTATTTGAGTACTACTACTTACAGTTGAAAGGGACATGGAAACCATACACACACAATTTCAAATAAGTATTATTGAAATTGTGTGTGTATGGTTTCCCTTTGTTCCCTTTCAAACACGATTTCGAATATGTATTATTGCAGATAATTCTGATAATATTGAAGTTTTTGTTTTTGTGAACCGTACTGAGAAACTATTATAAATAATAAACGCACCTTCACGCTTTATCTCTTGTTATCAAACCCAGGAAATGAAAAAACAAAACTTTATTATTCCTTAGAGTAGGAATCGAACCCACAACCAGTCGCGTTTACAGTCGCACGCTCATGCTTCTGCGCCACGAAAGGCGTTATTTATATCTATATATCTGGTGTTTATTATTCTATTTGATGATTTCAGGTTTAAATTTCACTAATGGTATAAGGAATGGAAACTGTCTTGACTCTAGATTATTTTTAGGAAATTTATTCTAGGAAAGAATATACTAATATAAACATACGTATCAACATATTCAAGAGATTTATTAAAATAAGTTACTTCATATATTTTACAGTGCCCGTAGAAACTGAGATGTGATAAGAAATTTAAATATTCTTGACATGAGCTTATTTTAATTATGCTCTACTAAGTCAACTAAATGAGACCATCTTAGCGCAGTGGTACGTCGTATGACTGTAAGCGTGATGGTTGTATATTGGATACCCAGTGGAGGGAAATATGTACATATAATCATCTTTTGTCGCTCTGGTAAATAAAAGCGCGGCGTTGAGTTTCACCACTCTTCTCGCATTGTTCTAAGTGTACATTTCACTGGAGGGAATGATTACATTTAAATATTTTCGTACTTACAGTTACGCCACTCATATTCAAATGGAAGACAGAGAAGAACGGAGTATTTCGGTACTATGAGAAAACCATTGTAAGAGTACCTCTCTGTATCCTGCTATGCGAAATAAACCTGGAAGCCGCTGTACTTCATTATCCTACTAACAATTTAGTAGTTTGTATTAAAAATTGTGCTCAAATAAACGTTTAGTTCTCGTAGAATTATTACAATATATTTTACTAATGTTCCATTCTATACGTGACGATTGTAGGGGTCAAATTCAGTGAGTTTTTTAAATATTCATGATTGTGTTGTGTGATTGTCAAACAACTATAAATGTGTATTCAGTTTTCTGTTTTTCCCGCTTTGTTAAGTCTCTAAGTTCTTATTTTTCGACCTAATTCGAAACATCGCTTGATGATAGTGGCCCCTATCTAACTCTCTTTTTTATCACAACCAGTTAATTAAATATATATATATATATATAATCCCCCGATTGGGAATCGAACCCACAACCAAACTCATTCACTATAGCCTATACACCGAAAAGTTACCCTACAATATTAAAACATATTAAATCCAAAAGAAATACCAGCTTAAAGTGAAATAGAGTCAGTCAGTATATCATAGAGGCCCCATCTTGAACAAACAGTCTCTTTGCGTTTGCTCTTCACTCGCAAACTTCGCAAATGTAAACAGCTCTATGTAAAGCTTACTTTGAAACTACGTGCGTTCAGATACATATGTCATATTATTTATAGGATTTATATTAGTTATTACGTTTGATATAGATGCTATCTACATGCAATTGTAAGCGCTACAGGTTGTGGGTTCGATTCCCACTCTAGGAAATGAAAATAATTAATAATATTTAATATTTTCATTGCTTTGGTATGGTGAAAAGGCAAAGCGCGGTTTTGAGTTCCGTCACTCAACACGATGCTTCAATTTCGGCGTAAATCTTAAGAGAACGGAGTGTCTTAACACTAGGTTCTCTGGTTCCCTCTGCCTATCCTATATGCTATTTGTGGGATACAGCGTAATGTTAAAGAACCTATACATACATATATTTTAGTTATAATGTTTAATATAGAGGCTTTCGTGGCATAGTGGGATGGCACCTGACTGTAAGCGCAATTCGTCGTAAGTTCGACTTCTACTCAGATGAGAGATTATATTTAATATATTTTAATTTTTTCGCTATAGTAAAACAAAGTGCGGCGTTTAATTTCGCTACTTAACACGCAATGAAAAATCTCATAATCTCAAATTCGAATAGAAAACGAACAGAGTGTTTTAACACTAGGTACTCTCTACCTACCCTGCTATGCAGGACCAGTCGTCAAGCTGCTTAATAATTAATATTTAAAGCGCCGGTAAATAAACTGTGGTAAGCAATGGCTGTTAAAAATAGTCGACGGTACTTGTAATTCAACCTAGGTTTTCAAATTCAAAATGGTGCATAAAAATGAATATTAAGTAAATCATATCTAGATTTAAATTATATATGAGTTATTTTTATTTCCTAGCTCTGGTAAGACAAAGCACAGCGTTGAGTTCCGCCACTTAACACACAATATTTCGAATTTAAGCGGAATATGGGAAAGTGACTAAGTATAATAAATCCTCTAAAAACGTTAACGTCAACGTTAAAATTTTTGTAACCAGGCTTAGTACAGCTTATTTTTGTTAGCATGTCTATAGCAATATATTTACAATTTTCCGCTACCCAAAGATTATTTAAAGAAATAATCATTTGGCAAGAGAGAATGCTATATATAAATATTTTAATATAAATTCTACTAAAATTAAATTTCCTCTAGGATCATTTATTGCAATTTTCTTCAGAATTGTAGTTCTGGTCTAGGGCACTTTATTATTAAGAGAGCGATAACTTTTGTTTAAACTTGTTTATAATTCTGTAGTTCGAACTTTGCCAAAACGGAAGCATATTTTTACAAATATTTTTGAATACACATTTAGCTTCACGCTGTATCCCGCACATTGCAGGGTAGGCAGAGGGAATCTAGTGTTAAGACACTCCGTTCACCACTTTCCGCTGAATTGAGGCATTGCGTATTGAGTGGCGGAACTCAACGCCGCGCTTTGCTTTGTTACCAAACCCACAAATATAATAATAAGGGAATCGAACCCACAAATAATAATAAAATAAAAACGTAATATTTCGATATATACATTTTTCCTCATTTTTCCTAACTTCACACTATATCCCGCACGTAGCAGAGTAGGCAGGGAGAATCTAGTGTTAAGACACTCTTAAGATTTCCGTACCCCACGTTAAATGCAAGTGTGTTACGAAAAATTAAAATTTATGGGCATGCAATTCTAAATTATTGCAGCTTTTGATTTTTCTGTAAAGAAGTAGTCACGCCTAATACAAGTCAAGACACTACGTTCTCCTCTTTCACTCAAAATTTGAAACATTGGTATGTAGAGCGCAACGCTGTCTTGTCTTACTAGAGCCGGAACATGTAAATAATTTTGTGTAATAATTTTGTTGAGTGGCTGACAGACAATATATAGGAGAGACTACTGGCCATAGAAAGCTGAAATTTAGCATGTAACTTTGTAAGTTTCTTGGGGAGTGTGAGGGAGCAATAAGAGAGGATTTCTCGATTTTTTTACGGAAACAAATAAAAGAATTTATGTCTTATAGTCCAAGCAAACGTAGTTAAAAGTTATAACTAGTTTAATTATAATTATTCCCCTGCATGGGAATCGAACCCATAACCATTATTTACAGTCAGACGCTGTTCTAATGGTCCTTGCGATGATATTAAAAGGACAAAAAGTTATATAATTTTTATTAGCAAAAACGTTCGTATCTAACTATTATGGAGGTCATATCCACAAACATAAGGGGAATTTATTATTTTAATACAACACATTTGTCCAACTAATTGTTTCATATATACCGAAAAAATGTTGTCTAATAACAGTTACTCGTGTATTTCGCATTGCAGAGTGAGAAAGGAAGGTCATATAATGTAGTGTCAGTGTTAAAAAAGTATAAAAAATGAATGCAGCGGGACTCGAACCCGCGCCTCTTGGCCGAGACTCGTCTCATGTCTTTTTTTATATGTTTTCGAGAAATGATTTTCTTTCTCAAGTATGTGATTAGCTCTAATGCTTCCTTTCGTTAAATTATATTATTCATTTTTCTTTAGATAATTATATCTTACGTACATACATACATACATACACACATTCATACATAGTTTCACGCCGTATCCCGCATATAGCAAGGTAGGCAGAGGGAACCTAGTGTTAAGACACTCCGTTCCCCACTTTCCGCCGAATTGAGGCATTAATTAGATAGGGTTATAAAATCTTACTAAAATTATAAATGTGAGAATTTGTATGGATGGATGTATGTTTGTTACTCTTTGGAATAAAAACTACTGAACTCTCTATCTATCTCTAACTCAAGATCTTATTTTTCCAAGTGGAAATCGAACTAACAACCAAACGCGCTTAAACTCGATCATTAAATCCATTTTTAACTAACCTTAGATACAGTAGGCTCTCAATTTGACTGTTTTTATGTGTCTTACTGCAGAATTTTTTAATAAGAAAACTCATTTTGTTGATTCCTTTTTTTTATATGATAGCTAATGCTTTTGATGTGGTGCCATTTGAATTTAGTTACGATCTGACGAGTACTTTTTGAGTTGTTCATAATAATTTCATTTTAACGCCTGTCGTGGCGCAGAGGCACAAGCGTGCGTCTATAAACGCGACAGGTTGTGGGTTCGATTCCTACTCCAGGAAATGGAAATTTTTCATTTCCTGGGTTTGGTTAGGTTAGGTTAGGCAAAGCGGGGTGTTGAGTTCCGTCACTCAGCACGCAATGCCTCAATTCGGCGGAAAGTGGGGAACGGAGTGTCTTAACACTAGGTTCTCAGGTTCGCTCTGCCTACCCTGATATATGCGGGATACAGCATGAAGCTATGAATGAATGAATGAATAATTCTAACTCTAAAGCATAAAATTAACCTAATAACAAAATAAATTTCCATAATTAGAATATAATAATATTACACAACAAATTCTAGCAGGAAAACATTCTAAACGTCGCAATACGGTTGAGGCCACGCCTTTACTACTAAGAGTTATTACCCATCTCATTACCTACATTTGGTAGAATTTCATTTAAAATACTACATCCACTTTATTTTGAAACAGTAAGCGGAAAATTACTTTTGTTAGCTGAAATTATGTTTAATTTACACGAATTTCGCTTTTAGAAAAAAATGCCCGAAAAAGGTGTTAATTATTGGATCGCAGTGACAGCTACTGTCTGTAAATATGAGTGGTTGTAGATTCATTTCCCATTCCCAAAAAGCTATACCGCTTTATAGCAGGGTAGTAGTAAAACCTAGTGTCAAGACACTCCGTTCACTGCTTTCCGTTCAAAATTTAAACATTATGTAACGACCGACGAACTCAACGCCGCGTTATGTTTGACCAGAGTAGTGAAATTAAAAATAATTTAAATATTATCTCCTGAATGAACTAACAACCATTGTCCAACCATATCTAACGCTCATTGTTAATGGGACGCCACTGTACCAAAACAGCCATTTTTTTTCTAAAACATACATACATAGCTTCACGCTGTATCCTGTATATAGCAGACAGCAGGCAGCAGGGTAGGCAGAGAGAACCTAGTATTAAAACACTCTGTTCCCCACTATCCGCTGAATTGAGGCATTAGGTGCTGAGTGGCGGAACTCAACTCCGCGCTTTGCCTTGCTACCAAATCCAGGAAATGAAAATTTCCATTTCCTGGAGTGTGAATCGAACCTGTCGCGTTTACAGTCGCACGCTTGTACCTCTGCGCCACGACAGGCGTCTTTTTCTAAAAAATATGGTTAAAACATTTTTCAATACATCTTCCCCAAATGATATAATAATAAGCATAATCTTTACAGCATCCAGAGCGAGCCGTCCTCATTAGCTCTCTAATTCCCTCTCATTAATCACTCGCGTCAAACTGATAGATTATCACAAATCTGCACGTCGATACGACCTTGTATTTTTTATCTTATATTCATATTCATTTTTAAATTTATTATGGATTGAAGTGATTTTTTATTTAAGTTTTTAAAGAGAAACCTCTTTAGAATTGAGATTTGAAAGTCTATGTAACGAAAAAGCGACACTAAAAATAGAATACGTACACATAGAAATAAGATTTATGCAATTTTTGTTATTACTCGTAACAAACAAAAAAAAATTGCGAGGTGTCAAGAGACACCCGGATGGAACGAAGTTCCTTTCGATTAATTAGTGAAGAAATTGTAATAAAATTTTATTTATTTTAAGTTATAATAATAGTTTTTATTTTAACACACTGTTCAATGCGAAATAGTAAGACGAAATGAAGATAACTGGCTTGCTTTCTATGAGAGAGAGAGAGACAGACAGAGAAACACGCGCACGCCTCACAACTCGCTTACAACTGTAGCAAAAAGTGTCGTTACAACTTTTAGTCTTAATTTTTTCCGCATAGCCCTCTTTCGCATCGCGCGATAAGGAACTTCGTTCCAATTATTTGGAAGGCAATTATTGCGTAGTGATACAGTATCTGACTTTAAAGGGATGACGCAGTTGGTTGTTGGGAACTTCTACTTGAGGGAATGATAATATTTAAATTATTATCATTTCTTCACTCTGGTACAACAAAAATGCGGCATTGAGTTCCACCATTCAATACGCAATGCCTCGAGTTCGGAGGGAAAAAGCACAACGGAGTATCTTGAAACTGGGTTCTCTTTATCTGTCCTAGCGGAAAAAAAAACATAAATAGTTATAATAAATAATGAAAAAGAAAGTAATTTCTAAATTTTCATAGTTTCGTTTCTATCGTGTTTGAACTGCACACATGTTTGTTTTGTGTTTATACGTTTTATTGCGCTTAGATAAACTAAATGTAGTGTATAAGATGTTACTATTATATCCTATACCCGTAAATACTTCCATATCATTATATTAATACGTGAAGGAAAAATGTTGGAGTCTTTTTTAACTAAAATTATGCGGACTGAGTGTCCAAATGTATAATTTGGTCATCATATCTATATATAAATACGTGAAGCAAAAACTTTGGACCCCTTTTTACGAAAATTAAACGAACAGAGGAGCATGCATTTTGGCACACTTAGAGTTTATATAGAGAAGAAGTGCAGAATGCTAATATTCTTTTTTAAATAAGGCATAAAAAGTATATTAAATTGATAAAATAAATGTTACACACACTACCATGGTTTGACGCTTATATAAAGTGACATACATATACATTGATAGACAACGCGTTGTTAACGCAGCAACGGGAACTCTAGTAAAAATAAGTATATCTACTATCTTGTATAATGCTTTTAAAATCATGCAGTATTTTTATTTTCCATTATTTACCTCTATTTACACGTAAAACCCATTTTCTCGTACAAAACGAAGAAAACATTTGCTCGCTAGTTAATATAGGGCACTGTACTATTACATGTCAAGTGGCACGCAATTTTGAAGCGACTATTATCCTGTCTCGAACAGAAAGGGTGATTAAACCTTCGTTTACTGCAACTATGCAGATCATTTAAAATTTTAATGAAAAATTACTATGTATCTAATTTCGGTACTTGCTTTTACTAAACACTTCAGATTATACTAGTGTTCCCGCAAATGCGTTAATAACGCATTGCGTAGTGACGTATGTCACTTTGTATAAACGTGGATGTCAAACCATTGTAGTGTGTGTAACATTTATTTTACTAATTTAGAATAGAATAGAATAATCTTTATTGCACACACAATAAAATATAAAAGAAGAGGAAACAATAATATGAACTCATGTGTCTGTATGCAAAGGCGGTCTTATTGCTTCAAGCAATCTCTTACAGACAACCTTCGTTAAGTATAGGGACAGATGAAAAGAGGAAAAGGGAATAACGCTAGTGCAATTTAAATAAATAAAAATAAAATAAAAATAATAATAATAATAAATAAATAAATAAATATAATTATAGTAGGCTATATACCATATATAAATATGTATATATACTTGCATATATATATCCACACATATCAATACATATACACATACATACATACACACCTACATACATATACTTATATACGTACATACGTAACACAATATATATAATACATAACCGGATAAGGACACATTATGCTCTAAATTAAATAAGTACTCTTTTAGACGACTTTTAAAGACGTTAAGCGATTAATTTAATATATTTTTTATGCATTATTTTAAAAAATATAATCATTGTGCACTCCTTCGCTATGTATAAGTGTGTTTCATGCTCCTCCGTCCGCGTATTTTTCGTAAATAGGGATCGAAATCATCATCATCATCAAATGACGTATTTATATGTAGATTATGGTCAAATTACACAAAGTCTTTATAAATTATAACCTATGTGTTACTTTCATGTATAAGCTATGTTACTGTAAAGTTTCATCTATATTTGTTCAGCAGTTTTTGCGTAAAAAACTTCAGTAACTCTCGCATTTATAATATTAGTATGTTGTTTTTATGTACTATCATAAATCTAGTGCAAAAACACTCCGTCCTTTTTTTTCGCCTCCGCTGTCCATAAGTCGTCTGTCTAACCAATTTCAAAAAGATCCTACTATTGTAAGGATTATACAAGATAGTTCTACTATCTTCTATGACTATTTTTATGTGATGACCAAATTACACATCTTTACACTCTATCCTCAAAGTTTTTGTTAAAAAAGACTCCAAAATTTTTCCTTCACATTTTAATATAATGATATGGAAGTAATAATTATGATAAATACTCTTTAGTTTACATCGGAAAGATACAAAATTACCTTCGGAATACGAACTAGAAGTGATAATAACATAGTAGTTGTATACAGACTAAAATATTTTAATAGATTATAGAGACATTTGGCTGTTATACCTCTTGCGCCTACCTCTACCGCGTATAAATTAACTCAAAATCGATTCCTGGTCAGTTTGTTCGTTAGTACGTGAGTTCTTGTTTGTCTTAAATTATTGTGTTTTACGTATTCATACGAATTATATGGAAAGTGGGAAACGGAAATCTTAACGTTCTATTATTAATGGAGTGTCTTAACACTAGGCTGAGCTTCACTCTTCACTCACTCTCTAAGCTTCAGCTTCCCTGTATCTGCGGGATACAGCGTGAAGCTAAATAAAAAAAAACAGTTATATTTGAGGCTTTTAGAGTAAAGGTAAAATGTAATATTTTTATTCAGATTGTCAGAATTATTTTATTTTATAGGCTAGCAGCGTAGCGTGTAAGATGCATTCGTGCGTCCCACCTGTCACACTGTACTGGCTGTATAAGCAACTCGTTATGTATAACACGTGCCTTACATTATGTATGACATGGAACGAATTTTACGAGTCTTGAACACATAGTCTAAAAAATATGTAGGCTAAAGCTTGATGGTTTTACGGCAGCTTAGGTAATAAGAACGTAGTGTCAAGACACTCTGTTGTCACCTTTTCGTTTGAACGTTGAGTGGCGGAACTCAATACCATAGTTTATTTTAACAGGGCGGAAAAATAAAACTAATTTAATGTGATAATTTTCCCCGCTAAGAATCGAACCTACAACACATCGCATTTACTTTTAAACGCTGTCCCACTACGCTACGATGAGCTTTATGTCTAAAAAGTTTTCCTTTACTAAATACCACCTAATACGTCTTTAAATGAAAAGATACCGAACTAGATAACTGAGAAATAATTAGGTTATATCTGCCTACTTCAGATTTTATGCAATGGATATATAACATAGATATATGTTACATCTTGCAAAATGCCTAGAGAAAAAAGTTGTTCTGTAGAGAGAGTACTTACATATCAATTTGAATTTCATATTCATATTGTTTTATATTTCCTTCAAATTCAAATCAAAAGAAACTACATGGACTTACAGTTTGAAGTCAGCACTTGTTACTAGAAAAAAAAATCGTATAAAAAAATTATAAAGATTTTACCATAAAAACAAAACTAACCCACTCTTCACAATCTGTATATATGTGATATGTAAATAAGTAAGTACACCGCGTACTAAATGGCAGAGTCGCACATTATCAGTTACAACTATTTGGCGTCCTGCCACCTCTAACGATCACACTTATGCACCACTTTACGTAGATTGCATGAATTTTTCCAATATTGACATGAGTTTTATAAAAAATACATATATAAAAGCAGTTTCATGCTTTATTACGCATAGCAGGGTAGTCAGAGTGAACCTAGTGTTAAAACACTCCGTTTTCACTTCGTTTTGTTTTAGTAGAGCGCAGAATTCTCACAACCACTAGCATTTCTAGTTAATTAGATGCTACAAAATCACCCAACATATTGAAATATAAAGAAACTCGAGAACGGAATATTTTAATACTTCTCTGTATTTCCACTAAAACTACGAAAAATAAACGATAAAAAAAAGATTATTATTAGCACAAAAATTTTATAAAAATATTTCTAAAAAACATCGTGGGTCACTGTCACAGATGTGGTTTTAATCTCCACCCAAAGGAATGATTATAGTCTTTTATTGAATATTCTAATTTCCCCACTCTGATTAGACATAGGGCGGTGTTGAGTTCCGCCACTCAACAAGTAATTATTAAGTATTGCTTTTCGGTGGAAAGTGGAGAAAGGAGTGTCTTAAAATATTAACTTCTCTCTGACTCCTTTTCGCAAAATTATCCCTTTGTGACCGTACATAAAGCAATACATACTATAAAAGCGTAAAGCTATAAAAAATATTATTGCCACAAAAAATATTTCTATAATATATTTCATTTCAGTTTATTTCATTAGTTACTTTTATCCGTTTTAATATTCAAAGCGTTTATGACATACTCGTACTGATAAAAGCTGAAAGCTCTCATATTTAACGAAGTAGGATTTATATTTGAGAATTTACAAAAAACAAACATTTTGTGTTTTTTTAGCTTCACGCAGGTAGGCAGAAGGAACCTGAGGAACTTGTGTTAAGACACTCCGTTCTCTTTCGTCAGTTCCATTCCCCACTTTCCGCCGGATTGAAACATTACGTTCTGAATAGCGGAGCTAAACGCCGCGCTTTGCTTTGTTACCAGAGTAAACTTAAAAAGAAAAGAGTATTTTTAAAAAAAATACTCTTATCTTTTTAAGTTTACGCTTTATTTCTTCAAACGGGATATACAAAGTATCCCTAAGTGTCAAGACACTACATTCTCTACCTTCTATAAGAGTCTGTTTGTCACATTCCCGCAAAAATAATTTAATTTCATTTTCCCCCTGAAAGATCCGATGTTTTAACGTTATTAGAGTCCTTGGTACTGCATTACTGACAAATTGTGTATTGAGTGGCGGAACTCAACGCCGCGCTTCGTCCTACCAGAGTAGGGAAAAAATTATGTCAATTGATTTTATAGTTGGTCAACTGACTTCTTAAATTATCAAATTGTTTTATAAATTGTCAATAGATTATTACACAAAATTAATCATTTATAATTAGTATATCTTTTGACTTTTACCATAAAATGGTTGCCGCCACTCATACTGTGTTCTTTACTTTGGAGTCGATAAGCAGTCTTTTTGAGTAAAGAGTAATGAAATATAAATAATTTATAAAACCGAATAACCGTTTTATTTACCCTAACCTCCTATAGAAATAATTAAATTATATACATTCCCCAGAACGGGAATCGAACACATAATTGCCTGCGTTTACAGTCACTGTCTCTCTATCACGATGGTTTGAAATAAAAATAAATATGGACGTATGAAAAATATATTTATTATTGTTAGTTTTTTTTTTAAAGTGGAAAAACATATTTATTTTATACGTTTTGCTTTCACCGATACCGATGTTGATGACAGGTTTATTTTGAGCTCTTATATTTTGATTGTATTACTGCTCGTAACAAAGAATATAGATTACGAGGCTATAGTGGCGCAGTTGAAGAGGGTTTGACTGCAAACATGACCGTTATGGGTTTGATCCCCTTTATTATTAATATTTTTTTTATTGAACAAAGGATTCAAATGAGCAGAAGGCCCACCTAACAAGCCTTTACCTTCGCCCATACATCACAACACCAGTGGAGTTGTAAATGCGTTGCTAGCCCAGAGGATGCAGATAGGCACCAAAAGAACCACCACGTTCTGAGGAAAGGATGAGTGGGAATAGGAAAACCCTGGCTCACATGTCATCGAACCCGATTACATCAATGGATATTTGGCGGTTTTTGATTGACATGATTGTGGTCGTGGACAGTCGGAGGATGAACTTCCTACCACCAGATTAGGATACTGGGGTACGCACATCTTACGGGACGCTACCCAGCAGCGGAGGGGAATTGTACTCTAAACCCGTCCTCTTACAGGGAAAAAGTTCCAATCCAATTTAGGGGAAATAATCTTAGTTAAAATATATTATCGTTTCCCTAGCAACGTGCATGTCATTTTAATAAAAAGTGTCATATTTTTTTGTACCTCACACTGTTTCATATAGACGGAGGGACTGTGACGCTTTTTCGTTACATCGCAATAATTATAAAAAAGTTTGCTTCAATAAAAATAATTGGAGGCGCCGGGTATCGATCCCGGTACCTCTCGCATGCTAAGCGAGCGCTCTACCATCTGAGCTACGCCCCCTGTTGCTAATAGATGTCAAGTTATACTATAGTTATTGATAGTTTGAGAGGATGAATGTTTGTTACTCTTTCACGTAAAATCTACTGAACAAATATAGATGAAGCTTTACAATAATATAGCAAATACGTAAATATTTTGTGTAAAGTTCTATATAAGATTTTTTACGTGTCAATAAATTAACGCCTGTCGTAGCGCAGAGGCACAAGCGTGCGGCTGTAAACGCGACAGGTTGTGGCTTCGATTACCACTCCAGAAAATGTAAAATTTAGTATTTTGATTTCTTGGGTTTGGTAGCAAGTCAAAGCGCGGCGTTGAGTTCCGGGACTCAACACGCAATGCCTCAATTCGGCGGAAAGTGGGGAACGGAAGTGTTGAAAGAGAATGGAGTGTCTTAACACTAGGTTCTCTGGTTCCCTCTGCCTACCCTGCTATATGCGGGTTACAGCGTGAAGTTAAAAACAAAAAAAAAATATTCAAAAATCATAAAGGTAAAGGAAATGTTTGTAAATGAAAAAATGTTTCTTTACTAATAAACAATAATATTACTGTTTCGAATTTATTTATTTACCTTAAACGCAATAATTTTTAAACTCAAAAAAAATATATAATATATTCATACCATAACATACTATAGTCCAATATTTTTTTTTGTAGTATATCTGAGCACACATATATAAGAATTTTGAGCGGCGACGAGTACGGGTGATGATGGCATTCTGTCATGCCGTTTTCCGTGACGACAAACTTGTTGATTCAACCGCCCTGTTATACTAAAAGAAGCATTAACCTATATAAAATATGAAAATATATAAAAAATACCAAAAGGATTAACACACTTTTATCTCGTTTTATTTTAAACGCTCAGCCAACGAATCTTATTTTAAATCTCTTAATCCTCGGAAATGTTTTACAGTGACTAAAATCATTTGCTTAAGAAGCTTCGTCCTGGATAAAGAGGACAGATTAATGGTGATTCTTTTTGTTTTTAAATTATTTGGCCAATTTCTGCATTTTAAATACTAAATAACTATGAAAATAAGAATAAATAATGCTTTTGTACTAGAATCTACTTATAAATACGTAAAGCAAAACTTTGGACTCCTTTTTACAAAAATTACGTGGACGGAAGAGCATGAAGCTTGGCACACTTATAGTTTATATAGACAAGAAGCGCAGAATCCTAATATTTTTTTTGCAGAAAAAGTATATTGAAGTAATATAACAAATGCTACACACACTACCAAGATTTGACATCCATGTTTATACAAAGTAACATATACGTCACTACGCAATGCGTTATTAACGCATTTACGGGGACACCAGTATTATGAAAAATAAATTAACAACGCTCCTTCATATACATGGGGGACTTTCCTTTGCATTTAAAAAGACAACACAACAAAGCTCAAATTTAGAAAGGTAGCAAAGTGCAAACATAGATATCGATACGACACGCTATTTCTATAATCCTAAACCACTTTAATCCTAATAATTATAACATCGTGCACATTCATCCATCCATAGGCCACCATTGCGTAATGGGACATTCGGATTTTTGTTTTTCTTTCTTTATCTTCACACTGTATCACAAATATAGCAGGGTAGACAGAGGAAACCTGAGAACCTATTGTTAATACACTCCGTTCCCCACTAAATTTGGACCATTCGGAATTATTACATTTATAAATACCAAGACCAGGGAGCAAATCACAACCAATCGTATTTAACCACTGAGCCATAATGGTCTCACAGTTTCAGGTCAGTCAAAACCAAAAATCATATTCACCATATAAGCTAATCTCAAAGTACACAATTCAACAGTAGTGTAAAATTATATAATAAAAAAAAACAGCTTCACGCTTTATTCCGCAGCATTTAGCACTGTCGTCAGAGTGAACCTAGTGTCAAGACACTCTGTTTCGATTTCGAGACACGACGAGTTAAGTGGCGGAACTCAACCCCGCGCTTCTTTACATAATAAACGCTTAATTTAAAGGCCAAATGTCTTCATAAATAAAGGAGTGGCGTAATTTAAATAAAATTACAATATTTCACTTGCTCTCGAATCCTGCCTTGAAGCTAATTGCTCTCTTGAAATATTTATTCGTCGAAAAGTACCCTTCAGTGAAAGTACTGGGGACAATATTGTTCTTGTACTTTTCGTTTTGTTCTGATAGCAAGTGTAAATGAGACGTTGTGAATATTTTCGTAGCTTAAAGTAGAAATATCGTTTCTTCTGTATACAACAAGGTATAGAGAGCGTAATATTACACTACGTTCTCTAGTTCATAGCCAATCGACTTATGGATATTGGCATTATAGCCATTCAATTTCTAGATATTGTGTAATTAGTGGCGCAACCTTACATTTTTTGTCTCAGGAAAATTAATGTTTACAATTTCCCTCACTGGGTTACAACCATGACAGCGTCATGTTTATATTGTTATAATAAAAACTTACAAATATTAATTAATATATATCTTCCAAACCCCTGGACCGAATATGTTCGGTCCAGGGGTTTGGAAGATATGGGGTAATAAAGAATATTACAAACATTCATGATACGCGCGAAAAACATAACCCTCCTCTGACAGTCGGGTAAAAATGTCTCAATTTGGCGATTTATTAGATTAGTATTAAGTAAAATATATTCGATTGATGTTCAAATAGTTTAATTTATGTTTAATATTCATAAAAGCCAAGTATACCATTAAATATGGTAAGTTAAATAATTTCACGCTCCACTTTACAGTAATAGATGAACAATGTAAGGTTTGCTATAGTCAGTAGAGTGTGCCTCCCTCAGGATAGCAATTACCCTCGTATTACAAAAATAGCAATCTCCGAGTATATACTTTATGAAAGACTATTTACTTGGTATATAAATATTGTTTGTATGGAAAAATGTATATGTATCTACTCTCTCTGGGGACTTCGCTTTATATTCGCTTCGCTCTCTAACCCTCGCTTGCATCGCTAGTAGAAATTGACTGAACATGCGGCCATTAAGAGAAAAGACCCCATGGATTCACCGTGCGGGAGCCCATCGCCTTCCATAGAAAGGAGTTTGCGGAGTGCCTGGGACGTACGACCCAAGTGCCGGTTTGAGAGGTCCCTTTAAAATGCGTATTAACGCTCACCTCTACTGTCTGCGCTCCTTTCTCTTGCTAACCAAATTAAAAAAGATTCTACTAGAATGAATTCTTGATAGTTCTAGATAGGTGATCTTTTAGTAGATAACTTTTTTTTATACAAAATATGAAATTACTTATAATATAAAAACTTTTCTAAGTAGAGGACCATACCATAAAACATGCACTCCGTCCGAAATCAAGACATCGCGTTTGGTTTGGCGTAAATCAACCCCGCTCTCGGTCTTACATAGGTATTACGAGGAAATTTGAATAATCATTATCACGACGGATATATCCCACTTCCCCCTTCCAGTATTCACTATCACGATTATTAGGCACTTGAGTAAAGAACAGAGTGTATCAACACTAGGTTCTCTCTACCTACCCTGTCTTTGAGGAAAGAAGCTAAAAAAATAAGATAAAGATCTTTCTCTCAATAAATCTTTCTCTTAGTAATAACATATTAAGCACTTCCACTACTTACATTCACAGGAACCGTTTTTAATTAAATTAGTATAAGACTAGACTACATTTACATATATTAGTTCACCTAGAACTTGGCTCTAAGAACTAACTTTTTATAGTATTTCTCATTCATAATTGGTTTAATTAAAGCCAAGAGGCTTTCGACATCTGTTAGAATTCGGCTCATTCCGGCAATGTGTTGCCCTTTGGATTAATTGTATTCTATCTTATATATTTAGAGGCCTGTAGTGGCGCAAAGGCACAAACGAGCGACTATAAACGCGACAGGATGTGGATTCAATTCTCTCTTCAGGGGATGAAAAATATTAAATTATATATAGTATTTTCATTTCCTCGTTCTGGAAACAAGACAAAGCACGGCGTTGAGTTCCGCCACTTATCAAGAAATGCCTCAAATCAGCAGAAAGTGGGAAACGAAAATTTTAAATGAGAACGAAGTGTCGTAATTCAAGTTTGTTGGTTCCCTCCTGTATGCGAGATACAGCGTAAAGTAAAATATATATATTTAAGGGATTGTGACGCAGTGGGATAGCATCTGAACACGAGTGGTTGTCGGTTCAATTCCTGAATCCGGGAGTAGTTGTATTAAAATTATTTTAATTTCTCCAACACGCAAAGTCTTAAATAAAAAATAGGAGAGAAGAGGAAAAGTGGAAGACGTGTCCATGACACTAGGTTCTCTCTGACGTTTTCTGGTAGGCAGAGGTAACCTTAGAACCTAGTGTTATGACACTTCAATCTATCAAAATTAATTAAAAAATAATTATATAAACATAAAATTTACCTTATAAAGCCCTAAGGATATATACCTCAAAATATTTCTACGTAATACAGTAACGCTTTTAGTTGTGACCTGATATTGGTAATTCCCCGACGACATTCAACAAGTAACCGCACATTATAATATTGTAATATAATGTTACAAACTTCTCAATTATTACCAACTTCGGAAGACCTTTTGCCAATTAATAGACCTATTACATTTTGTATTGGGGAATGAACTTTTGTTTATCAACATACATAATTATAAAGAACAAAAAACCCGACTGAACCAATTCTTCAAATTTAGGAAACAAATACAAATAAAGTAGTCTATAAAAGCTAGTTATGTGTTATATATATTTTTAGTGAATTTTATTTGAAGTCAGTTTTCATTTTTTTGTCAAAATCTTTCTTTTAATGGATAACGGATGGCAAACGAGTAGAACGACCACCTAATGGTAAGTGGTTACCTTCTCCCATGGACTTCTAAAACACCAGAGATGTTGTAGATGGGTTGTAGACCTAGAGGATACAGATGGAAGGGAAGGGACAATGTAGTAGTCCGCTATCGAAACCACCAAATTTTGGGGAAAGGATGGGTAGGAAAGGGGAGCTTTATCCCGCAAAGTAGAGCAATCAAAGATAACTTAATGATAAGACACTCCGTTCGCTGTTTTATAGAGAAATTAATAGAGAAGCCACTTTATAACACACAACCTTAAGTAAACCTTTAAATAAACACGCAAAGACTTGCTTTTCGCTTTCATAAAATAAGCGTATATGTGAAATAGTGCACTTATGTGTTTTATTATACAAGAGTCCTGAGTAACTTTGTACTGCATAGAGCATGCACTTTACACAGTGAAGTAAGCCGTTTGTCATAGTAGCGAGATATGGGATGAATACTTTAGATATGACGATTACTAGCTTATAATGTAGTAGGAATAACTAAAAATGCAAAACAGAGTGCCTGACTGTAAACATGAGTTGTTTTGGGTTCGATTCTCACTCGAAGGAGATTGTATTTCAATTATTTTTGTTTTTCTGCTACAGCCACGTCTCAGTGTTAAGTCAAAGTGAAAAATATATACTATGATATAAAAAATAAGAAACTGTAAAAAAAATATACAAATGATTCAGAGATTATATAGATGATTATTTTTTACATTTTCCGATCTTCACTTTTCATCTGAAATAGAGACATTGCGTATAACGGAACTCAACGCCACGTAAAACTAATCACGTTTACAGTCAGACGAGAAAATATTTATTCATTTTTTTTTATTTATTGATTTATTACATAAGTACAGTTACAATATAAAAAAATATAATTACACGTAAAAAAAACATTTTTAGAAGAATACAGTAACCATACACGTGTATGTTACCATAAACACCACACGCAATATTAATGTGAGAGAAAATAACATATAAACGAAAGGGATTATCGTCCGACTTTAATCGGGTATTTTGGTACACTACAATAAACAAGAAAGCACCATAAGACAAAAGTTACCATCTAACCTAATTTTAAACCAACCTACCAACCAAAATAAGCTTCAATTGCCAAAATAAAACCTGAGATAAGGGAATTCTTTTAAGCGTCAGTCCCTTGCCTCAGTATATTACCTTTAAAGCTACTTGAGGCTCAACAAATTCAAGTAGAATTATACAGTAGAACGTCTCATTAGGCAGATTTACTGCATGCGAGATTGTTGCAGTGTACTAACATTTACATATAAATTACACTCTAGGCCGTTACAGAAGTTACCAAGTTTAGGGGTTCTGTATGGGGTTATGTATGTAACTTCATTTTAAAGAAGCTTTCGCTACTATTGTGGGACAGTGGAATAGTGTGTGTAAGTGCGATCGGTTGTGGGTTCGATTTACTCGGAGAAATGGTTATATCATTTTAATTTATGCCGTCTATTGTAAGAGGCAGCGCAGTGTTGAGTTCATCTTGATGGCCTCAACATGTATTGTCTCGAATAGGAGCGGAAAATAGAAAACGAAGTGTCTTGACATTATGTACTCTCTAAATACCCTGCTAATATATATACATATATAGCTTCACGCTGTATCCCACATATGGCAGGGTAGGCAGAGGGAACCTATTGTTAAGACACTCTGTTTCCCACTTTCCGCTGAATTGAGCTAATAAACAAGTTTGATGGAACTGCTTTTGCGTCAATATTTGCTACGGTCAATCGTGAGTAGGAATTTTATGATTTTTATATGTGTAGTATTGACAAATATAGGTTGACTAGTTCAGTGAAGTCAGTTAGTTATATCTTTGTATCAACTTCCAATGTCAAATGAAAGAATTTAGTTGTAGAATACGATACATTATAAAAAGTTAATTTATAGAAATTGATTTAATTCATAATATTTTTTTTTATATTATAGCTTCACGATTTTTCCGTTATAGTGAAGCAGTCATCAGTCCTGTTCTCTGTTCTCCATCCAAATTCCAAATACATCATGTTGAGTGGCGGAAATCGCGTTTCATTTCAAAGCGTGGAAATGAAAATTTATTTAGATAAGTTTAATCCCCCGAGAAGTTATCGAACCCACAACCAACAACATTTACAGTCAAACACTGTTTCACTATGCCACGATAGACTCAAGTTCAAATGTATAATAATTTTAAAATATTATTTCAACAAATAATATTAAAGAAATATTTATAATTTGGTCTCATTTTTTTTATTAATGGTGAAAATTCAATTCAAAAACACTGGTTTGATAGTTCAATCTCTTAATGACATGCTCGGAACAGAACTCAAGCTCTAAGTTAGACGTTACTTATCTTAACGAAAGTGGATATAGAGTTGTACTAGAAGATCTCAGCGACAAAAATCGTGAAAACGTGAATATATTGATATGTCGATTACTATATTTATTTTTTTAAATACAAATGAATATTGGGATTACTTTATTTATAGGATGAATAAATACATACATACATAGCTTCACTCTGTATCCCGCATATAGCAGGGTGGACAGAAGGAACTTAGTATTAAGACACTCCGTTTCCCACTTTCCGCCGAGTTGAGGCATTGCGTCCTGAGTGGCGGAACTCAACGCCGCGCTTTGCCTTGTTACCAAACCCAGGAAATTAAAAATTCCATTTCCTGGAGTTAACTTAACGCTGTATCCCAAATATAGCAGGGTAGGCAAAGGGAACCTGAGAACCTAGTATTAAGACACTCCGTTCTCTTTCAACAATTACGTTCCCCACTTTCCGCCAGATTGAGGCATTGCGTGCTGAGTGGCGGAACTCAACGCCGCGGTTTGCCTTGTTACCAAACCCAGAAAATGAAAATACTTCATTTCCTAGAGTGGGAATCGAACTCACAACCTGTCGCGTTTACAGTCGCACGATTGTGCCTCTGCGTTACGACAGGCGTTGTGTTCGTTCTTTTCTTTCATCCTTCATATATTTGGTTCTACTACAAATCATTCATAACAACGTTTCTCTTAATCAATTTCCCAGAAAATAAGCTTTTAGCCTAATTTAGGCTAACAAGACTGTATTTCTTATAGTTCTAAGCCTAGTAATAGAAAAAAAAAATGTTATTATTTAAAAAAACAACCAAGATTGCATTTATACCATTCTTATAATATAAATAATTAAATATAAATAATACTATAAATTATGAACAAATTTCGTCGTAGGATTGTTCTAGACAAAGGAAGGATTATGGCTAAGTAAGGCTTAGGCTTTATACGTAGTATGCAGAAAAGCTCCGAATAGATTTCCTTGTAAAATTATTAACAACTGTCAAGCAATTAAAATTGTTATGTAATTTATTTAATAGTTTATGTGGATTTGTATGTCTCCTTTAAACAATAAACTAATAGAAAATCGCTTAAGATGGTATGGATTCCATACTATGAACACATTACTATAAGACAGGGCGAAGACAAAGTTGTGAATTTAGCTCTAAAAAGAAGTATAAGTCACCAGATCATCTAGATCCCTTCAGTATTATTACGTAAGAGGGTCACAAACATTCATCCTCACAAACTTTCTATAACTATAGTATAACTTGACATCTAGTATCAACAGGGGGCGTAGCTCAAATGGTAGAGCGCTCGCTTAGCATGCGAGAGGTACCGGGATCGATACCCGGCGCCTCCAATTGTTTTTTTTTAAAGTAAAGTTTTTTAGTATCATTGTGATTTCAAATGTAACGAAAAAGCGACACAGCCCTACGTTAAAGAAAGAGTGAGGTAATAAAAAAATATAAAAAGTGTTTTAATAGAAATTAAATAGAAAAAATGACAAAATAATAAATTATCTAAGTCATAATAAAATATGAAATGGAAAGTTAAGAATAGAGGTTTTTCTCTCTTTGGTATGACCAAAAAATTAAGAACTTAATGACTTGATACTAGGTACCCCCCACTCCGCTATAATAATTAAAGTCAAAGTCAAAGTCAAAGTCAAAGTCAAATAATTTTATTCAAAATAAGAAGTTACAAGCTTCATTTTTTGAACGTCAAATAATTTACCACCGGTTCACTAAATTTAATGCCTCAGACCTGAGAAGAACCGGCACATAAATATCTATATATTAATATGTGAAGCAAAAAAAAAACAGTTTAATTAGTAAAATAAATGTTACACACACTACATGGTTTGATATTCATGTTTATATATGTATAAGGAGATATATACAATGATAAAGACAACGCGTTGCTAACGCGTCAACGGGGACACTGTATGGGGAAAAGCATCAACTTAAAAAAAAATTAAATAAAATTTAAATACAAAACCTAGTAATGAGACACTCCGTTCTCTTACAACAATCCCATTCCCCACTTTCCACTGAATTTAGGCATTGCGTGCTGAGTGGCGGAACTCAACGCCGCACTTTGTCTTGTTACCAAATCCAGGAAATGAAAAATTCTATTTCCTGGAGTGAGAATCGAACCCACAACCTGTCGCGTTTACAATCGCACGCTTGTTGGCGCTGTGTGTGTCTTCTAGCCCTTATCCCATTATTTGGGGTCGGGTCTCCTTAGTTTTCTGCGCCAACACGTGCGATCTTGGGTTGTCGGTTTAGGCAATTGGTTTTCATCATCCGCTTCGTCATATTCGCATTCGCGTCGCATGAGGGGTACGCCCTAGTATTTTTACCCGGTTTCATAGTCTTGTGCTTTCATGTAAGGAGAAAATGTTTGTACGCTTGTTGGCGCTAAATGTCAATAAATTAAATATAATCATATGCCCAAACTAAATATTATATAGTAATATCTAAATTTTGCTAGTTCCGTGGCACGCCGTGTAGAATACAACGTCTTAACGAGATTAAAAGCAGCGGCGAGTAATGAAAGCCTTTGCGGCCGCAGAGCGCTGTCCAATAATGCTACCGGTACAAAATTACAATTTTAAAGTATTATGGTATTAACTTGTTTATAACGAGGGAAATGGGCTTAGGTTGAATTGTTTTACTTTAATAGAAAGGACGTAGTGATAAAACTCTCCATTTCACATGTTATTTTTATTTTACAAGTATTGGGCCTTGGTAAATACAATTAATTGGTTGTGAATTCGTTTAATTTTTTTTTTCTACTATCGTTCTCTCTAACTACCCCGCTACGGCTAAAGCGTGAAGTTAGGTATGCAGGTTTTACTATAGAGAGGACGTAGTGATAAGGCTCTCCGTTCTACGTCTTATATTTAACTTAAAGCCATTGGACCTTGGTAAATACTATTGGTTGTATATACGATTCCCACTTGAGGAAATGATTGTAAATAGTTAGTAGTAGAGCCTATCGAATTATTCCGCTTAGCGAGGTAGTTAGAGAGAATCTAGTGTCAAGACACTCTGCTTGCTGCTTTCTGTCCAAACTCAAGATATTGCGTGGCAAGTAGAAATTATTATATTTAAATTGTTCTCATTTTCAACGTCTGGTAAGACAAAGTGCGGCGTTGAGTTCCGTTTCTTAACACGCTATGTTTCGAATTCAGGTGGAAAATGGAGAACGTAGTGTCTTGGTGCTAGGTTGCCTCTACACTGCGATGCAGAAAAAAACGTGAAGTAAGCATAAAATAAACTCACTACTATGTACTTGACAAACACTTTTTAAAGTGACATACACGCGTTGCTATGGAAACGCTTATTTTACGCGTCAACGGGGCATCCAGTATACAGAACTGACTTAAATAAAGTTTTTTTTAGCTTCACGCTGTATCCCGCACATAGTAGGGTTTTTTATTTCCTACAGAAAATTACTTAGAGAAAAGAGCTTGGATAGTGAAATCTTAAATGTATTATAAAGGGCCCCTTTTAAAGTTATGTTCTTATCGATACGATTTGCTAGCATACTCGTAACTGCGATTGGATTTTTAATCAGTGGAGTGTATAGACTTCTATTTTTAGGAAGAAACTGTCTGTCTTTCTCTTTTTTTTTAACTTCATGCTATATGCGTAGTAGGGTAAGCAGAGGGAACCTGAGAACCTAGTGTTAAGACACTCCATTTCTGTTTCCCACATTCCACTTAAACTTGCTGAAAGTTGACAGTAAAGTTTCGTGACTCAAAAGTATTATCATTATTATACATTTTATTGTTTTAGTTCTATAACTCTAACAATAACTTCGCTTGTTTATTTGTTTTGGTAACGCCTTTATGTTAAACTATAAGCTTTTGAGCTCTTAATTTATATTATTTTGTTATTGTTAGTGACTGAGTTTCTGTATTGAAATATTATTTCTTATAATATTATTGAGGATATCGTAGTGGGACAATAGTATACTAAATGCGATGGTTGTAGGTTCGATCTCTATTAGGGGGAAGAAAATTAAAAACGCCTGTCGTGGCGCAGAGGCACAAGCGTGGGACTGTAAACGCGAATGGCTGTGGATTCGATTCCCACTCCAGAAAATGGAATTTTTCATTTCCTGGGTTTGGTAACAAGGCAAAGCGTGGCGTTAAGTTCAGCCACTCAACACGCAATGCCTCAATTCGGCGGAAAGTGGGGAATTGAGTGTCTTAATTGAAGTTCTTAGGTTCTCTGCCTACCCTGCTATATCAGATACAGCGTGAAGTTATGTATGTATGTATGTACTTTCAAAACGAGGAAAACAGATTTTTTACGCAAACGCAGGCACGGGGTACACCTAGTTTCAAATAAATCTCTTTGAATACAAACTTCTTTGTGATTTTCTTAGCTCAGACCAACACAATTACGCAGACGCTACTACTTAAGTCTTGTTACTATTCCGCCTCGCTTTAACAAAAAATGAAATAAAAAACTATCTTACACTGCAAAATATAATAACACTGTTCTAAGAAAATTGCAATTTTAAAATGAAAGACGGTGTATATTATTAGATGAGTTTCTTTCTTAAAATTATTATATAGTTCGTAGTTTTGGTACAAATTACAGTTTTTCTAATTTTTTTGTTTCAAAATATTATAAAATAAGAATTTAAATCGTCTTTTCATAAATCGAGTTAAATTTTTATTTTGATGTATCTCATAGCAGTACTTAGTCATTCCAATAAGAGAAAATGTTTTCTTTTTGTGTCATACTAGCTGTTTTCAGGGTCAAAGGGAATTGAGAATAAGTTCATCATATATGGCACATGAGTATGTTGCTTTCAAATACGCATCATTATGAACCTTGCTTTGAAGTAGAAATATTTCAAAGGGTTTTTTTCTTTCCCATTTATTTATAATCCAATTATATATGGATTATATTTGATTTGATTAACGGCAATTGTAAAAATTTTAAGGTAGATGAAATTACCCTAGCAAAAGTAGGATCACCGGACTATTATGAGGCTACTTGTTTAGCTTTACCGAGGCTCTCTCAGCGTATCTTAATCAATGTTATGTAATAAATGCTTTGTATAAGTGTGAGATAAACAAAAATATTGAAAACTAAAAGTATTTTAATAGAATTAATTCGGCGGAAAGTGGATTACGGCAATCTTGATAGAACGGAATGTCTAAACACTAAGGTCTCAAGTTTCCTCTGCCTGCTCTGCTGTGTGTGGAAAGCTAAAAAAAGATTTTTAAGAGGCAAGCGCCAATACAAAATTGAAATGATCCTACTAATACCCTATCAAATATAAACAAGGCACATCCTCACAAATACCTTGTAAATACGTAATAAACAACCTTGATTAAGCATTACCTACGAGTACACAGATACAGAATGCGAAACAGAACTCAGATGAATGCCATAAAAAAGGTTGTTTACACCGCTCGTTCCGATGATAAATGCGGGGCCAGCGTTTTTATTTACAGACCCTCCGACCCTAATTTATGTAGATTACCCCACACTGTAGACAGATTTGGTTCTAACGTTATGGCTCTATGTGACCAGCTTTTTATATATAGGTAACATATAGATATGTACGGGACATTATTGTGATATGACTACTACAAGTTTGGTCGGAGAACCTAGCGTCAAGATACATTGTTCATCGCTTTTTTCTGAAATCAATATATTGGGTGTGATGTGGCGGAATTCAACGCCGTAATTGTGTACCAGAGCCTCGTACTGTATACTCTGAGTGGTAATCGAACCCACAACCAATCGCACTCGATGTCCTACTGCACTGTGATGGCGTATAACTGTCCATCTAAAGGTGATATTACTAACTCTACAAAACAAACGGGAGTTACATAGAAGTAAAAAGAACTCCAGACTTTTTTGATTCGTCAATTTAGGGATATTGCTGATTTTTGGGAGTATCGTGACACTGTAGAACAGCATATAACTGTAAACGCAATTATGAGTAATATTCTTCGCCCTGGGAAAACAAAGAATGGCAATGAATACTGTCTCTTAATGTGTAATATCCAAAAAGTAAAGCGGAGAACAAAGTATATTGATCGAATCGGATCGAACGGAATATATTGTATATTATTCGGAGTATATATATACATAAAATTTGTAACGTATATTTATTTATTTTGATATTTAAGGATATATTTATATTTTGTATACAAAAGATTTTTTTAATTTAACCTTGAGTCTCAGCATCCATAAAATACATGAAAGATATCCTCTTAAAAGTAATTTTATTAATATAAACCTCCAACAAATACTAAACACAAAAATAAAAACATATTTAATATTGTATGAAAATCTCAACTAAACCTACTATACCTTTGCTTGCCTTATAATAATATAAAACCTTTATTCACTGGCTTTAATATGAGTAAGCTTAATTTATAATTTACTTTTGGAACAAAATAAAATAAACAATATATAAGAAAGAATTAGGTAGTGCGGAAAATGGGGAACGGAAATGTTGAAACAGAACGGAGTGTCTTAACACTAGGTTCTATGGCTCCCTCTGCCTACCCTACTATATGCGGGATACAGCGTGAAGTTAAAAAAAGAGATACATTCGGGTACACACAGTTTGACGGTCCTTCGTACATTGGTATAAGTACAAAAGCACAACTTGACAAAAGAGCTATTTAAGGATTCATTTTTCTTCAATTTATAAACTATTCATTATTGTAATGTTATCATTATTCGAAGGATTCATTATTTTAAATATTGAGTAATAATACAATTATAATCTAAGGAACCTTTAAGTCACTCTCCTATAAAGTTATGCTCTTGCACTTTTACCAATGTACGTAGGACCTCTCATATTAATCTTCACCAACCAGTTTTTCGGTTTGGTTGTCCCCTAACATAGCCATTCATTGTTTTCCATTTTCCTCTGTTCCAAGTTAGCCTTTGACCACTCTATTTTTATATTTGACGTTTCTTCGTCTTTTTAATTTTTTTTTCTCAATATGCCCTGCCCAAACAAAAAAATATAAAAATAATAAAAATATCCTTTATTTCTTGCTACATAATGTTGACAATTCAATGAATCAGTGTGCATGCAACATTTACGAGATTGTTAGTTGATCATTTACTAAATGTAATTATCAATTCATTAATCCAATGTTACATATATATGTATATTTTTTTTGTTATTTAGTTACTTATATTATGTGAATAAGATATTAATTTTTAATTTCTGCTGAAACCTGCGTTCATATTACTAATAATTATTGTCTCAAACACCTATAACAATGATGAATACATGTACCTAGTATCTGCATACAAAAACCTAGATCACTTATAACAACTGAGTCGATATCCAACGTATATATAATGTGTTAGCAATCAGCTCGCAATCACCGGCATTGTGCTCTAAGCGCTTGCACGCTCTAATTATAATTAGCGGCTGTGAGTGTGCACTGTGGGTATCTGAAGCTATACTGAAATGTACAGGAAGATTTGTACTCGTATATATTCTCGTTTAGAACTCAAATATATACATACTTTCACGCTGTATCCCGCATATAGCAGGGTAAGCAGAAAGAACCTAGTGTTAAAACACTCCATTCCCCACTTCCCGCCAAATTGAGGCATTGCGTGCTGAGTGGCGGAACTCAACGCCGCGCTTTGCCTTGTTACCAAACCCAGAAAATGAAAATCTTTCATTTCCTGGAGTGGGAATCCAACCCACAACCTGTCACGTTTACAGTCGCACGCTTGTGCCTCTGCGCCTCGACAGGCGTTTTAGTGTCTATAATTTTGTAGTATATTTAAAAAAATACAATAGTTAATTATTTAATTATTTCACTTAATAACAAAGTTCCACTTAATAACAAAAACTTATTTCACTCAATAATTACATTTAAATCTTAACTCGGATTCTGAAACTCCGAGCGCATTCGGAGACGGACTTTTTCAAACTTGTAACTTTTTCAATATTCCCACTGAAAAAAGATATTCCGAGAACTAAAAGTATTAAAAACTTGACTACTAATTTAGTTGCATTGAGTTTCAATTCGAGTAGTTCGTCGGATGGACTTTAAATGAGAGCGCTACAGTGGTCTAAGTTAAAATACCTGTACAGCAAAAGGGGAGAAAAATTTTAATTTTATTTCGGTAAATTTAGGGAAGCCGGTACATAAAGGTAAGCCGGTATATATGGATGATGCTTTTTAAGCAATCTCATTTACAAATTTTATTATTTATTTAGGGTGTAACAAGATTAGAGAAGAATAGATTTTTTTTTTGAAAACATAAAAATTTGAACGCGGATTCAAGCGTCTTGTTACTAACAATAAACGTAAGCTGTAACAAGCATATGAGAATTTCAACCAAGCTCAGTTAGTATGTATGGCTTAATTAAGTATATCACTTGGATAGTTTCCAAGAGGCGTGGGTTCGAGTCCCGCTACGTTTAATTATTTATAATTCCTAAAAAAACCTAAGAAATGGGAATTCTCGACATTGCTGTTATAGGTTACAGACAAAAATAGATTTTATTTTTTAAGTCCATGTAATCTATGTTACAGTCTACAAATCGATTAATAATAAAAATAAAGTTTTCTTTTTCTGATCCTCTACGAACTAATTTCGTAGACCATAAACTGTTTCGTTCACGACAACCATCAATTAAGACGCTACCGATATTTTCTGGCCAAATCATTGTTACCAATGAAACTCGTTTTATAATACAAACTTTATACTTACTTATTTTTTTTATAGATTTACGTATCAGGGCAATCAAAAAAAACTTATTGTCAAAACACTCTGTTTGTCATTGAGTGTTCTCACTACAGGAAATGAAAAATTCCATTTCCTGGAATGGGAATCGAACCCACAACCTGTTGCGTTTACGGTCGCACGCGCCTCTGCGCCACGATATGCGTGATTGTTAAGGGATCGATTCCCACTTGGGAAGGTTATTATATTTCAGTTGCTTCAGTTCCCCACTATTTACGCGGCGTTGAGTTACGGCACTCAACACACGATGTCTTGAATTCAGACGGGAAGCGCAGGACGCAGTGTCTTAACACTAGGTTCTCTGTGTCTTTTCTGCTATGTGAGAAAATATAAAGGTGCTTTCTTTATTATTACAAGTCTACATTTAATTTGACGTTTCTGAGGATTCAAAGAATTATGGACTTTAAGAGTTGTAGAAATCTTTGTTAAAAGCTTTACTAAACCTTCTCTTAATAACATAATGCTAATTTTATTTTTCTTTTACAGTATTCTTTATAGATTAACATAATACTAAATCCTATTGTGATAAAATATAAGGTTATATTATTGTGGCTCCATGTACCCTGAGTTTAAAAGAATGTTGTTACTCTTTCATGTAAAAAGTACTGAACGGATTTAGATGTAACTTGACGGTAAAATAGCTTATAAGAGTACATAAGAATAACAAATATAATTTATACAGTTTTTATTTAAAAAAGATAAGTATTTTAGGGCATGCATGAAGAGGTTAATGACTGTGGACGAGGAGATAGAGTTATGCAGGGACCGTAGCGTTTGGCGCTCCGTTCTCTCTGACTACCCCGCTAGGGATAAAGCGTGAAGTAGGTAGGTAAGTATTTTATATTTAACCTACTTGTTACCGTATAACTGTTCCTCGGTAAACCAATTTTGGTAATTCTTTTTTTGTATGATAGCCAGTGCTTCTTATTTTATTCAAATTTAGTGAATCACTTTTATTTTCAACAAAATTCCAGTGATTTCTCCAGTCCAGAAAACAGAGGGCGGCATTAAGTTTCACCATACACACAAGTCAAACGGAAACCAGAGTGTGTTGACACTAAACTCTCTCTGACTAACCTCTTTGGGCAAAAAATAGTGACCTTACAAAAAAAAATGTATAGGGGAAGCCAAACAAGATCTAACTACCCCCAAATATTAGAAATAATGATTATTTGCGATACTAACAACATAAGTTATAATAACCGTATAAAAGTTTCGCAAAGCGAGTATGTATGTCAGTCAACTTATAATTCAATCGACTATAGCAATACGACATCAAAAAGCTCCAAAGTTACTTTCAATTTTATTTATACTGAATATAAAAATACAGATTTTTATAAGTATGATTATATATATTTTCATTTCACGGCTTTGATAGGACAAAGTGCAGCGTTGAGTTCCGCTACTCAAAATACAATATCTCGACCTTTAGGTGAAAATAGAAGAATGGAGTGTTGTGACACTAAGTTCTCTCTGACGAGTCTGATGTGCGGGAAAAAGCGTGAAACTGCTTTTTGCCTATTAGCTGTAATCTCAATATTACTTTTAATACAATTTGAACCATTACATATTGCATTTGTAAAATTGTTAGAGAACACATTAGTATTCTATAAACTTAAAATAATAATTTAAAAAAACAGCTCCCTATTATTTATACTAATTTGACAAAAATATGACATAGCAGAGCGTGGTTTCGATCCACGGACCTCTGGGTTATGGGCCCAGCACGCTTCCACTGCGCCACTCTGCTGTGTGGAACAGTTATCAATTATAAGTATATAACGAGTATGTACGATTATGACATTAAAAAGTTTCAAAGTAACTTTCAATTTTGTTTATAGTGAATATAGAATTACAGATTTGTTTATTATAATTATATTGAAGTTATTGAAATGATTTTCACAGCTTTGATAAGACGATGTGCAGCGTTGAGTTCCGCCGCTCAACAGGTAATATCTCAAGATCAGGAGGAAAGCACAGAACGCAGTGTCCCGACACTAAGTTCTCTTCAACGAGTCTGCTGTTCGGGAAAAAACGTAAAACTGTGTATTAGCCGAAGTGTCGTTATTACTTTTAATGAAATTAGAACCAGTAGATATTGCATTTGTAGAATAATTTCATGTATTCTATGCATTTAAAATAATTATTTAAAAAAAAGCTACCTGTTCTTTTTATACTAATTTAACAAAAATATAATTTAGCAGAGCGTGGTTTCGATCCACGGACCTCTGGGTTATGGGCCCAGCACGCTTCCACTGCGCCACTCTGCTGTGTGGCAGAATGAACTTAAAGTAACTATAAGTACAACCAATCTTTTGGGACCATCGTGGTGCAGTGAGTCAGCGTTTGACTATAAACGCCATGGTTCTGAGTTCGATTCCTACTCCTCTGAGTATAGAATACTTATATTTAAATTACTATTTTACGGCTTCGGTAAGACAAAATGCGGTGTTATGTTTCGCCACTCGACAAGCAAGTCTTGAATTAGGTAGGAAAGTAGAGACCGGAGCACTTTACACTAGGTTTCTTCCTCCGTTGCCTTCTAAGCTATGCGGAACAAAGCGCGAACTTGAATCTTTATGGATAAAGTTAACTCGTAGACTATCCCTTTATGTCCATTACTCTTACAAAATAATTTCGACGTTTCACATCTGCCAGGCGTCCCGCGACGACCCGTTTCATGTTTTATCGTTTTATATGGAATTATTTAAAATTTCTCAATATTTTTATAAAACCGGAAAAGAATATGTTATTTCCAAAAAAAAATATACTTAAACTTATCATGTATAATTTGATGGAGCATAGAACAGCGTCTGACTGTAAACGCGATTGGTTGCGGGTTCGATTCCCACTAGAGGGACTATACGTTACTAGGCATTATTGTCTCGAATTCGTATAACGAAGAACGGAGTGTCTTGACATTAGGTTCTCTCGACTAACGCGCTAAGCAAAAAAACGTGAAGCTGTTCTTCATTATACATCACCACCAATTTATATTATCTACCTTTTGCCCCAAAGGTTGTATGGAAAAGACGGCTACTTGGTCATACCACCGAGTTTCATACATTTGTTTTTGCACTGAGTTCTTTAGAGTCATTATAATTTGAAACTCGGTGTAACGAAAAAGCGACACGGAAAAGAAAAAATCACACGTGTGTACGAAAGAGTGAGACGGAATAACATAAATAACAAAAAATATATAGAAATAAAATATATAAAAAAGTCTATTTTTGTTCATCAGATTTTGATGTTTAAGATTTTTTTTAGCTTCAAGTTGTATCCCGCACGTAGTAGGGTAGGCAGAGGGAACCAGAGAACCTAGTGTTAAAACACTCCGTTCTCTTTTATCGTTTTCATTCCCCACTTTCTGTTAAATAGTTAAATAATAGCACGGTTACTTCAATAGGCAATAAATTTAAATAATAAATACGTTAGTGCTTAGTTCTTGTCTAAGTTAATTTCAACGCGACTAGACTAATGTTCCACTAAGATCTTCCTAGAGGCATTAGGAGCGGTCGTTATATATATTTACAGAGTTGATCACCGCAAGCAACAGACGTTTATATCGGTTACGGTTCTAATTGAACTATTATTGAATTTAAACTTGGGTTTAAACTTTGGTTATAACTTAACTATGTTTAAAGTTATATGAGCCGTAGTGAGCCAGTGATTGTAAACATGATTCTGGATTCTCAGCTCAGATGAGTAATATTTAAGTTTTTTTTTTCTTTTTGGTAAGATAAAGACCGGCGTTGAGTTCCGCCACTTAACACCCTGCATTTCTAATGCGAGAAGGTGTAGAACGACACTTTAGTCTTCAATAACATTAAATCTTTACTAACATTCCACATCTAAGATCTTCCTATAGGCATTGGAGGCGGTAATTATAAATATTTATAGAGTTAAATACCGCAAGTGGTAACCGACGTTTACATTGGTTACGGTTCTAATTAAACTATCATTGAATTTAAGCTAGGGTTTAAACTTTGGTTATAGTTTAAATATGTTTGAAGTTATTTGAGTCATAGTCAATGATTGTTGGTTCGTTCTCCGCTTGGAAGAATTTAATAAATAAATTAATTATTTTTATTTCTCACAGGTAAGACAAGACGCGGCGTTGAGTTTGTTGATTGAACACAATGTGCTATTTCTAGATGTAAGCAGGAAAAATGAGTGCCTGTGAGTATGAGTGATGAATGAGTGTCACGACCCTCCTACCTCCTCCCGCGTCCTCCCTCCGTCCTCTACTTTCCGACCGAATTCGAAACATTGCATAATGAGAGTCGGAATTCAGTCGGAATTCAGTCAACACCATCCTTAATTAATTTACCTTTAAAATACCATTAAGCAATTATAAATATTAACAAATATCTAAGCTAACACAATATAATTATTTCCAAACATATTTATTCACAGGAACATTAATCCAATTATTTTATTTACAAAACAAATTTGTACCAACAAAGTAAACCCAGTTATTTACGTACGTATAAAATTTATTTGAACATCGTGTTATTCTCAACGCTGTACACTAAGATATAAAAGCGAGACGTTTCCTCCTGAGACGTTGCAGTCAACTAATATTCTTATTAACCTACTTAGATAGTAGAAACTATTAAATAGTTTCTTTTTTTTCCGTTTCATTCTTTATACCACATATTTTTAATTTGAGAAAATTAAGTGTCAAGACACTCCGTTTTCTGTTTTCTAGGTTTACACTGTATCCCGCATACAGCAGGGTAGGCAAAGGGAACCTGAGAACCTAGTGTTAAGAAACTACGTTTGCTTTCAAAAATTCCGTTCCCCACTTTCCGCCGGATTGAGGCATTGCATGCTGAGTGGCGGAACTCAACGCCGCGCTTTGCCTTGTTACCAGACCCAGGAAATGAAAATACTAGATATTATTCAAAATTTTCATTTCCTTGAGTAGGAATCGAACCCACATCCTGTCGCGCTTACAGTTGCACGCCTCTTTATGTTTTTCTTTAGCTTTATATAAAAACTTATTTTAGAGCAGCGTATGACAGCGTCTGACTGTAAACGATAAATACAGCTATGGGCTTATGGCATTTCCTCGCTCTGATAAGCGCGGTGTTAACATCTGCCCCTCTACACGCACAGGCTTGAATTTGAGGGAAGCTTCCCTCTTCTTTGAAATTATCGGTATTAATTTTTATCTTTTTCTGAAGTTAACTTCAGGATTTTTCTCTCTGCCTAGTAGTAGATAAGTATGGAAAACCGTGAAGCTGTAAAAAAACAATTTACTCTTAATAAAATATGAAACTTACAATGTACAACAAATAGATTTTTTTTTTATAATTTAGATTTAAAAAAAAATAAAACTGATTACAAATAAAACGCTAAAATATAATTAAAAAACAGTATAATTATTACGAATAACTCAAAAACTACTTGTCACATTTTATCATGGGAAGCACTGCTATCACATAAAAAAGACTCATCAAAATTGATTCACCCAGTAAAAAAATACGTAACACACATAAAAAAAAGCAATGGAATCACGAACCTCCTTTTTTTTAAATTAGTTAATTAAATTTATATTTATTTTATTAGCGACAGTTTAAAATTATCAAAAGCTTTCACTAAGCTTATTTAATATAATGAAACAAGTTCGCAGAAGGCACAAACTTTATCTCGTAACTTTGAGGATAATGCTACTATGTACGACGATGTGGCAAAGTTAAAGTACATTTTACGTTATATGAACGAATTAGTGGGTTCCGATCCTGTTTTAGGTAAGTTATTATTTATAGAAAATATTATTGTGTTGTGGACAGCGTCTGACTGCAAACGGGATTGGTTGTGGGTTCGATTCCTACTCCAGTAAATGTAAAAGTTTAGTATTTTCTGGGCTTAGTAACAAGGCAAAGTGCGGCGTTGAGTTCCGCCACTCAACACGCAATGCCTCAATTCGGGAACGGAGTGTCTTAACACTAGGTTCCTTCTGTCTACCCTGCTATATGTGGGGTACAGCGTGAAGCTATTTATATATGTGTATATTTCTTCGCTATGATAAGACAAATTCGGCATTGAGTTCCATCACTCAACACGTAATGTTTTGATAAGAGGCGGCAACAGCGAATGGAGTATCTTGACACTGGATTCTCTCTGACTACCCTGCTGTGCGAGATGAAGCGTGGAAGTGCTTTAAATTCTGATACTTTAAATAATACTATAACCAAGATTATGGTTACACCTAATTATCATGCAGTAGAAATAGGGGCAAGAGGTATATCAGCGAAATGCATGTAAAATATAATAAAAGTCGTTTGCTTAGAACTATCATCAGTTCATTTCTAGCATACATTTCTAATGCGACATTAGTATTAGTGACTATGACAGAAAAGCAGCTTAACGCTTTATATCGCACACCAGGGCAGTTATAGTTACCCGTAGGCCTCGGCCAGAGGCGGTAGAGGAGGAGCATCGTGAGGCTTTAGTGGGTATACGGACGGCCTTTTTACAGCCGGTCCAGAGACCCACATAACCCGTCATTTCCCGCAGCCAGGTATCCGTAACGGATTTCCTTGAGTTCCTGCAGTCAAAAAATTAAATAGAAATAATAATAGGGTAGTCAGAGTGACAAGACACTCCGCACGCAGTTTTCCGTTGTTCAAGTAAGTTCAAGATATTATGTATTAAGAGGCGGAACTCAACGCCGCGCTTTGATAGTAAGTAATAGCAGTTTCTCTATTAATCAAAGATATCTACAAAGCGAAAGGGTTCATAAACTCAATTATACCCACTTACTGACCAAACTACAGGATTATCAGATTTATTAAGTAAATATCATTCGGTGGAGTTTGTAAAGACTTTATGGTAAGCTAATATTAAAGACGTATTTTGGTCCTCGTAATCTTTATGGTAGTGGGTTCGATCCCGAATCGTGATAATGATCATATTTATATGAATTTCATTGCTCCGCTCTGGTAGACCAAGCGCGGCGTTTAGTTCTGCCACTTAACAAACTATGCCTCGGATACAGAGTGTTTTGGTACTAAGTTCTCTTTGTTGCTTGCTATGAGATAAAACGTGAAGTTTTAGTCCAGTAGAAATTGATCTAACTAAGTCTCGTTTGTATAGATTCAGACGTATCTGCCTATTTACATGTTGGTTGTAGATTCCATTACGGCTCGGAGGAATGATCATATTTAAATAATTTTGATTTCTCCGTTGTGATAAGGTAAGGCACGACATTGATTTCTGCCACTTAAAAAGCAGACTCTTTAATTTCGGGCCGAATCTGTAGGGCAAAGTGTTTTGACACTGAGTTATGTTATGCTCTCTTGCTGTTCAGAGTAAATGAATGAAGCTGCTGAAGAAAATATTTTCAAAAAAAATATAAAAGTAATCAATAAACTATTAATTTAATTATGAAAATTGCAAGTAATTTCAATGTAAATCACCGACTGAGGCAGAGCAAAAACCTAGCTGAAGTTACTTAGAATTCATTCACTGCAGTTGTGAATGCAAATAGACGTACCTCTGTCAATATTAGATAGCTGTGAATGGAAGACGTTTGACTTAAATGGTCGGGAAAAGTAAAGAAAATGTAGGCAGGAATAAGTTAAGTTAGTTAATTTATTGACTATCAATTGGTTGTAGATTATTCCAAAAATGTAGCGCTTTAGCCTGCTTGGGAGGGTAGTCAGAGAGAAACTAATGTAAAGACACTCCGCTCTCCGCTTTTTGACCGAATTCAAGAATATGTGATAAATATGACTGCTATTCAGTACAGAAAGGTAACGTAATACACGGTGTGACATATGTGGCATATACGAATCAGACCTATCTTTATATGCTTAGGTGAGTGTTGCGATTTTTTTAAATATTTTTCTTTGTTTTTTTTTTAACTTCTCACTGTGTCCCGCATATATGTATAGGAGGGTAGTCAGAGGGAACCTGAGAACCTAGTGTTAAGACACTCCGTTTTATTTCACCAATTCCGTTCCCCACTTTCAGCCAGATTGAGGCACTGCGTGTTGAGTGGCGGAACTCAACGCCGCGCTTTGCCTTGTCACCAAACCCAGAAAATGAAAATACTTTATTTCCTGGAGTGGGAATTAAGCCCACATCCTGTCGCGTTTACAGTCGCACGCTTGTGCCTCTGCGCCACGACAGGCGATTCATTTTTCTTAGAAATAAGATCATGGTTCCTAGCATGATGTTGGCTGAAAAATAAATCATGCACTCTAGCGTTTAATCGCGGAACTCAATGCCGTGCTTTGTATTGCGAGAAAGAAAGAAATGTAAATGATTTCAATGTGACCATTCTTATTCTCGAATTAAAAAAAGCGACAAACGAAGTGTAGTGACACTAGATTTTTTCTACATATAAGGAAATTTTAATTTTTGAGGTTTGATTTTTCACTTCATGTAAATCAATTGTTTTTAAAGCTTTTTTTTTTATTTATTTCAATCTGTTTTATTTCGTTATTGGATATTGTGCCTCTTTATTACTTACTTTAATTTTAATTGTAAAATAATGTATAAGTATACAGGTGGAGCATGTTATATCTGCCTGTAAGTGAAATAACACCTTGCAATGTAATTTTTAGAATTTTGTATATATATATGTGAAATTGTTTGTCTATTATGTTGGCAAAGACCTTATAAATAAATAAATAAATAGCGTAAAGCTGTAAAAAAATATACAAAACCTTTTCTGGTACACTTACTAAAAAGTAATTGGAAACTCACATCGAGAACCTCCTCTTTTGTAGTTGGTTAAAAACGTTACTAACAAACAGAATTTATGATAACAAAAACAATTAAAATTTGAAACTCTATTCACTTTTTGGTAGAGATTAGTATAATTGCGGTGTATGAAATACACTCGGCGTGTAATATAAATGTAAATGTTCCATGAGTAACGAGAGGCGCAACGGTCTCGCGTGCAAATGTATGTAATGAGACGTTACTGCTT
>JAKGSA010000413.1:225585-253532 GCA_033558755.1 Philaethria dido | reverse complement strand
TATATATTTTTTTAATATGAAGTAAAGTAAGCAAATTTCAAAAACTCAATTTACACAAAATTATACAAATGAAAGTCATATTTAGTTAATAAATTAGAAAAAGTGATCATATTATTTATAAAAATACAAATATTTATAAGATTATTTAATGTAAATAAAAGAAAATGGATGAGAATAAACCATACAAATGTGTAAATTGTGGTGAACCAGCTGCTGCTCTTTACAGGACTTATGGACCATCAGTTTTAAAATTAACTAAATGTGTAGGTTACTTCGATAATATTTAATTAATTAATTTAATGAATTTCTTTTAATGTGTTAATATAAGAAAGATGTGATTATTTCACTATTTTAAATGCAATTTATATTTATTAGCTTTATTATAATATAATGGCTACCATTTTTCATGTTGCCTAGTGACAAGACACTTCATTCTCTGCTTTACCAACCAAATTTAAAACTTGACATGTTTAGGTGCATGTTGGTAAGGTGGGTAATGCTGTGTAATTATAACAGTAAAGAAATGAAAAAACAAGTTAAATATAATCATTTCACTGAGTGGAGATCGAACCCAGAACTACTGCAATTACAATTATCTACTGTACTACAAAGATCTCATAACTATTTAGTTAGTAAGATACAGATTATTCCTTATTATCTTTTCTTTATTTGTTTTTCAGGAAAGATGTAAAGGTGTAGTAGATAAATATATAGAGTATGACCCTGTGATAGTAATGATAGATCTAGTGCTAATGTCAAAAGAAGCACAGCGGCATGTTATATATAATACTGAATTTAAGGTAAATATATTTTTTAATGTTTTCCTGCTGTATATATTTATACATAATACAAAGCATGAGGACTCCCCAGGAGAGTATGCATGAAGAGGTTAATAACACTGGATGAGGCGAAAAAGGTATGCAGGGAACATAGCGTTTGGCGCTCCATTCTCTCTGACTACCCCTCTAGGGATAAAGCGTGAAGTTAGGTAGATAGGTAGGTACATATATTAATAGAGTGTTTTACTCATTATAAGAAATTTTACAACAAAATTCTTATGTGCTTGTTGCAATCTATTTTTTGCAATCTATCTTAAATATTTTTTACCATAATTGATGCTTTTTTTTGATTCACACTGTATTCCGCACATTGTGTTTAGGCAGAGGGAACTTTAGAATCCAATTTTAAAATATTCAGTTTTATTAAGACTTCCATTCCCCGACTTTCTACCAATTTGAGCCATTGTGTGCTGAGTGATGGAACTCACTGCCACACTTTGCTTTATTACCAGAGCAATTGAATATTAAATATTTCTAATAATTCATATTTTCATTTCCTGGAGTGGGAATTGAACCCCCAAACTGTTGCGTTTACAGCCGGACACTTGTGCCTCTGGCCCTTCTAAATAGCTGAATTAATAATTAATAATTTATTTAAATATTTAATTTATTTTTCAGTCATATTGGAAATTATTTATAATATTATTAATGCTAGAAACATTTTCACTATGGAGAAGTGACAGTTTATTTAACATGACAATAAATACTATATGCAATGTGAACCATACAAATAATACAGCACTAATGTAAGTAGATATATAATTTATTTTAACAGCATAGAGAGGGAAACTAGTGTTACGACACTCCTTTCTCAGCATTTAGTTTGAATTAGAGATATTGCGTGTAAATGGCGGAAATCAATGTTGTCCTTTGGTCTGACCAGAAAGAAATGAAAATAATTTTAATATATATAAAAGGATAGGAACCCACGCCTGTCGTGGCGTAAACGCGACAGGTTGTGGGGTCGATTCCCGTTACAGGAAATGGAATATTTCATTCCCACTCCAGGAAATGGAATGTTTGGTAACAAGGCAAAGCGCGGCGTTGAGTTCCGCCACTCAGTATGTTTGATAGGAACCCACAATCTCGCGTTTACAGTCAATGCTGTTTCACTGTGCCACGATGGCTTCAAAAAATTTAGTTAGTTATATTAAGTATTAATATTATTTATATAATATGTGTCTCATATGATACTCTATGCTTTTTTACTTGACGTGACATGTCCTAACAAATATGACTAATTTTTTTATATAAATATTTACCTATAGCTATAAGACACTAGTTTTAGTGTCATATTAAGATTTATTTTTAATTAATAAATAATTATAATAATAATTAAGATTTTAACAAAAGAAGAAAACTGACTTCAAAAAAAATGCACTAAAAAGTAACAATATTACGAATAACTCTAAAACTGCTCGTCAAATTTTAATTAAATTTAAACCACATGACAAAAGCACTACCTATCATATAAAAAAAAAACATCAAAATTGGTCCATCCAGTAAAACGTTATGACGGGAACATACTCGTATATCAAAAAAAATGCAGTCGAATTCAGAACCTGAGTTTTTTGAATTTGGTGAATAATTATTTTTTTAGCTTTACGCTGTATTCCGCATATAGCAGGGTAGGCAGAGGGAACCTAGTTTTAAGACACTCCGTTCCCCACTTTCCGCCGAATTGAGGCATTGCGTACTGAGTGGCGGAATTCAACGCTGCGCTTTACCTTGTTACCAAACCCAGGAAATGAAAAATTCCATTTCCTTGTGTGGGAATCGAACCCACAACATGTCGCGTTTACAATCGCACTCTTGTGCCTCTGCGCCACCACAGGCGTTCGATTAATAAGTTGTTTTTTTAAATATTCCAGTACATTACCAATAAACATAACAGTGCCAGAATCTTGGAATTTCTATTGTAAAGACTGGCATCGTCCGGAAAGGGATTCAGTCGATCTTTTTATATGGGAGAAGGATTTTTATGTGCAGTTTCTGTCTACATTTTCAGGTATGGTATGTTTTTATAGCTTAGTACTTTTTTTAGATATTGAGATATGGCTAGGTTTAGTAAACCTTAGGGATGAGACGGATATATCAAAACATAACTAAAAACGGTTTTCACTCCTATATCATATCATAACGATATCTAAATGATCATATCCGATATCAAATATCTACATACAAAACGTAACGACAACTGACGACTGACGATGAGATATGAAAACTAAATCGTAACGAAAACTATCGAAATGCAAACTCGATATTTGAACACGGATTTGATATCGGATACAAAAACTTCATACCCGATATGTAACCGCTACAGCTAAAAAACGATAACGCCCATGTCTAGTAAACCTAGTGTTAAGACACTCTGTTCTTCTCTTTTTGCTATATTTTGAGGATATTGTGTATAGAGTGAAGGTTAATGCCTTTGCTTTTGCTTTTGCTTTTTTTACTAGGGCAGAGAAAATTGTATTTCACCTTTTTCTATATATAGGTAATATTTTGAGATTAAATATCAATTGTTAGTCAATTTATATATTTTTCCCATTTTCTTTACTGAAAAAACAACGTATAAGATATTTTTTTATGTAAATGCAGGTTCAAATCCTCCTAAAATAATATTTTTTTTTACATTACTTTTATCGTCAATTTCTACCTAAGACTGACACACACCGTGTTCAATTGCGTAACTTAACGCCGCACTTTTTCTTGTCAGAGAAGGGAAATAAATATACCTAATCATTCCTTGAATGAGATTCGAATCACAACCATCGTGTCTATCGTCAGACACTCCTCTATAATAGCTTCTAGTAATTATATTATTTTTAAAATTTCCTAATATTTTTTCAAACATAAGATGCAAAATTTGTAGAATTTAATCCTGTGACTAGTTTTTTGTAATTTTTTAAACTTTTTTTTTATTTTGTTTCCAGGCATTGTAATGTTCATATTAGTGTCTCATTTGATGATGACTCTTCTAACAATACATACATCGAAGGCTAAAGGTACCTAAGTTAAAATATAATTTTATTATGAATTAGTTTAAATTTTGTATAGACTGCGGCGATGAACTCCGCCGTTTTCTTCACCTAAAGCGGAAAAAGCGTGAAGCTTCGCTTCGCTATGACATAATAGGTGGAAAATGGACTAGATGATTGTGTGTTGACTGGCGCTACACCATTTTTTCTTTTAATGAAAATAAATATACTCATTATCTCGCGTGGGAATCGAACCTACAACCGATCGTGTTTACAATAAAACGCTCTCCCGCTGTTCCTTGATGGCTTCTAGTAAAAAGCAGTAAAATGTACTATTTTTTTTTTTTGAAACTCTTCAATAATGTACTTTAAAGTAATATTTGTATATATATTTAATTTATTTCATAAAAAGATAATCGTAAACGTAAAGTGGGGAACGGAATTGTTGTAAGAGAACGGAGTCTTAACACTAGTTTCTCAGGTTCCCTCTGCTTGCCCTGCTATATACGGGATACAGAGTGAAGTTAAAAAAAAAAAAGATAAAGTTCTTAATTCGATTATAGTTTTTATGGGTATTTTTACTGGGTGAACCATTTTTTAATCCTGATTTATAAAACAGCTACTGCTTTGGACGTGGTTTATTTAAATTTATTTAAGATCTAAAGATTAATTTTCGAGTTATAAGTAATAATACATACATACATAGCTTCACGCTGTATCCCGCATATAGCAGGGTAGGCAGAGGGAACCTAGTGTTAAGACATTCCGTTTCCCACTTTCCGCCGAATTGAGGCACCTTATAACTTATATTTTAATTACATAGTATAAAAATTGTGTTTCTTTCTATCTCAGTGGGTATAAAAAGACTAACAAAGTCCCATTCGCTCGCGTACGCGCACGTACTGAGCGCGCTCCCCGCGCTAGTGTGGGCGAAGGACGCGCGCGGCCCGCAACAGTGTGCCGCGTTACTGTATGGCGCTGTTGTGTGTTATAATGTGTTTAGAGGTTGGTTTTTGTGTGTTTTTATTACATACACACATATTCATTACACTTATTAAACACATGTACATTTCACAAACAAACACATATTACACATAATTAAATATAAATATGTGCAAAATGCAGACTTAATGCTAGCCAGTATTTTCTACCACATATAATACATACACACATATTACACACACCAAAGGCCAGTCGCGGTGCATAGGCTCAAGCGTGTGACTGTAAACGCGACAGGTTGTGGGTTCGATTCCCACTTCAGGACATGTAAAAGTTTAGTATTTTCATGTTTCTGGGTTTGGTAACAAGACAAAGCGCGGCGTTGAGTTCCGCCACTCAACACGCAATGCCTCAATTCGGCGGAAAGTGGGGAACGGAGTGTCTTAACACTAGGTTCCCTCTGCCTACCCTGTTATATACGGGATACAGCGTGAAGCTACAAAAAATTAAGTAGTTTTTCATTCATCTTATACAAAAAATAGATTTTTTTTTTAAAATTTTTTTTTTTTGCAGTACTTTACGAAGGACCACGAGCTGGAACTGCGTTCGTTTTAATTTTAAGTAATATAGTTAAATATGTTACTACATTTCATACTATGCCTATCATAAGGAGTTTTATTGCTTAAAAAATAATATTTTTTTGCCAACACTTCCTTAAAATGTTAAATTTAATTCATTTATGGTATATATTAATAGCAATACTATGTTACAATAACAATTTGAACGTATCATTATAATTATAAGTGAAGGAAAAACTTTGTACCTCTTTTTACGAGAATTAAAGATGGTGGTTAATAATTATTGATTAGCTTTTTCCAGGTGGAAATAAAATTGAAATATCATTTAATTTTCCATTTACTTATTATTTGTCATAATCATAACTATTAAAATAACATAATAGTTAAAAATTAGCCAAAGATAGAAAACCGATATCAAATTTAATACACTACAAAATAAAATTATTACGAATAGCTCAAAAACTACCCGTCAGATCTTAACTAAATAGTTACCCGTGAAAAGGTAACACAAAAAAATAGTCCAATTGAGAACTTCCTTTTTTTTGAAGTCGGGTAATATAATAAAACACATGTAGATATCACAGAGTATTTATTTAGCATACATATAATTACATTTACTTAGAATAAGAATAATTTTCAATATTACAATTTTACATACAAATTGCTTAAAATAATGTATTGTGCTGTTAACAATTTTAAAATTAAAGTGAACTAACTCAAAATATTGTAATTTCCGATTTTCTCAAAAACTGCTAAAATATATACAAAGAGTTTTAATAGCTAGTAGAAGTAATTTGCGTACTAACAATGCGTTTCAGAAAAAAATTAGTAAAAATATTATTAATAGATATTAAACACGCTTTATGAAATAATTTCTCAATCTTCAATGATTTAATTTTTTAGTTTTTAATATGATTAGCTATAAAACGTATTGTTTTTTTTTTAAATTATATATTTTTTTCATGTATACTGTCTGTCATCGGGTCGTTCAGTGTTTTATTTAATCTGCCCGTTTTAAAACGAGTTTCTGTAAACTGGAATCTTTATTCCATTACATATATACAGGTAGTAAAATAAACAGTAAAATATATCGTTTAATTGAAAACAAAAAAAAAATTGTTCATTATTTAGATTTTTACAAGCTTTTACATTTTTTTTTGCGTATTATACTATTTGATAAATTAGGTTTTTTGAGTTAGACCACTATCATTTTGAAGCCATTTTGTCGAGGAAGACAATTTTATATATATAAATAAAAAAATCTTTAATTCCTATGAATAATTGTATTCAATTTTTTTATTTATGTAATTTAAACTTTTATATATAAATGTTGTTTTTTGTATTATAATATTAGCCTTAAATTAATAGTATAAAAAATAATACAAAAAAAAAACAACGGGTTACACTCCAGAAGTGCCAGCATAAATGAAAACTAGAATATTAATGTTGTACATTTTTGATATTTTGGAATGGTTAGAGAATAATTTAGCAGGAATTGCTTTAATTATCTGTATAGAAGTATTATAATTTATGTAGTAAAATACAATATTCATTTATTATCGTACACAAATATGACAATTTATATTACATAAAAAAATCAACACTTCGGAACTATTACAATTATTTTACATTAAAAAAAAATCTCTCAGAAAATCTTACAAATTTTCGATCAGGATCACGTGTTTAACATTTTTTACTCATCACAAAGAGTGCACAATATCACTAACGCACATATTAACTGGATATTTTAATTTAATTTGTTTGTTGGAAGAAGAAGTTGGTGAGCGCAGCGATAAGATAGGAAATCACCTAATATTACATATAATTAAATTTTACTTTTAATTTGCAAACAAAAGCATCATTTTCAGCGAAAATCAATATAAGAATGAATGTTTTTATCACTTTCAATGTCACTTGATAATAATACCCCTTATTAAAGATAAGCACTGATACAAGTATAACAACATACTTATAAAAAACGAAATGCAAACATAATCATATCTAAACAAAAAAAAATGTTTTTTTATTCATTAAATCCTCTTTTTTTATACATATATATATTTAAAAATGATTATTGTTTACTAGGATAATTAAAAAAAAAATGTTTAAATAAATATAAGACAAATAATAGTCAAATGCATGAATTTAATAATCATATTTTGGTTTAATTTTTAATAAAATTATTTACTAGAATGTTTACAAAGAAGGCTAAGCATGGCATTGATATATTTAATAAAAAAAATAAAAAAAAAAACAAAATGATAATGAGCGTTTTGACTTTTGGGTCAATACTCAATTCATCTCTTTAAATAATTATTAGAGAAGAAATATATTTCACAATGTAAATCATATTACATTATTGTTTGGAAAAATCTATTATTTACATATTTTATATATTTATTGTATGTTTTTCAAAGAAAAAATGTTTTATTACTAAGTTTTTAATTTATATTTAAAAATTTACAAAATTCCAATTTTTTCTATATATTGAAGCAAGTTTTTTATTATCTGTCAAATTTAGAAATATAAAAAAAAATCATGACAATTGTTAACATTTAGTATTATGTAAAAATTATAAAATATTATATGACTTTCAATGCAGGGGTTTTATTAACAGTAAGATTATTTATTCACATTTATTTTTTGAAATAGTCCAAAAAGTCCCCTTTACCACTGAATAAAAGTCTTATAACAAAATTAATATAAATTAGATTATTCCTTTTGTTCTTAAATTAAATAATAGTAGCTGCTCTCAAATCTCAAAATTATAGTTATTTATTAATTTATATAATTAAAAAAGATAACAAAAAATAACCTTTTGAGCTAGTCCAATAGACAGATTCTTTAATTTAAAAAAAATCTTATTACAAATAAATTTGATTTTATTAATATTATGTAATTTACGAAATATTTAACAATTAATTAATTTTGTTTTTATTTTAAAATGTTTTCTATTTCACCTTTGCATTGTTTTGTTAGTAATTAAAAAATAAATCAATCAATGTCAAAAGATAAACAACAATGTTTCAGTCTTTGGTGAAATTGAGCTCATGTGATAATTAATAATTAAATTATTATAATAACAGTATCCGAAACAAAGATATGGCTTATTTAAAAAAAAAAGGTATAAAATATTTTTATTTTCCGCCATTTTTAGTCGCGAAGTACCAAAAACGTAATTTGTAGGTAATAATCAATTTGCCTAATTATAAAAAAATGTACTTAATACAAATATTTTTTTACGCTTTATCCCGCGTAACAGGCAGACAGAGAGAACCTAGTGACAACACACTCCTCTTTATTTTATAAATTTTAGACTGTATACTAATTGGAAATATATCATCAGTATGGTTGTTGAAATTAAAAATTTAAAAAGAACGTATCTATCTGACATGAAAACAGATTAAAAATTGCATACATAGGTATTATAGTTGATGTAAAGGGGCGTAAATAACAAATTTATTTCCATTAGAGAAACTAAAAATATGCTCCAGTTTCCATATACTTAGAGAGCTTTATTTCATTGAAACTCGAAGCCATAATCCAAATTGTAACGGAAATTTTGAATTATAATCATACATACATACATAGCTTCACGCTGTATCCCGCATATAGCAGGGTAGGCAGAGTGAATCTAGTGTTAAGACGCTTCGTTTCTCTCTTTCCGCTGAATTGAGGCATTGCGTGCTGAGTGGCGGAACTCAACGCCGCGCTTTGCTTTTGTTACCAAACCCAGGAAATGAAAAATTTCATTTCCTGGAGTGAGAATCGAACCCACAACCTATCGCGTTTACAGTCGCAGGCTTGTGCCTCTGCGACACGACAGACGTTATAATCAAAATAATAGAAATGTACATAGTTAACAACAGTGTATTTATAAACTTATTTACTTATTAAACATTTTATTTACCAAGCTATTAGTTTTAATATATGTATAGAATTTCAATGAATTCATGTGGTAATGAATTTTAAGGGTTTTTTGATAGGCAAGATTTTAATTAAATACTATTATTATTACACTTTCAACTACTAATACAATTTCAATTTTGCTATATATAAATAAAAACACTACTACATTTGAATCGGTGAGTGCAGAAATAATGCAAAAATTCGTAATCGATTTAAACTAGCTTAGAAAGGCAAGATGCGTGTTGTTTTTCTCCCTCCTGCAAAATTTTAAAAATTTGTTTCTGCACTCACCGATTCATTTGTTGGATTGAAAACTGATTAAAAATTTTCTGTAGAAGAATTAATGATACTCTTTAATGAGTTCCTTTAAAAATAAAATCTTGACACATCTATATAAAATATTGCAACTGCATTTTACAAATTTTACTATAAGACTGGGTAAAGATGAAGATTTAAAATTAAATAACTTAGATAATAAAAACACAAATTAATATATTGTCACTTTAGATTGTACTTAGTACTTGACTCCACATTTACATTGTTAAGGTAATATGAATATATTTTGCAAGAAAGCTTTTATATTAGGGTTATATGGAGGTTTTATGGTTAACTATTATAAATGAAGACTGGTTTTTGTTGTCTCTTGTATACTTGTGTATATGTAATATTAAAAAAATCATAACCAAAAAATTATCTTTTTATTCTTTAACATTCAAATTATCATAAAATTGGTAAAAAACAGTTACAATACTTTACATCGGAGGTTCCAATTTATATATAATCATAAACTGAGTACCTGTTTAAGTTGACTTATGTTAAAAATATATTTATCACCAAAACTATTTAGAGGTCACTTTTAATAGCTTTCATTGTTGACAAGAACGAAGAAATGTAAACTCCAATCATATTTAATTAGTGTTAAATATTTATAATCAATTTATTATGGAACATTATTAGTATTGAAATAATATTTTATACTTAAAACTTATAATTTTCCACAGAAAAACTTGTCGTTTTCTTTGTTCAATGTTAAATTCAATCATAATTTTTTGATAAGGCCATTGAGGCTCAGTGAGGCAATGGTTGTGATTGGGTTTCGATTCCCACTCTGAGGCATGATTCTATTTAAATTATTTTTATTTCCCTCTTCTGGGAAGACAATGTGTAGTTTTGAGTTCTACTACTCACCATACAATATATGAATACAGACGGAAAAAGATCAGAGTGTCTTGACACAAGGTTAAGTCTGTCTACCAAGAAATGCATGAAATAAATATATATTATAATTTTAAATTAGTATATAATTTTATAATTCATAGAAGCACTGTTGTTAGGCATGCTATCTCTATATAACAATTAGTTATAACTAAACAGGAAAACCAAAGAATAAATTACACCAATACAAACAAGCTTGATCAATAAAATGTTTGATATTTTAACAATTATCTAAGCATGTTAAATAACATATTATATTATATATAACATTTAAGAGAAGGCAACTACGGGACCAGCGGAGGATCATCCTGGCCGATCATAACATCTTCATACATAATATCATTGTTTCTCCTCATATTAATTTTCTGTCGTACATATTCAACTAGATTATACTTTCTTATAACTAGAACTAGGCCGAATACTACAAGTGCTATAGTAAATATTGAAACTACAGCGGCTGTAGCATCATGGCTGGATGCATATGAGGTGAGGGGTACACAGTCATCCCCATCACTCGTGTATCCCTCCACACATTCGCATCTCTTTGTTTCCTCTCTACATATATGATTTTCACCCGGACAGCTATTCGACAGCTTGGTCACATTGCAGAACAGGATGTGCTCTGTTAAAAAGAATAAAGTACTCGAATACACGTCCTGAACGAATTAGTTCAATTAAATAATTGTAGGTACTTACCCGTATACGCATAATGTATTATATTTAATATTATAACTGATATAATATCGATTGTTTTGATGCCCATTGTTCTTAGATTATCTAAAATGGCTTCACATCACAAATTGTAACGGGATATATTAGTTTTTTGTGTATTTCACTTTCGTTTATTACGATTTCTTTCTCCGGGTTCAGTGGCGCAAGCAAAACAAATGTCATGTAGAGAATAACATTCTAGTTAGCTGTCAGTGTAATGTCATGTGCAACGTTTTGTTAATGCTTCTTTTATCATAATTTAGAAGGATAAATGATTTTAAATATTTAGTAATTAAAAAATAAAGAATAATTAGCAGTAATATTTATTAGTAGTATTAATTATATATATATTTATATATATGTAAAAAAGGGCTTTATAATAATACAAATGAAAGGATCTAATTAAAAATGCCAATAACTATTTTAAAAACTATTTATTAATACAATAAGTATAAATAAAAAATATTTTATCGAGTGATGGCGGGTATAGGCACTCTAAATATTAAAAATTAAAAAACTTGATATAAAGCTTATAAGTATCAAAACAGGTATAGACCACTAAAATGAAATACTTTTACAGAAAAACACATTCCGAAATTATAAGAATAATAATCTTTGGTTAGGACTCTGTGCAGTATTTTATAAAATTTTGTTTTAATAACAGTAGCTATGATATTATTTAAAAGTTATATTCTTCACCAGAGCCATAAGTATATTTTTCTGGTAGAACATAATCAGCAGGATCGTGGCCGTAAGCTTCAACACCTCCATTGCCATCACTAGCGCCCTCTCTAAAAAAAAATAAAAAAATAGAATAAATAGTAGATAAAAAAATATATAAACTGTTTCAATGTAAATATATTATTGTTTCAATACCTTAACTCTTCATGATCACTAACAACTGGTGATTCTTGTTCCTTGTCTCTTACGTCTTCATTTTCTTTGGGCTTACGTTTGGGGTTACGTTCCTCACGATATTTTTCTGTGAGAAGAAATATCATATATTCATTGAAAAAAAGCCAGAACATAAAAAAAAAAACATTTATTTAAGCGTCTTACAAATAGACTTAAAGCTTTAAGTAAATAATATTTTTAAAAAACATGCACCCAGAAGCCATTTTTAAAAAGTATCCTATGTCTGAAAATAAGATACTTTTTAAGACTTAACGACTATCATCAAAATTGTTAAACAATTCATGTCTTCGCTCAATGGACAAACGAAATTATGAACATAATGTATTTTCGTAATTAAAATATCCATTTCAGAACTCTCCTTAAAAGTTTGAGCGGTCGTCTGACAGGTTTTAATCTTAATTCACCTCGTCTTTCTTGTGGATGGCTGTGAGCTCCCGCTTCTTTTTCCTCATCGTGTCCGAAGGAGTCCTGGGTCTCTAACTCGTAGTGGTCTCCCGCTTTTTTGTGGTAAGAGTCGAAATGTTGATAACCTTTCTTACCGCCTCCAGTCTTCTTGCGTGAGTAACCAACTTCACCATCGCCTTCAGTTTCGTACGACTTGTGGAAATTTTCGGGCTGAAAGTTTTAGTGGTGTTAGCTTGTTTGAAAAAAAAATATTTTTGCAATAAAATGACGTTTACTAATTAGAGGAAAGTACTTTTATGAAATTATTTTTATGTGAAAAGTTTTCAAAATTTACTTTAACTCTTTCTCTCTTTAAATTAAATTGGTTAGCATAATGTTTTTACTATTTATATTCTGGAAAGCCATACATAAGCATTTTTAATACAATAGTTTTTAATTTCCATTAATTTTTGTACAAAAAATTTTGAATTTCTTTTCCATGAATACTTACGGGTGCAGCTCTTGCCTCCCGCGCATATGTCGCAACTGACATTGTGTCATCCACCATTTCTAAATCTTGAAGAGTTGTGATCGGAATTGCCACTGCAAAGTGCAAGAAACCCAATACAAGTAGTTTTAAACTAAACATATTAAAAAGTTATAAAACAGAACTTTTTATAAAGTTATATTTATTGTTAATCTAAGGCCTAATCTCTGAATGACACAACAAGTTATTCGGCTGAAAAACCAGCGAACTCGTGCTTTGTATATTAAAAAAGTAACACAAATGTCACGTCTTCGCTTTTTTAATTTGGCAATGACAAAAACCGTTCCGTCCAAAGCAGTTTGCGAACTCCACATTATATTTGAAACCTTGTATTTTATATAACTGTCGGTTGCAAATTATTTCACAATTCTGATCACCAGTCTTTCTCGCTGTATTTACTTTTTACACGGCATTGTTCAAATAATGACACTTTTAATAGTTTTTTTCACTGTTGGCGCAATACTTTTCTATTGAATTAAACTGTATTAAGGTTTTACCGTTTTAGCTATGATTTTTGAATGAAATTATGCAATTTTATGGTTATTTTTTTGGTGTGTAAGTGAGATTAGTTACTATTGAAAAAGGTATATAATATTGCCGAATTGAACTTGACTGACAATAAATAAATTTAGGCAAAATGATGTGGGTACTTACATAGTTTAAAAACTGGGACTTTTTTGCACTATCTAGATCGATAAAGCAAGCTACTATTCATTTAAAATAAAAAAAAGTGACATTTAACAGTAATTTAACACATTAATAGGAAATCTTGATTTTTTTTATTTATTATCATCACACATGTTTCGCAATATCTTCACAAAAAAACGTAGTGACGCATCACTATTTTCTACATTCTAACAATACACTGACATCATTTGAAAACTAGCACGAACACACTTCTTCACCAAAAGGGAATCGAATCCGCAACATTAACAGTCCAACATTTGAACGTTTAATAGTCTTAACTCTCAAAATTCAGTCCGAATTGCCAATATAATTTCTTAAACATTTCAATTAATAAACGTTGCAGATAAATTACGAATACAAATTTTGTAAAGTATAGAAATAGTGTTATATTACAAATTAGTTATTACACCTGCGGTTATCAACGGGTAGCGGGTTCGATGATCCGTGAAGTTAATTTATATCTCATGTAAGAAATAGTATTGGTGCTATGGATATTTATATTGGTAAGTGGTACGTAATCGATGTTTGGTTTGCTTTTTTATGTTATTCGATTAATGTTGACACATCTATAATCGATATTTCTCTTGCATTATGAGGAAAGCCAATTTTGAGTATAAATTGTAGTATCGATTTAAAATTGATATAGTCACTTTGCTATCTTTAATAAAATAGAAGACGTTTATAATAGACCAAATTTTTGTGACAAAAAGTAGCACTATTTTTCCACCATAACAGGGTGGGTAGTGTCAAAATACTCCGTTTTCCAATTTCCGCCCCAGTTTCATGATATTATGTGTTAAATGGCGGAACATAACGCCGTGCTTTGTCTTTATTCTTGGTGTTCCTAACCAGAGAGAGGGAAAGAAAATAATTTAAATATAATCGCTCCTCGAAGTGGGAATCGAACAAACAACCAATCGCGTTTATAGCCAGACCCTGTCCCACTGCACCTTGATCTTGATCTAAGGACAACTTATACTTATAAGCCTTGTTTTAAGTAATGGAAAGTAAAACAAACGTAAAAAGATTATTACTATTCTAATAAAAGGTATGGAACATAATATGTCTGTAGTTTTTAATAAAATGATAAAAATATTAGCTTGTTAGAACTCATTTAGTGGTATTTAATATTAAATAGATGTTTGTGAGTGCGATTATAAATATCAATAAATATAAACCACAGCCAAAATTACTGGTCATAAAAAGCTGATATTTGGTATGTAGCCTTCTTGGAGAGTGGAGCACAAAAAGAGGATATCTCTAAATTCGTACGAAAACGGGATTTTAAGTATTGCCCACACAAAAAATCACGAAATACAGTTAGTAAATAATAAATTTTAATAATATTTAAAATATATTTGTATATAAATTTAAAGTTTCATTTAAGATTTATTAGCGGTTGTAAAAGCAGTGTAGACTGTAATACTTTTCTCTTTCCGGTCAGAGGGACTGTTCTTGACCTCTGAGAACACCTTTATAGCAGTTGGTAGAATTTTGTAGTTAAACTCATATTCCCTTTTTAGTTGCAATCTGTCTAATACTTTTGACCTGTGAAATCATTATTTTTATTGGTACATATAGAGAAAATGTATAAAAATAACAAATATGTGTATGGTGTATATGGAGATTTAATTCCAAAAAAATAATATATACGATAATATTACTATACTCTTTTATATTCACGCTTCACGTTTTTTTCAAAGCAACCCGGTATAGAAGAAACCCAAAGTGTCAAGACATTCCATTTTCTTTCGAGACACTTAGTACTTGTAGAGTGGCGTAATTCAACGGTGCATTTTTTTTACTAAAGCGGATAAATGAACATAAATTAAATATAATTACTCCCCCGAGATTGAATCGAACTTACAATCAATCGGGGTCATTGCACCAAGATGACCTCAAAGAAAATGTGAAAATTTGTAAGGATGAATAGATGTTGGCTACTCTTTTACGCAAAAGCCACTAAGCCGATTTAGTATACAGCTTATTACATTTACAGTACATAGGCTATACCTTAAAAATATTTGTTTATAACTAAGCCATAACATAATGATACTAACACTGTTTCATCGGACACGTCAAACCGTAACACAGGAAACCCTATATCCCTTCCACGGTGTATCGAGTTCTTCGCAAGCATTTGAGCTATTTCTGATGCTTTTGGAGTATTTGGTGGTACTATTAGCAATACCTGGAAAGAAAATGTATATTATTTTTTTACAGTTTCACACTTTTCTTACATATCAAGATAGTCAGAGAGAAATTAGTATCAAGACACTGCGTTGTGTTTTCGTCCGAAATCGAGACATTGAGTGGTGAGTGGCGGCGATCAACGCCGTACTTCATCTTATCAGAACGTGAAATTGAAAACGTAATCATTCCTATTACCAAACCGAGGACGTTCGTCCTAAGTATAACATATGTAATTGAATCGAGTGCAGAAATAACGTAAGTCACAAAAAAAGCAAAAAAATCGTAATCGATTTAAACTAGCCTTCAAAGAAAAGTTATACACTTTTTTCTCCCTCCTGCAAAATTTGAAAATCCGGACTTGTTTCTGCACTCACCGATTCAATTAACGAGCACGAGCTTATTTGCTACAGAGGAAATCTTATTTTAATTGCTATCTGTTTCTAAATTTAATGTATCTATATAATTTTTTTTTTGGATCCTAATAAAGTTTACTATTATTATATTTAAACCCAAAATCCCCAGAATAAAAAAAATGAACGAATTACTTATTGACAAAAATAATGTTAACCTGCATAATACTATGGACTTTATATTTATCATACAATCCCGGCGCTTTCAGACAGTGTGCAGTGAACAGCATCAGCTTCTTAGACCTGGGACACTTTACGCATCTCGCCCATTTCTCTAACATCGCCGCGTCCCACGGACACGTGGCTGTGCAGAGCGCTACACCACGTATTCTGGACCAGCCTAGCTTCGCTTCTTGCTGCTCTGCCAGCATTGAATGGCCTGAATAAGATAAGAAAATATAAGAAGAAAATGAGTGGGATAAGAGTGATAAATAATGTGAAGGAGAGAATGAGTGATGAAAGAATGGTAAGAAAGATATATGACGCAAAGTTGAGTGAGAGTTCAAGAGAGGTTCTCGGTTGAACTTCGTGGATGTAGGGTCGATGATACTGTAAAAAGGCCAAATAACTACCATAGCAAAAAAAAGGAAGTTGGCGAGAATATAAAGAAATAACTATTATACTTAGTTAAAATTTGAAAATTTTATTTGTTGATAGCTACACATTCCCTCACTTATACATACATGGCTTCACTGTATCCCGCATATAACAGGGCAGGGAAAAGGGAACCTAGTGTTAAGACACTCCGTTCCCCACTTTCCGCCGAATTGTCCCTCATTTATATAAAGACGCAAATAAATTATCCAAAGAATTTTTATTTCTAACGATTACTTTCTATTCCTACAAATAGTGTACCAAAATATAAGATCCAAGTACCTTGAGCCAGTGTCCTAGTAACGTAATCAGACAACACAACGTGGTTGTTCACAGCAGATGTTTTTTCCTGTCCGGGAAATGCCAACCTGGAATATTCTCTAACGAATCTTAATACACGAGGCACATCAGCAGGTCGGGCGCGACGGACTCGCATGCGTAGGTCTTCTGTGCCTTGGACCTAGATAGATTTTTTACATTTCATTTCAGTTGAAAGTCTAGTATAATAAATTGATAACATATGCTTCATTTTTTATGCTATAACAAGGCAAACGAGCGTTTGGGTCACCTGATCGTAACTGATCATCGCCAACCGCGATCTCTTGTAACACCAGAGGGACTATAAATGCGTTACCGGCCTTAATTATTTAATTAATTATTCATTAATAGATTAATTATGTTATTTTGATTATAATATTCAAGCAACTATCAAGTGTTTAGAGAATGTAGCAATAATATATTTTTTCTTTACTTCTTTCACTTCGTTCGCTTTCATCAACCTACATCAACTTACATGCCCTAGCTTACTCCTCGTTTTTCTTTCTTTACTCATTTAACATAATTTCGATCAGATTGAACGCTGAATGGCGGAACATAACATCGTATTTAGTTAAAAGAGATCGGTAAATCAGTTTTACTAGTAATATGAGTTTCTGTCTATGTATAAGTCTAACTATAAACTTATATTTTAAAAGATGAATTATTGAGCAATACGTCGTCTGTTCTCATCAGAACTTGAACATCAAGTGGTGGAATTAAAGGCTGCGTTTGTCTCCCAGAGCGGAGAAATAAACATAAATTAAACTTTTGACCCTCTCCCTGGCTTATCAATATTGATACAAATTTTTAAGTATTTTGTTTTTTTTTTTAACTTCACGCTGTATCCCGCATATAGCGGGATAGGAATAGGGAACCAGAGAACCTAGTGTTAAGACACTCCTTCTCTATCAACATTTCCATTCTGCACTTTCCGCCAAATTGAGGCATTGCGTGTTGAGTGCTTTGCCTTGTTACCAAACCCAGGAAATGAAAATACTAAGATTTCCTGGAGTGGGAATCGAACCCACAACCTGTCGCGTTTACAGTCGCACGCTTGTGCCTCTGCGCCACGAGAGGAGTAAGTACTTGTAAAATTCTGTTACATAACTAACCATAATCTGTTTTGAGGTTTTATCTGTCTTGGGTTTGTCTGCATAGTTTCTTCTAACACTCCAGTTTGGAGTTACAATGGGCTGAAATGAAACACTTCTTTGCACTGTTCGTAGAAACCTCATCACAGACGACATTGTGGAAGGAAGAGTGGAACTATTTACGCTTCTTGTATACCATTTTGATGTATTATTTTGATTTTGGGTATTTAAAATAAAAATATATGTAAATTTATAGAATCTTATATCTAGCCATATTGGTGACAAAAAATTGACAGTTTTATTTTTTTCTTTTGTGTTCTATTAAGGCCTGTTGTACAATTTGTGAGAATATATCTATAAATAGGAAACCTTTGTATTTTTGTATGTATTTTTGTATGTTTGTATTGAATAGGCTCAAAAACTACTGGACCGATTTCAAAATTTCTTTTACCATTACTTAGAGGGATTCTTCCGAATCCGTATAGGCTATATTTTATCCCGGAAAAAAGATAGGGATTTTCGTGGTAGTGAAAATTGTGAAGTAAGTCGACGAAAAAACTGCCGTACATTAACGATTCCCGCGAACGCTGCCTAAATGGTTAGAGATGTATGGTTGACTTCTATAAAAAAGTTGTAGAACTCAATAATGCCTACAAAAAAGTCCAAGATAGTATAAACCAAACATTTATATTTTAGCCATTATAAAAACTTTTCCATAGAATAAAAGTAATTAAAATTATTAGCCTATGTTTATTGATCATATTATCGTCAAATATTAATCCTTATCCAAATAAACTATTTATTGAGCAAGATTGTTTCAATAGCTATAAATTATTTTTTATTTTATTTCAATAGGACAATCCATTCCAAAGATATTACGAATTTAAAATTGTAATTGGTATTAAAATGAATGAGGGCCGCCGGCCGAATTGTGTCGCACGGCGAAACCGCAGGGGAGGGGGGTGCACATCTATGAATCAGGTTGCGGGCTCTCTACGCAGCGGACGCGGCCTAATCGAGTAAATTTACTGAATTTTTTTTTCAGAGAGCTTAAAAAATAAATGTCCACCCATGCGAAACCGGGGCGGGCCGCTAGTTATTTATATTTAACGTTTTAAGTATATAACGCCTGTCGTGGCGCAGAGATACAAGCGTGCGACTGTCAACGCGATAGATTGTGGGTTCGATTCCCACTCCAGGAAATGTAAAATTTAGTATTTTCATTTCTTGGGTTTGGTAACAAAGTAAAGTGCGGCGTCGAGTTCCGCCATTCAACACGAAACGCCTCAATCTGGCGGAAAGTGGGGAATGGAAATGTTGAAAGAGAACGGAGTGTCTTAACAATAGGTTCTCTGGTTCCCTCTGCCTACCCCGCTATATGCGGGATACAGCGTGAAGTTAAAAAAAAAGTGTATTTCGACCATCGTGGCGCAGTGGAATAACGTCTGATTGTAAACGCGATTGGATTCGATCGATCCTAACTTGGAAGAACGATTTTATTTTATTGTTTCCATTTCCTCTACAAATATCCCGATTTTGGGTGATCAGGAACGAAGTATCTTGACGCTAAGCTATATCAGACTACCTTTCCACATAGAATTAGCGTAAAGTTAAAAAAATGTTCATGTCGTCAATTTTGGGTGGTAGTGGTGGTTTTGGTGACGCTTTTTCGTTGCAATGAGTATAGAATGATATGGTAATTCTCCCCTCGACCGAGGTATACATCTCGGGTTTTTTAATTTAGCCAAGTCAATACAAACCGCGCCACAGTGCTATAAAATTTAATTTATTCTCATGACACGGAATCCGGTTAAATTATTATAATATAATTCGATTTTAAATGGAAATAATCCACTTACAACTCAATTAGTACAATTGACTTATTTCATAAAAAAAAATAATTTTCAAGTTGACAGCGTCATTATGACGAATCCAATCAATAATACAATTTGCAACTAATTTACAATAAATACAATAACAATAATATTTCAGTAATAATTATCAAAAAATGAGGTCATCATGAAATAAATCGATGAAATTGAAATTACATTGACATGATAATATAAATTAATAAAAATTGTAAAATGAATATGGCAGTAAATAACAGTTTTCAAATTCTAAAAAATAATGTTCTGTTGAGGAAAAGTGGCCTACGGTTGTTTAATTTTACTGCAAAACGTTTTAGGAAAAGATTACCATGTGATGAATGTTTGGTACCAGTGGCCAAGAACCCGGTTAGTTACTTGTACATTTAGTCAATCTACCTATATAACATTTTTACGTTCCTGGTTGACTAACAGACAACCTATAAGCGGAACTTTTAGTCATAGATAAACGCTTGTCGTGGCTGGTGGATCTGAACGACGCTTATTATTGTAAGAGTGCAAGAAAATTAAAGTATTTTTATTAAAATCATTTCCCAGAGTGGCGATCGAATCTCAAACATTATGTTTACAGTCAGACTTGTCCGACTGATTTTGAATTTGACTGTTTTTTTTTTCAAATTTAGTTACATAGAGAGAGAAGCTTGAATAGTGTAGGCGAGTATTAATGCGTTTTATAACGGCCCCTAAAGTTTACACCTAGTCTGCAAGCTCCAGGTACTGCTCCGAACTCCAAACATTATTTATTTTGTGCTATTTTACCTTAAATTCCCATATTTCTTATACTTAGTGCTTCAACATCAACGAAGTGTTAGTGGAGCGAGGAAACCAGTGCCACGCCAAGCTAATCAGATCTTTTCTCTACAATCACTACTGGCCGAGAGAGCCTAGCGTTGTTGGTCTGTGGATGTGCCTCAACTGTCCATACCTTCAAGTCCTGACAGAAAAATATGCACATTCTGGTAATTAAAATAGTAGTTTTTTTAACGGGACCCCTAAAGCTTACACCTAGGTCTTAATTCCCAGATACTGTTCCGTGTCCCTCCCTTTCTTTGCAATGCGATGGGTTCCATATATTTATCATACAGAAATTAAAGAAAAAATGATTACAATAGTATAAGTTAAGTTTTTCAGGTGAGACCATCATAGCGTAGTTATGGGTTCGATTTCCATGTGAAGGAATTATTATACTTAAAATATTTTAATTTCTTAACATTTCACTCTGGCAAGACAAAGCGTGGCTTTGAATTCCACCACTCAATATATAATGTCTCTATATTAGGTTGTCTTTCACTATGCCCTGCCATTAGATACATAGCGTGAAGCTTTTTACTACCAATAATCATATTATTTATATTATGATTCATCTTCGAGTTTTTTATATTAAGTATGTCACGTTGTGTCTTATTAGGTGATCGACTATTAGCTCTCGAAGTATTAAAACGTACAAAAGAAAAGAAAATAGTCGGTGTTTGCGTTGCCAACAAAACCTTCCCTTGGATGGCAGACGAGTTGGAAGAATGGGCCCATTACACTATATCCAAACCTGAACGAAATCGGATGTACTTTATCGCGCATTGCTTGAAAAGTCCTAATTTGTTTAGGAAATATAATGTCAATTATTTATATGATGTAAGTTTACAGTTATTTTCTATTTTATTCATATGTATTTAAGAGGCTTTAGCCACTAAATGACAGTGTTCCCTCTCTGAGAAGATAAAAGCTTCCGAGAAGATACGACCTTTTTTTCGCACAACAGCGTTATCAAAGAAAAACGTACTTTCAGGACACTTGGTTTTACTAGAGCGAGAAAAAATAAATAAATATGATCATTCTCCCGATAAGGTATCGAATCCACAACCTATCGTGTTTAGTCAAGTTTCTTCCACTTTCTAGGGCTTTCCAATGATCTATAGTTCGGTCTGAAAGCAAAGAACGGAGTGTCTAGACACTAAATGCTTTTTTCCTAACTATAAAACTAAAAGTTGGTAAATATATTTAACATTTCCTTATAGGTAGAAGTTCTAGGAACGTCATCAGATGTCGCCGGTCAAGGTGTTGGAACACTTCTATTACGAACTGCGTTAAGCCACGCTGAGGAGCTCCGGTATCCCTTAGTACAAGTTATTGCGCTCAGTGACTATACGTGAGTCATATACTATACTGGAATAATTATCAGTTAATTTTCGGCACGTATTTTGAAGGCGGCATTATTAGGATCATTTCAAATTACACTCGGTACAGACGTAGTAATCTTAAGCTTCCATCCACCTTTTCTTCCGCCTTAAATTTAGCCTCAATTCATCTAATCAGATTGGGGAATATTTTTTTTATATAATATTTTGAATACAACTATCTCGATCAGTCACGACCGTCTCAAATGGTGACAAGACACGATGGCGTCTAGAATTATTTTATGTAATATTTAGGTTATCGGCACTCAGCTTTTACATAATTGACCTGGGAATCGAGATATTATTTAACAGCTTCACACTTTTCCGGCATAGTAATATAGCGATAAAGAAACCTAGTGTCAATATACTCTGATCTCCACTTATATACAAGAGACCATCGCGGTATTTGATTGCGGGTTGTCATTTCTCCACTCTGGTATGATAATGCGCGGCGTTGAGTTCCGCCACTTAACACGCAATGTCTTGAATTTAGGCGGAAGGTAGTGAACAGTCTCTTGATATCAGATTCGTTCAGATTACCCTCCTGTGCGGGAAAAGGCGTGGAGCTGCTTTTTTTTATTTTTTGAGTCCTTTGGACAGCAAACCTAAAATCTTATTCTTTAACGTTTTCGCCAGAAAGTTCGAGAAATCGACGCCAAGTAGTCGTTTGTATGTTGTCTGTCAATTACTTAGTAACGCAAGCGTTTTATATAGATAAATAACATATTAATAGATATTAATATTTGTTGGAAAGTAGATAACGGAAGTCTTAAAAGAACCGACGAACGGACATACTTAACACTGGATTTTCAAGTTACCCTGCTACATATAAAGCGTGCAGCTAAAAAGATATCAATATTTCTTTATTTCAGTTCAAAAATCTGCGAAAAATGTGGCATGAAACGTGAATGGTCCATGAATTATTCGGATTTCATAGATGACGCAGGACAACGAGTGTTCTTCCCGCGACGACCTCACCACGCTGTTAATGTATATGTTAAATACTTTGATCCGCTGTTGGGAGGGAAGGAACCCTGCAAGCCACCGTTTTTGTAGACAGTTGAAATAGTAATATTGATTTATTTTAATAAAATTATTGCAACAGAATGAAATGTTAATATTTTGATATTTTTATTATTATTATTTCTTATTTACGTCAGTTAGAATCTATATATAATTTAAGCCGGTATTTTATTTAACTAGGAAGCTCCGCCCTTTCTTCGGTCGTCAACCCAACGATAAATTAAATACAAGAAATAAAAATAAGCTGATCACTAGTTTTCGCCTTCAAAAGGTGAATAAATCGTTTATGTTACAAGATATACGTATGTATAATAAAATTACGCAAGTAATTACAGACCTGCTATTTGAAAAATTCTAAGTTGAGATTAAAAATATATTATTAAGGAAAATATATTATTCTGTCCAAGAATACTATACAGATGTTAATGTGTGGAATTAAAAGCTGTTGATGCTCGCTCAGGAGGCTTATCTTTGCTGTAAATTTATTATAAAATTTTATTTGAAAAGAGCAACTGTTGAGTTTGTTGCCGGCTCTTCTCAGCAGAACTGCCTTCTGAGCCGGTGGTAGCTTCCGTTAGGACTGGCACGACTGACACCTTTGTAAATACGATACGAAAGTGCTTGTAACAGCCTATTTGAATAAATAATATTTTGATTTTGATTTTTGTATAATTAAAATATCTAGTTATCATGTGATTTTTCAATAATTCTCTCAAGTCACACGTGCAATGCAGCAAATGACATTAATATAATAAGTAGGTACTTACAAAAGAAAGAAATGTTGGTCACTGAACTAATTTTGATGATTCTTTGTTTATATGATAGCTAATACTTCTGATACCCCATTTAAATTTAATTGAAATCTGATGAAAAGTTTTTGAGTCATTCGTAATAATTTTACTTTCTTGACGGTGCATTTTTTTTAACGCAGCTTTTTTATGGTAATCTTAATTGACGTAAAAAGGGATCCAAAGTTTTACCTTACCGTATTAATATAATATATGATTATATTTATAAAATGATACGACGACGTCGAATAAATGCCATTTAACACGCAATGTCTCGAATTCTAACGGAAGTCTGCGAACGGAGTGTCACGACACTAGGTTCAGTCTCACTACATTATGCGGGATAAAGCGTGAAGCTATTTAAATTAATATAATGAAAATAAGAAACAGTTTGGCTGGTGACCTTATCACATCGCCTCGTCGGTTCCGGTCGCTGCGCGAGACTACAGCGTTTTTACGCAAATCTTTATTTAATTTACAAATTCACTGTGAAATTTGTTTGTGAACGCTTAATATAAAGCAATAAATTGTTTTTGTGAAAGTTGTTAAGAAATTATGGTACAAGAAAGATGAAAGATGTTTAGCTATTGTCATTATTGTTGAGGTTATCGTGGTGTAGAGGGACAGCCTGACTGTAAGTGCGATTGGCTGTGAGTTCGATTCTCACTCAGGGGATTTTATTCCTTTCCCTTGCTATTGTAAGACAAGGTGTGGCGTTAAGTTCCACTACTTAACACGCAATGTCTAGATCTCGGGCAGACAGTGAAGAACATAATGTCTTAACACTAAAAGAATCTATCTAGAAATCTGACTAGCAGGCTAAGGGGGAAAAAGCAAGAAGCTGAAACAATTATTCTTCTTGTACAAGACTAAAAATATAAAAAAATGGAGTAAATATAAAAAAAGGTTGTTTTCTGTAAAAAAACTTTATTAAATATTAACATGTTGGTACAAGTTAAATAAATGGCAAGATTATGATACATAAAAATTACAATGAGCTTTTTGTGATGATGATGATGGAATGATATGTTTCAAATTTGGACTTTTTTGGTCTTCTGACACAAAATTGAAACATGACACTAAAGTATTGAAATAAAACTTACATATCTAATTAAAAAAAGTTTAAATATACCTTAAATAAGAAACAGTGTGATGTAAAACAGTACATATATAAGGAAAAACCACAAGAAACCGAAATTAAAATTCATTAAGTGTAATCCCTCCTTAGTACCAATAATTTTACCGTTTTATGTTACCAGTAGTACTACTGGAAGTTTCCTTCTCAATACACTTAGTTGTTTTACAAGTACTAGTAAGTCTACTGGAAAGCTACTGGTAAATGAACGTAGAAGAATTTAAAACTGCGTTTCTTAGATTCTTGAATGGAATTTCAATATTTTACAATTCTAAGAGCGTTCATATTTTTTATAATTTTAATACAAAAATTAACTTGACAATTAGTTCTATATCTTCAAAATTAAAAACGAATAACCAAACAACATCGCAAACTCCATAATCCACATAACATAAATACAATGCTTATTTCAGAGTAATTTACCACTAAATCTTAGAAGCTATGTACAAAATATCTTAGCATATTAGTTCTTCTTCCCATATCCCCAGTGGGAGCCTCCTTCCTTGCCACCCTTCTTTCCATATTGACTATGTTTCTCGTGATGGTCTTCATGACCGCTCTGTCCATGGTGACCTTTATGGTCTGCGTCTAGGTGACCCTTGTTACTGTAACATGATTTGTAAAAATTTTGTTTATTGGAATAGTGAGATATTAATATGTAAAATTATTCTTACACTATTGTAAATGGACACGTAGGATTCTAAAAATTTAACATTCTTGTGCAAGATACATAAAAAATACAGCCTTTTATTTCTACATATATTATAAAGTATGCTAAAAATCATAGTGTCACATCCCTATTTTTGCTTCCAGAAAAGATACACATCTATATTTGAATCGTAGGGCTAGCTTAGGCAGAAGACAAATAAATGAATCTGTATCCAGAAAAAAGGTATGGACATGTTCGTAGTGATCAGAGAAAATCCTTAGAAAAAGGGAAAAAATAATATACAAAAGCGACACAATAAAAAAAATGTACCCCAAACTAACTTTTGGTTAGGTAGAGAGTGGAGCTCTAACAGTGGAAACAAACGTTAATGCATTCTAATGGAGCCCCACAAGCATACATTTAAGTTACAAATCTCAGGGCCTGGATCAAGCTCCTCTGCCTACAACGCGATGGATACACGCATAGTAAATCTATGAAATTTTAAGGAGTTTCTTCCAACCTACCTATATCCCTTCTTTCCATGTTCCGTGAAGTCATGACCAGCGTTCACATGATGCACCTTCTTCTTGCCACTCTCGTTGCTAGCGTGCTTGGCGTTAAACTTGCCATATCTGTGATGTTCCCCGCCTTTGTGGAAATCGTCGTAGAATTTGTGCTCTTTGTGGGATTCGTCCTTGTGGTATTTGTTGTGGAAACCTGGAATTATGGAATGGAAATATATTTGGTTTAAATTAAATAATAGGCTGTTGGATGGGTGAGTGTAGGTCAAAAAAATGTTATTTTTGCAATTTCAGGTTTTTTTCCGCTTACAAGGGTAGTCAGAGTGAACATAGTGTCAAGACACTATGTACGCCGCTTTCAGATTCAATTCGTGACGTTGCGTGTTAAGTGACGGTACTTATCGCCGCATCTTCTCTTACCAGGGCGGATAAAAAAAATTAAATGTAATCATTCCCCCGATTGCAAATCGAGCCTGCAACCACACGCGTTTACAATCAGACCACATCACAAGCAACAGCTGTCACATAAAAAAGGACCATCAAAATTGGTTCACCCAATAAAAACAATATTTGTGTAGGTATGTGTGTTATACGCATAAAAAAGTACAGTAAAATAATACAGAACCCACAACACCTCGTGTTTATAATCAGACACTTCCTAGTATGGATAAGAATATTTTGAAATAAAACAAAGCACAAGCGTGCGACTGTAAACGCGACAGGTTGTGGGTTCGATTCCCACTCCAGGAAATGTAAAATTTAGTATTTTCATTTCTTGGGTTTGGTAACAAGGCAAAGCGCGGCGTTGAGTTCCGCCACTCAACACGCAATGCCTCAATTTGGCGGAAAGTGGGGAACGGAAATGTTGAAAGAGAATGGAGTGTCTTAACACTAAGTTCTCTGGTTCCCTCTGCCTACCCCACTATATGCGGGATTACAGCGTGAAGTTAAAAAAAATAAAATAATGAGACAGTAATAATAAATCAAAACATTTTGGGTACTTCCCCCCATAGTGATAAGAAAAGACATGTATATAGTATAAAAGAGAAGAATTCAAAATTAAAATAAACAAAACTACAAAAAACTGAAAATAAGGTCTCCGATCCCCTTATTGGAGGTGTTAGTATTAAAAAAAAATCAGACACTGTTCCATTACGCCACTAACCATAACCAGGTAACCAATATTTTACATAATATTTATGATAAATGGACAATACTCTGATGCAATTTTTAACAACTAAAGTTACTATACAATATTTGTGTGGTCCAAGAACTACATTAAATTACGTAGCTTCACGCTGTAACCCACATTTAGCAGGGTAGACAGAGGGAACTTAGTGTTAAGGCACTCCATTCCCCACTTTCCGCCGAATTGAGGCATTGCGTGCTGAGTGGTGGAACTCAACGCCGCGCTTTGCCTTGTTATCAAACCCAGGAAAAGAAAATTTTACATTTCCTAGAGT
>JAKGSA010000413.1:96779-220583 GCA_033558755.1 Philaethria dido | reverse complement strand
GTTTAGCGCTCTAACCGCTAAGCCATGCGTTCAATGCTTGGACGGTTTACCGGTTTTAAGCCTCTTTGAGAAAAGTCTATACTCATAATATAGGTATCCCCCTTAATTAAAACAAATTGCAGTGTTGAGGTTTGTAAAATGAAATGTCTTTAAATATGTTAGAAGAAATGTGGAGAACGGAGTGACTTTATAAATTGTAGATTATGTGTTATTCTGATGTATAAGCTATATTACTGCAAAGTTTCATCTAGATCCGTGCAGTAGTTGTACACAATGTTTCTAATTTTTTGTATGTACTCATAATTGACTAAGCCCGCACGTGTATGAAAACTAAATTAATAATTAACGCCTATCGTGGTACAGAGGCACAAGCTTGCGACTGTAAACGCGACAGGTTGTGGGTTCGATTCCCACTCCAGGAAATGGAATTTTTCTTGGCTTGGTAACAAAGCAAAACGCGGCGCTTAGTTCCACCACTCAGCACGCAATGCCTGATACGGCGGAAAGTGGGAAACGGAGCGTCTTAACACTAGGTTCCCTCTGCCTTAGGTACCCAGCTGTATGCGGGACACAGCGTGAAGCTAAAATATGTATAAATTTATTATTTTATATAGCGTAGCAGGGTACTCAGAGAGAACCTAAAGTTATGTCACTCCATATTTCGCTCTCACATTGCGTGCGAGTGAGAATCGAACCCACACCCTGTCGTGTTTACAGTCACACGCTTGTGCCTCTGCGCCACGATAGACATTATAAATTTATATATTATTTATAAAATTAGTCTCTTAATGACGCAGCACGTGTAGAAACAAAAAAATATTAGATTTAATATGTTATTATTAAACTATACATACAAGCTTCACGTTGTATTCCGCATATAGCAGGGTAGTCAGAGGGAATCTAGTGTTAAGACACTCCATTCCCCACTTTCCGCCGAATTGAGGCATTGCGTACTGAGTGGCGGAAAAATTCCATTCCTGGAGTGGGAATTGAACCCACAACATGTCGCGTTTACAGTCGCACGCTTGTACCACTGCGCCACGACAGGCGTAATATATTATTTTTTTAACTACAATTAACTTGAATTAATAATAACGCATAATTATAACGTAGAAGCATGTAATATAAATAATAATTCATACATTTTATTAATTACATTCTGAGGTCGATTTTTTATAGTATAACGTAATTATAAATAACAAAACTATGTATGTAGGACTAACAGTACGAGTATGTTAGGTTGATTTATTTATTTAGTTATATCTGTCATATTTTTTGCACCGCATTGTGCCCGCTTTTATCTGTAGATCCCTTCAGTTAGGTTGCCTGGAAGAGATCACTTTTAGTGATAAGGCCGCCTTTGTGCATTTGTTGTATTATTTAAAATTTTTCTTTATGTATAATTTCAAGTGTGCAATAAAGTTTTTCTATCTATCTATCTATCTATCTAACTACATTATGGTTCAGTGTGATAAGAAGACAGTAAAAGCGAAGGTTGAGGATTCGATTCCTCTCGAGGGTATGATATTAAAATTATTGTCATATCTTCACTCTGGTAAGACATAACGTGGCGTTGATTTTGTCCATTTAACACCTAATGTCTCGATTTCGGGTGGAAAGTGACGAAGGAGTGTCTTGACAGTATGTTCTTTTTAACTAATTTGCTAAGTATGAAAAAGCTAGAAGCTAAAAAAATTATATACCCGCTCTGGTAGGCGTAATGTCACGAAATTTGACAAACAACAGAGATTATGATATATGAACATTAGGATAGTTTTACTCAATTACAGTAAATATATATAGAAAAAAAATAGGGCTTTTGATACTTTATTTAATATTAAAATATTCTTACTTACTCCTCAATTCCAGACAACTAAGGGCTCAAACTCCAACCACTACCTAGACAGGGGAGCCAAAGGGTTCAAAAAGGATCATCGTCATCGCAAAGAATACGAGGAGGCTGAAGGCCAAAGAAAGAAGCACCATGATAACGCCAACCATAAAGGTTCCCATGAGGAAGAAGCCTATGGTTCCCGAGGAGCACACTTCGGAGAAAGGAAGGGACATAAAAAAGGACATAAGACTAAAGGTAAGGAGTATATTGATATTTTTGTCCATAATTTATTATAGTTTCATTTTTTTGGATATATCTCTCACTTATCATATAATATAGGGTGTCAATCCTTTGGGCCTTGGAAAGCTTGGTCTCATCATGTTGTCAACTGTCCTGGCCTTGGGTATTCCCATTTATTATATATTTTTATATATTCGTATATACGAGGTGTGTTCAAAAAGTAAGGTGACTTTTCAAATTTGGCGGGCAACGTACTTTCGATTATCGATTTTTTTATTTTGTTATGTTGGTACACTCTTCCCGAACATCTGTACCAAGTTTCAAGTGTATAGCATTTTTTGTTTGGTTGGGAGAGGCGTAAAGGTTATAAGTGTTTTGCGTGCTCGGCGATTTCTTGCTATCGAAAAATATGGATTTGCATCAAATTTTGTGTAAAAAATAAAATAAAGTGCTCCGAAACACTTAAAATGTTGACAGTGGCATACGGTGAAACTGTTCTGAGTAAAAAAAATGTTTACAAGTGGTACAAACTCTTCCAAGATGGCCGGGAAGATGCCAATGACGAGCCTCGCTCTGGACGCCCAAGCACGTCAACAACTGATGAAAACGTTCAAGCAGTGAAGAAAATTGTTCTGGAAAATCGTCGAATCACTATCAGAGAAGTTGCTGAGGATGTTGGTATATCGCTTGGCTCGTGCCATGAAATTTTTTCTAACGTTTTGGGCATGAGACGTGTGTCAGCGAAGTTTGTTCCGAAATTGCTCATCATTCATCTTTGCTGGTGAGAGATTTTTTGGCCAAAAACAACACCACAATCATGCCTCAGCCACCATATTCACCGGATTTGGCCCCATGTGACTTTTTCTTGTTCCCAAAACTAAAGAGACCTATGAAAGGACGGAGATTTGCAACGATTGAAGAGATAAAGACTGCATCGCTGGAAGAGCTCAAGGCTATACCGAAAAGTGCTTATGCGAAGTGCTTTGACGATTGGAAAAACCGTTGGCATAAGTGTATTGTATCTGAGGGGGATTACTTTGAAGGGGACAACATAAATATTGATAAATAAATAAATATTTTTTCTTAAAAATACAAAGTCACCTTACTTTTTGAACACACCTCGTACACGTTACTAAGGTAACGTGTAGTTTACGCGTCAATGGGTTATTAGTATAATAACCTTCTTGTTTTATTATAACTTATGGTAATATGAAGAAGAGAATTGAATTTGGGAGTTACAGTGAAAATAAAGTTTTTTTTTCTTTTAACCTAGGCTTGTAGACCTTTGTCTACCCACAAAATATGTAAAAGATTACAAAATATATATGTATGCATGGAGATTTAAAAAACAGGATATATCTATTATCTAGTAACTTCTCTTTATGTATCAATATCTCTTTTAAGCTTGTTTCACGTTTCCTCTCAAGTTTATAAAGTCAAAGTCAAAGTCAAAGTCAAATAATTTTATTCAAAGTAAGAAGTTACAAGCTTCATTTTTTGAACGTCAAATAATTTACCACCGGTTCACTAAATTTAATGCCTCAGACCTGAGAAGAACCGGCGTAAGAAACTCAGCGGGGTATATGCATTATAATTTTTATTTGCTTCAAAATATACTTTTCTTTACAAAAAAAAAAAAAGAAACTATGTTAATCAAGTATTTTTCCTACATAAGATACACTTTTGTGAAATTCAATGTCACGAAAAATGATTATTATGATCCAATAAAAGAATAAAAATTATTATCTAATATAAAAAATACTAAATATAAATAAAAAAATAATACCTTTCCACCATGTTCATCGTAATGTGTCCCATGATGTTTATGACCTCCAGCTAATGATTGTCCGTGAGAGTAAGGATGTCCCTTCTCATGATGATGGCCAGCGGCAGCTGATAAATCATCAACGACCACCGGAGCACCAGATAATGGTACAAAGCCAAGTCCTTCACCATTTGATTTCGCTGGAGCAAGGTTAACCTGATATTTGGAATTAGCAAAGCTTGGAACCGCTGCTGGGGGTGCAGATTGTGCTGCTTGAACTGGGTGCTCAACGGTTACACCAAATGTAACAGGTCCCGCCCTCACTTCAGATTGAAGGTTACTAGGCTTATCAGGGACATATACTTTGTGATAATGTTCAGCGCTCGCAGCCAGCATCTCCTCATATGGTGGTGATGGAATAGATCCCTCATCATGGAACTCATGTACTTCGTACTGTTTCACTTCCCGCTGTACAGCGTCACGTTTAGTTCTGCCCTCATCTTCACGTCTCTTAACCCTGATATGCTCTTCAAACGGTCCTTCCACATACGCCGCTCGTTTTTGCCTATCATGGTCCTGCTCATCTCTGTAATCGATATCCGCTAAGTCTTCTTCCTCAAAATCAGGTTCTGCAAAATCAGCGACCGCAATAGCCACGAGAGTCAGCAACAAGACTCCTCGCATCTTGAACACTCAGAAACTATTCACTATTTTTTATTATATACTTATTAGCCTTTCACTGTTGGCAAATGGACGCTAGACTGACGCGGCACGACTTTATATCGTGAGGTAAGTAAACATTTTAAGCCAATGTTTGCGATGCAACGTTCGTGCGGGATAAGAGCAGTGGAGGAACTGTGAGCAAACGCGAAGAAAACGGTCATAACCCCGCTCGGGTAGCTAGCCTTCTCGCTTTTCGCGATATTAACAGAAAAAATTATGGCCGTGAATATTATAATTTCGGTTTTGTGACGTTAGTGATGTAATCGAAAAATCTGTAAGATAATTTTTTTGAGGTCATAGTTGAAACTTTGGCTTGTCGTTTTTTTTGTGTACCGCCTGTATGTGCGTTATCTAAGTATAATAGCGTCACCTTCAAACAACGTCTCGTTCTTATTCGTAATTATTGCTTTACAGTAGTTTTTGTTGAGATTGGTTAATTTGTGACAACACAATTTATTATGTAGTTAAATTTAAATTTGTTTATTATCGATGCTGATTGGGTTTTAGTAACGATTTCTATTATATTATGATTTATAGATTGCTTAGAAAAACATAAATATATGTGATTTTAGCATACATTTCTAAAAATAAAGACGTAAATATAGCTGTTATAAAACAAATGTTTGTACAACCTAACGCTTCTTTCCACATAGCAGGGTTATCTGAGGGAAGTAGTTTAGTGTGAAGACACTCCGTTCTACTCTTTCCATTTGGAAATAGATACATATATACACGTGGGTGGAGATTTAAAAATAAGAGTATACTTAATATTTTTTTACAAATAACAAGGGTATTATATTTTATTTTTAATGTATCTGTGGATATTTTTTTTAATTCATATATATTTTTAAATTTAGTTCACGTTTTCTCTCGCGTTTGTGTCTATATAAATTATAATTTTTTTTGTTTAAAAAAAATGAAAAATATATTACACTCCGTTCTACACTTTCCACTGGAATTCGAGAAATTGCGTGTTGATTGACGAAACTGAACACCGCACGTTGCCTTACCAGAGTGGAGTTATAAAAATAATTGAAATTAAGTTAACTAGCGTTAAGTTAAGTAATGTAAAATTTAGTATTTTCATTTCTTGGGTTTGGTAACAAGGCAAATTGCGGCGTTGAGTTCCGCCACTCAGCACGCAATGCCTCAATACGGCGGAAAGTGGGGAACAGAATTGTTGTAAGAGAACGGAGTATCTTAACACTAGGTTCTCAGGTTTCCTCTGCCTACCCTGCTATATGCGGGATACAGCGTGAAGTAAAAAATAATATATATATATATATTTTCACCCGATCGTCACGTGATGGTATGTGATCACAGCCCCGTGTAACACCAGAGTAGGGTAGTACAGGTGCGTTGGCGCCTATACAGTGGATATAGACGTGCTTTTTAAAGGTACCTATGTCATATTGAACTGGATACGCTACCACAGGCAGGGCCACTCCACAGTTGTGTGGCACGTGATAGGAAGTTCCTACGAAACCTCACAGTAGCGAAATACCACGTATCCAGGTGGTGTGGATGGTATTTAAGTTTGTAACGTACTGTGCGGTTAGAAATTTCTGCGGTAGGAATCAGGTCAAATAGTTTATAGAATACTCCCCATGATGTATGTGGTAGAAAACGCACAACGAGGAAACATCGCTACGCAACACCAAGTGTTAAGCCTTTCACATAAAGATTGCGTGTTGAGTGGCGTAACCCAGCACCGCTTCACAATTTCTATAGCAAACATTTGAAATAGTTCCACATAATTAATAATGTGTAATATTGGCACATATATACGAGTATACTTCAATTACTAAACAACAAAGATTGCTTTTTGCTTATCTTTTTGTACTTTGCGTCAAACTGTTCTACTTTTTAATTAATAATTAGAATGGAAATTTGTAAAGTGTTTGTTAAATAAAAATTCTTTATATTTTTTATTATAATATAATGCTTCAGAAGAAATCGATTAGCGTTAATAGGTATTCTGTAATAATCCTTGACCAACGAATATCGTAATGTTTTGTGCTAAAATAAATTGTTTTATTATATCAGGTCATGGATTTAGAAACTGAGTCTCGTCCTACTTTCACTAAATTATTGTTTAGTGATATAGTGAGAACGTAGTGTTGATACACTATGTTTTATATTTTTCGTGTAGTTTAGGAATACTGTGAGTTTGGTTGTGGAAATCAATGTGGTGTTTAATCTATCGTTTTTATATGAGAGTAGATCGACAGAATCTAGTGTCCAGACACTCCCTTCTCCATTTTTGGCCTCTTTAATGACGGATTTTAACGCCGTATTGAATGGATTTTCGTCGTTTTTCTAGAGAAAAGTCAATAATTTAAACGTACTTAATCATTCCTTTGAGTGAAAATTTAACTTACAACTGTGTTTACCTTTAGACATTCGTAATTCATATTGAATCTGCAACCAATATTTGTAGCAAAACACTTCCACTGAATATTGATGGTACAAATCGTGCTAAGATAATCAAATCTTAGAATAATTTTTAAATATAATTATTATCCCCTGATTGAAGATCGAATATTCAATCATTATGTGTAATTAGACACTTCCACTGAGCCACAATGGAATTAATTGCACTTTCGTAATAATATATTTAAATATACTAGACATTAACAACATAAAGAACTGGGATTGAGCAGGTGTGTTGAACAAAAGTATTTATGTTTCTAGTAACTGATGATATTGATTGAATTTAAGCAGATGTTCATTTGATTAAACTGAAATTGAATATTTAATAATAGTAGCTTCACGCTTAGACAAAGGTCATCGTGGTGTATTGAGACAGCGTCTGACACTAAGCGCGAGTGGTCGTGGGTTCGATTCCTACACGGGGTAATGGTTACATTATCAATATTTAAATTGTTTTAATTTTTCCGCCCTGTTAAGGAGTTGAGTCTCGCCATTTGGAGATTTTCTCTTATCTGTTATTTGACGTTATCTGTGACAGATAACTAATGGAGTATCTAGACACTATATTCTCTCTGAATATCCTTTTTTTTATTCGTGAGAAAATCTCTTACGGATACCCGTCCGATCGGGGACTGGAGACGGGTTATGTGGGACTCTGAACCGCTGTAAAGAGGCCGTTCGTATACCCACTAAAACTTCACGGTGCACCTCCTCTACTGCCATAGGCCGAGGCCTACGGGAATACCCGAATCATCCGTGAAACCTCGGCTTCTCTGAGTAGCCTGCCATGCGGGATAAAATGCAAAACACTTTTTTTTAAATATATTTTCTAGTGATAATAGCTTCACGCTTAGATAACGTTAGATATATGGATAGATTCTTTATTGCACACACAAAAAATAAAAACAACATGGCTGATGGAGTATCTTAACACTAGGTTCTCTCTGACTACTGTGCTATGCGATAAAGCGTGAAGTAGCTTTTTGTAAATGATTATTATATCTTTTAATTAAACGCCTGTGTTCTGAAACTCAGCACGCAATGCCTCAATTTGGCGGAAAGTGGGGAATGGATTGTCTTAACACTATGTTTTCAGGTTCTATCTGAAAAAAAAAACAGTCTTGCTTCTTTTTAAATACCCCGCTATAGCAGAAGAAACGTGAAGCTGTGTAGATGCGGAACTCAACGCCGCTTTTCTTTACCAGAGCAGAGAAATGATAAATAAGATTTTGATAAAAACAAATCCGACTGCAAATAAAACGCATTAAAAAATAAAATTATTACGAATAACTCAAAAACTATTACTCAATTCGTAACCAAACTTAAATGGGACTAACGTTTGTATTTTGCCTTAACCGTGGAGGGAAATAAAATAAATATTTTTTTTGATTAGGGGTCGAATCCATGACCATAATATATACTGTCAGATATTTTTCCACTTTGCTATAATGACCTCCAATATATTTTAATATAGAAATACTTATTATTTTACTTAACAAATTATAAGCTGCCTATTGTAATATTACACGGACTGTTTAAGACTGATAAATTTTTTTCATAATATAAAAGCTATTTAACACTTGGTCATAAAATTTAGTTAGTTTACACTAAAACTTGAAATATCATATATAATAATAATGGTTATTGAGATACTACCGTTTAAATAGAATAGATTTTAGAAACAAAAGAAGACAGGCTTTAATTGAAATGCATTAAATAGTAAGATTACTGGAAATAACGCAGAAACCTCTCATCAGATCTTAAGTAAATTTGTATGGGACCACATAAGAAGCACTAGCTATCATATAAAAAAAGTTAAATTAATTGTTATAACCAGGTCATCATGGCGCAGCGGGAAAGCGTCTGACTGTAAACATGATTGGTTGTGGGTTAGTCTCCAACTCAAAGGAATGATTATTATATATTTTTTTAGCTTCACGCTGTATACCGCATATATCAGGGTAGGCCGAGGAAACTTGAGAACCTAGTGTTAAGACACTCCATTCTCTTTCAACAATTTCGTTCCCCATTGATGAATGAATGAGAATTATATTTTAACAAATTTCATTTCTCTCTGGTTTAGTAAGACGGCGTTAAGTTCCGCCACTGAGTACGCATTGTATTGGAAAGCAGCGGAGTGTCTTGACATTAGGTTCACTTTGACTAACCTGCTATGCGGGATAAAGCGTGAAGCTGTAAAAAAACAATTATCATCACTTCACTTTAATAGCAAAATATGTACTTATGATTAAGTGTAAAAGAAATACGGAACAATCTATAACGCCTGTCGTCGCGCAGAGGCACAAGCGTGCGACTGTAAACGCGACAGGTTGTGGGTTGGATTCCCACTCTAAGAAATGTGAGTTTAGTATTTTCATTTCCTGGGTTTGATAATAAGGCAAAGCGCGGTGTTCAGTTCCGCCACTAGGCACGTAATGCCTCATTTCCGCGGGAAGTGAGGAACGGAATTGTTGATAGAGAATGTAGTGCCTTAACACTGGGTTCTCAGGTTCCCTCTCCCTACCCTGCTATACGCGGGATACAGCGTGAAGCTAAAAAAATAACAATCTATGATTTTTGACATTTTTATTTACATAATAATTCAGTTTTTTCTTAATGACTATTATTACAGATAATTTAATTGTATTTCTTATACATATATGTAATATATACAATAATAAATATTTTTACAATTCCATAATTCAATCAATTTTCAATTATATCGAAATTTATTTACAAATCTTAAGGACAAGTTTAATTTTATAACATACTTAAAATAAAACTTTCCGATAACTATTAAAATGTAAGATTTTCATTAAAATGAGTTTAGTAACATATAATTTATTTTCAAGTTTAGTGTTATGACACTCCGTTATCCGTTGGGGGAGACCTCTTTTGACCTTCGAGAACACAGCATCAATAATACTGGAAGAAAGTCACGTAAAAAGCATGAGGATCCCCCGGAGGGCATGCATGAAGAGGTTGATGACTGTGGACATGGCAGTGGACGTGGCATTTGGCGCTCCGTTCTCTCTGACTACCCCGCTAGGAACAAACCGTGAAGTTAAGTAAGTAAGACCTCCATTTTTTTATCTTTTCTAGGGATAAATACACATGAATACTATAAGATTAAGGATTACAACAACGAATTTAAAATAGCTCAGTTGCTAATTATTTCTGTATAAAATAATTTAAAGCCCATAATAGCGCAGTGGAACAGCGTCCGACTGCAAACATTATGATTGTAGGTTCGATTTCCAATCGAGGTGTATATTTTGATTATTTCACATCCATGCTCTGGTAGTACAAAATATTGATTAAATGGAACTATTTTAACCGGATTAGTCACGTATATTTTAGTATTCGGAAACTCATATTTGGAAACCCGACGTTTCGAACACTTTACAGTAAGTAGTCCGTCGTCACAGGTAAGAAGTTTAAAATGGTTTCATTTAATATGTGTAATAATCGCGAAAATCAAAGAGCTCATTACAAAACATAGAGTTCCGCCACTCACACACAGTCTTTCAATTTCAAACGGAAAGTGGAACGGAGTGTCTTAACACTAAATTTTTTTAGCTTTTTACTGTGGAATAAAAAAAACACAACCAACATTTTAAAATTAATAAGTCTTTATTAAATGATCAGTTACATACGGCGGGTAGGTTGTGGGGTTTTTCATTTTCTTCTTGTGTAGTGGGCAGCTTTTCTTCACGCTCTCCGATTTGTTATGTATAGGCTTGTACTGAGCAGATATTGATAAACTTTTCTTATTGTATAGATTATTTTTTTGGCAACTCGACTTAAAATCTAAGGGAGGAACACTATTCATTGTTCTTGTGTTTGTATTCACTTTGTTTTGTTTGCTTGGTAATTCTAGCTGGCTGTGATGTAGGCATGTAGATGTTACCTGTAAATACATAAATATATTAATTTTATAAAAAAATCTTTCATTTTCAGTTCCTTATTTTCTTTCAAGCGTGCGACTTGAGCACAAATCTCTTAACCAATATCACGTTGATTGGCCAGAGAAGATTTATTAGTAAAAATTAGATATATTTACACTAAAGCTAATACAGATATAATGCAGCGTTGAGTTCCGCCACGCGACGGATGAATATATCTCAACTAATATGCTACCATACGCACATAAAAATACTATCTTATTTCATCTGTGTAATATTTTTATATTACACTTAGTATCATTAGAATTATATTTTTCCTTAGCTTCATCGAAGAAAAGAGAAAGACTATTTTACTTAACATTGATGCTTTATTGTTCTGAACTACAGTTCATTCGTTTTTTCATTGTACACAACGGTCGATACCAAAGTCACACTTTCCTTTCAAATCCCTACCGTAGGAAACGTCACTTGTCAATCGAATGTTTGACAAAGAGGAGTTAGATGATAAATTAAATAATCTACGTGTAATAATATGCTACTCGTACACTTATAATTTATATATATATAGCTATGATATGTATTTCTCGCTTGTAGGCAGAGGAAACCAATAGGAAGTTAAGACACTCCATTCTCGAAATGAATTTTCGCTTGATTTCCAAACAATAAGTAGCGTAACTCAACGCCGCATTTTATATGAGTTATATATAAAATATATCTAAAATAATCAAACCAGTGGCGCCCTAGCGTATCTCGCGGCACGTCCTTCCAGTTCCGTGCGTAGTCGCCACGCCGCCGCGGCTGCACGTCGTCGCTCTGCTGCTACAGCGCCACCGCCTGCACCTTGCCACCTGAAATATTATATTATATTATATTATTATTTTTATTCTGTATATACTGGATAAGTAGAAAGAATTTAGTGTTCAAACACTCCGCTCTTCACTTACATATTTTAAATTGAAATAATCCAGCGGATTGTTTTTAAAAAAAGGGGAGAATCGCGAATGAAATAGAATTATTTCTCCTTGTGGGTATTGAACCTATAACTATTGTATTTAAAACTAGATTAGAATAGTAAAATATATTTACATTCAAAAAAGATATTTTAACTATACTTTAGTTTATTTATTATTTCTCTAAATATTTATTAAAAAAGTATCTAGGTAATATCTTGATCGAGCTACAAATATCTTTTTAGGGATTTTCAACAGACGTTGAAAGGCTGTAAAGAGTCCTGGGTTCGAGTCCCACTACGTTAAATTTTTACGTTTTCGAATAATGTTTTACTGGCCTTGTAAGTAGCTGTAACAATCGAGCTCTCTGCCCAGCACTTCGAAGTACGAGACAGGCTGCCCGAAGCGCCGGCAACGCACCCCTCTCGCTCTTTTCCATCTCCATTGACAGTCGTATCGCCGATGCGTAGTATGTTAGAGATAGTGGCCAAAGACCTGAAAATATAGGAAAAATATTTAAAATTTTAACAAAATAAAAAACATGTCGTCAACAGAAAAATTAAATTATTACAAATAACTCTAAAACTATTCATGAGATCTCAACTAAATTTAAATGTTATTACATTAGGAGAACTAGCTATCGTTTAAAATAATAATAATAGAAATTGAACCCAATAAGTAGTTACATATAAAAAAATGAAAAAATTGTTGAATTTAAAGTTTTCATAATAGTTTAGTTAACGTTATTGAGATATTTGTCCATTGAGGGTATGTTTACTTATATAGTTCGTAATATTTTGGTTTCCCTATTGTTCTTATAAAATTATCCCACTTTTTCTTAAGTTTTTGGCTCGCGTAACAATTTAGAGATATTGTGCGTTAGTTAGTGGAACTATTCGCTACAATTTGCTTAATTGGTGACCCTTATACCTTTTTTAAGTTTCTCGTTTTATCACCTATTGATAAAATCTGATAAAACTTAGTTTTAAGTGACCTCGGTCTCCAAGTTTAATTTGAAATCGAAATATTGTATGTTGAGGGGATAAATTCAACACCGCGTTGTATAAATTGTTTTTGTCGTAGTGAATGAAATAAGAAATGAAAATCATTCCCCATAGTGGGAACTGCACTCACAACCAATCGTATTAACAATCAAACGCTAATCCACTGCGCCACGATGGCGTCAACTAGACAATATATCTACAATAATATAAATATATACCTCGTCCTTTCAACCAATTTCCATATAAGTGATAATGTTCCCAGTTCATAGGCTCCAATTCCAGCAGTTTGTCCAGTGTCTGCCTCTTGTCGTTTTCAGGTGTTATGTGTAGAAGTTCCAAATGCGCTTGCACGAAGCGAGGTTCTAATGATATACAACGTTCTAGCATCTTCAGTGATTCAGCTATGCGGTTCTTTTTTCTGAAAAAAAAGAAACAAAAATATTTTTATTATTATTACACTAGTACTAGTACTCCATGACTTCGTTTACGCGAACTAGGAAACTGAAAATCCATTTCTGTAGAAATTTCTAGGAATCCACTCTTTGTTTTTCGATACGCTAGATGGGCAGTTGTTTCGCCTGTATGTTGTCTGTCACTTAGTTAAGTAAACGTTTTATACGTATAAATTATAGGGAAACAGAATTAAGGGAAACAAAAAAAATGACTGACATGCGTAACCTATACATTTATGTTTCTTTTTTTATCTTGACGTATTTTCATTATATTGAGATTTAAATAAATTTTACTAGAACAATTAGCCAAATATTAATAATCATAAAATATACTTAATACTTATCCTTAAAATATAGCGAAGCGAACAACAAAGAATAATCTTTGGAAATTATTGTCCAAGCGTTATTCTTATGTACCTGTAAGCTGTATTACTATAAAATTTCATCTAGATCCTTTAGTAGTTTTTACGTGAAAGATACAAATCCATACTCACAAACTTTCGCATTTATTCAGCTTTATATATTTACTTAGCATAGCAAAGCGCACACAGTGGGTCAGTTTACGATATTTATTTTGACGTACAAATGCTACATACAAAGCTTATCATATTTTAATTACATAGTAAATAATAAAATAGTTATTCTAATCTACTGACGTCAATGTCTGGCCAAGGTTCCTTTTGTTCTTTATCCGTTTAGACGTCATGCATTGTTCATATCAACGTCAGGATACATAAGTTAAGTGTTATACTAAGAAAACGCATAAATATTTGATCGCAGCGGGACTCGAACCCGCGCCGCGAAAACCGTCCAAGCGCTCTGACCACTAAGCCATGTGTTCTATTTCTGGCTGCGTCGAAATTCTTATACGCTTGTTACAACATATATATGCTTGGACGGTTTCCAAGAGGTGCGGAGGTTAGAGTCTCGTTGCGTTTAAAAATTTATACGTTTTCTCAATATATTTTTTGTTTTCTAAGTGAGTGATTAATACTTTAAAACTTCAAAAATAAGTGTTATACTGCTTTATGCATTTTCTCCCATCCGCAGACACTTCGTTCTCCGAAATGATATTATTTAACTAATAATAAATAAATTCATTTCCTAAGCGGCGACTCGGAGAAATTCTTATATTTATTTTTCTGGTAAGATAATGCACGGCGTTGAGTTCCGCCAAGTGACACGCCATGCTTCATTTTTTTATGGGAAGCACAAGACAAACAAGCGTTCCTTCATCTGGTGGTAAGTGATCACCTCCACCCACGTCCCTGTCTAACACCAATAAGACTGCAAGTGCCTTACCGGCCTCAAAGATGTATGATACTCATGCCGTATCGACTTGGAAACACTGTCGCAGGTAGGCCATTCCACAATTTCTAATGAAAAGCAGAGTATTTTAACACTAGATTATCTCTGTCTATGCTATGGGGGATAATAAATATTATTAAAATGTAATTACCTATAAAGCTTAGCCAAGTTATAATGAGCGTTGACATGATCACGATTATATTTCAAGGCTTGTAGGAAATGATGTTCCGCGCGTCCCGAAGCCAGCACCAGCGTGCCTAGGTTATTGTGGGCACTCGCGTAGCTTGGCCACAGCCTGTAAATAGTCAGTTTTATATAAATTAGACGTATATACATAGAAAAAAAGATAAGAGAAACTCCTGAACATTCCAAAGATGCATTGTGGAAGTGCCCATTGCGTTGCTAGGAGAGCTCGGAACAGTGCGTGAAATTTGCAATCCAAGCGTAGGTAAGGAGGAATTATTCTCGCCTTCGCTGTACGAGCTCTCTCTATCTAGCCAAATTTGAAAAGATTCACTAATGTCGCCTTCAAATTCGTGCTAGGCTCATTTGGGGCCAATTATTAGTTACAAAGATATAAAGTCACATTATACTTGTTATAAATAATCAGAAAAACTGAACTTTCATTCGATTAGAGATAGTGGGTCTAGATTACAAGATTTTAAACAAATAAAGATAAAAATTACAATTGCAAATGAAATAAAAGCTTATAAAAAAAAGAAAAGTCTTAAAAAAGGATCAAGAGTAGGATTCGAACCCGCACATCTATAAATCAATCGAACTAAGCCTAATGACAATAAATTCCTTTCTCCACTTTACCATAAGCATTATTAATAAAGTATCATACGATATTAAGTAAATAGAACTTTTTTTTTTTCACGATTGGGATTCGAACCCACAACAATCCGAAACAATTCGTTAATATAAAACTTTGTGTACTTACTTAAGTGCCTCTTTGTAATGTTTAATAGCGTTTTCCTGTTGTTCCACGTCTTTTAAGAAGTTAGCAAAGTTGTAGTGTAGTTTTGCGTTGTGTGGGAGAACGGCTAAATCGGCTCTGAAAAATTATTTATACTGATTATCTAATAAAATAATATTTAATTTTTAAACATACAGGTATTGTTACTTATTTTATATTTCTATTGTATAATAAAAAAAAATAGGATTTCCTTTTTTTAACAGCTGCAAGCTTTATTTCACGTGGCAAGGCAGTCATAGGGAACTTAGTGTAATACACTGTGGTCATCGTTGAGGTATCGAATCTCAACGTTGCACTCTATTTTAATATAATGGGGAAATGAAAATAATTTAAAAATTACCATTCCCGCGAAACGGTATCGTTAATGTTGTTCCACTGCACTACAATGGCCACTTTATGTCAAATTTATTTAAAAAAAATCTATACTATCAAAGAAAAAGCTTAAAACCGTAAAATATACAATAATTAAATCTCACTTTAGTAAACTCTCTCTAGTCCTCCAGTCTCTGTTCCTAAGGTGCGTACGCGCAGCCCCCGCTGCAACCAGCACTGCTGCGCCCAGTATTAACAACCGTCTGCTACCCGCCCTCTTCCATATCACCTGTACCCCGTATACAGTGATCACTACTGAACCCACGCTGGAAATAGAGAGTGATGTATCACTAACTTAGTGTTTTAATATGTTTATTTTTATGAAATGTTATAATAGATGGTCAAAGATTATTATATAATTATCCCTAGCGGGGTAGTCAGAGCGAATGGAGCGCCAAACGCTACAGTCCCTGCATATATCTTTCGACTTGTCCACAGTCACGTTCATACCACGCCCTTCGGGGGGTCATCATGCTTTTTACGTGACCTTCATCTAGTATCATTGATACTGTGTTTTCGAAGGTCAACCGAGGTCTCCTCTTAGTTCTCTTACCACTCTACCATTGCTTCATATATCTTATATTATATAATTAGAAGGTAATTTCTTTTTGAAAATAAAGTGAATATATATTAGAGTATTAAATGAAACTATAACCGGATCAATCGCGTATATTTTAGTATTCGGAAATACATTTTTGGAAACCCGACGTTTCGAACATTTTACAGTAGTCCGTGGTAGACGGAGGTGGTATTCGGCTGTCATTTGATACAATTATTATATCAAACTACCGCCAACAATAAAAAAAAATCTTAGTTGCCTCGATCGATGAAGTATTAAGAATACAAAATATACGTACCTTGGTATATAAAGCACTCGTTCGGCGACTACAAATCCGACAGTTACTAAGAGATTAGATGCCGGCAGATATGGTATGACTAGAAGCATCAGACCCAACACTAGCGGCGTATGACGTTGTAGCTGAAACGGCAAAAGATATTTATTAAAAAGATAACTTCACGCTTCATACTGCATAGTAGGTAGTCAGAGAGAATCTAGTGTCTAGACTCTCCGTTCTCCGTTTTCTGTTCATGACTATTCGTGAAGAATGATAACTGAATTTTCTAAGAAACTACTGGCAGTTGTTACCATGTTACCATATTTTTATTTTTTCAATGTTACCATTTTTTTTATTCTTTAGTTGAATTTTATAGTTAAGTGTTTTTTTATTACTTATAATCTATTTTTTTTCGTATTACTGAATTCTCATCGGTCCTTGATAAATATGCAAAAATTCTAATTAATCCGACATTTTAAAGTCAGTCAAAATCACGTTCAAAGTGTTCAAAATTTCATTACAGAGATACATACATATATACATACATAGATACATACCAAGCCAATAAAAGCTTATTCAAATAGATCACAGACAAATCAATAAATAAAATAATCCTTACCTCTAAATCCATAAAACATTTATAAGACAATGCAATTAAAGTAATGAAAGCGGCGCATGTCATCAAATTTCTTGGATCCCAAGCACTTGCCACCAACGGAATTGAACCCATTTGCCAGTCGTGGCTGAGTGTCCATGGGCACAGTAACAGCCACCAATTGAATGCGGCCAGATAGCAAAATGTCATAAGCCTGGAATTTAGATATTACAAATAGATTAGACTAGAAATGATATATAAAAAATATTAATATCCGCACTCAGCACGCAATGCCTCTATTCGGTGGAAAGTGGAGAATGGACATCTTAAGCGAACGGAGTGTCTTAACACTAGGTTCTCAGGTTCCATCTGCCTATCCTGCTACGTGCGGGATACAGCGTGAAGTTATAAAAAATACAGGTATATCTTTTTAGCTTAACGCTTTATTTCGTATAGGATAGGTAGATAGGATCTAGTGTTAATATACTTCGTTCTTCGCTTTCTGCCCGTATTTAAGACATTGCGTGTTGAGCGGCGAAACTATACGCTGCGTTTGGTCTTACCAGAGCGAGGAAATAAAAATATTTTGGCTACAATTTTTTTTATAATCACTTCAATACTTAGTTATGCCGGCTCAAGGTATGAGAACGATTTAAGTAAATGCTTGATCAGCATACTAAGAATGCAACGCGAATCGTCTCATGTCTTGGGAAACGTATTCGATGTTAAATATTTTATATAATTAATTTTCAATTGATTGTAGCATGAGCTTCTTCTCGGTCGTTTCATTAGTTTGTAATTAAAATAAGTTTAAAAATAATTTATTTACTTTTTTTAAAAAATCCACTCGCTCTCCCGTAAACTTGTCTACGTCACAAATATTGTGAATAATAATTATTTTATCAATTTAGTATAATTCTCATATATTACGTATTATAAAAAAAACATTGATTTGTATTATGTATTCCAAAATTTATTCTTCTTCATTCGTAATTTTCATAAAAACGAATCCAAATAAATTCGTTAACGTACTAAAATAAATACACTAAACATAATATTTCTATGAAACCATACCTAATGGCAAAAGAAGGATGAAAAGCTGGTGGATTATCCTGAGCCGAGAAAGACGGTAGAGATCCTTGCAACAAAGCAAGCCTCGCTACAGCTAAGAGAAGAAGAACAAGCACACCTTTGCCAACTCTTCCCCATACATTGTCACTTCTCCAACGACATCTTGATGATGATCTGAAAATAATATGAATTTAGTTTTTAATTACAAATAATATTGATAAGTAATACACAGTTTGGCACTTTCTGTCGGAATTTAAAACATTATGAGTTAACTGACGGGACTAAACGCCGAAATTTGTCTCATTAGAGCTAAGAAAATGTAAATATTTAGTATGAGTATATTTTAATTTCCTCGAGTCAGAATCGAACCCACAACTACGCGGTTACTGTTACTACAATATGATGTTTCTAAAATATTATGGATATACAATATTTAAATGATATATTTTAAGTAAAAACTACAGAAATAAATATAAAAATAAAAAATGAAACAGTACATGGTATGAAAATAACTTAAAAATACGCAGTTTAGTCTGTCTTTTCAATAGTTTCGCTAAAATGAAGTTCATAAAATGGCTTTTAGACCAAATAGATTTTCTTCGATATAATCCGCTATGCATACAATATAATTATACATTAAAAATACAACAAGAAGCCATCGTGACGCAGCGGCCAGTCTGACTGTAACCGCGATTAGTTGGGGATTCGATTCCCACTCGAGTATAAGAACATATTTAAATTATTTTCATTATCCCAGCTTTGATAAAACGAAACGCGGCGTTGAGTAACATCTTATTTCTTTACTTAACACGTTATTTCTTGATTCTGAGGGAAAGCGACGAACGGAGTGCCTTGACACTACACCCTAATTACCCTACTATGCGGGGCACTTCCAGTACCTTGTAATTGAATTCCAACTGCGATATATATCAAAAGATATATTTAAAAGCAAGGCAGTGAGTCCCGTCTCCTTCGCCAGCATACTGAGAGCTGCCAAAACTACACTTGACCAGACACGTCTTCTGCTAGATGATCTGTAAACAAAATATTAATATATTAATACATGAAATAGAAGCATAGTCTCCTAGTGGAACAGTGTCTAACTGTAAACACAATTGGTTGTGGGTTCGATTCCCACTCGTGGGTTACGATTATTTTTATTTCTCGGCTCTGGACAAGACAAAGCTCGAAAAAGCTCCCGCATTGAATTTCGCCACTCATCACGCAATGTCTTGAATTCGGCCGGAAAGACAGAACGGAGTGTCTTGACACTATGTTCTTTCTGATTACCCTGATATTCGGGATAAAGCATGAAGCTTTAAAACGTGGAGAAAAAACTTTGGATCCCTTTTTAATGACGGAGGAGTAATAAAATTGGCACAGTTGAAGTTTATATAGAGGAAAAATGTTGAAAGTCAATATTTTTTATAATTATGCATTAGAAATACATTATATTAATAGAATGAATATTACACGCACTACCATGTATTTAACATGCACTTTTGTATAAAATCACAGACACTTTTATGTCAAGTGTCTCTAGTAGTGTCTCTAGTAGTATTGAAAAAGCTATTTAATTTAATGTTTCGGATTATCGTGGCAAAGCGAAACAATGTCTGACTGTAGGTTCAAACTACCCTCGGTGAAATAATGATATATAAATTATTTCAATTTTCTCGCCCTGGTAACATAAAGTGCATTATTGAAATCCGCCAATCAACACGCTGAGTTTTGATTTCGGATAGAGATTCTGAGGAAAACCGTAGAAAACGGAGTACTAGACTCTCTTTGATTATGCTGTAATTCGGAAAATTCTGCTTTTTTTTTAACTTCACGCGGTATCCGGCATATAGCAAGGTAGGCAGAAGGAACCTGAAAACCTAGTGTTGAGACACTCCGTTCTCTTTCAACAATATCGTTCGCCACTTTCCGCTGGTTTGAGGCATTGCGTACTGATTGCCTCAGCTTATATAAGACTAATTCAAATAATTGACGCACAAACAGACACCGATTAGCAACAGCACACCATACTCCAAGTCGAAGTTGGTGACAAGAACTTTGCAATACAATTACTGACAATTCGTAACCTCTGCGTAATGTGGCAGTCACAAAAGTTCGGCCAAGAACATTCTTTCAAAACTTCCTCTTCGAAAACAAGGGGCAAAGTTGGTAATAATATTATGGAAGTGGCAAGTGCGCAAACTATTTACAGGACATTAGAGCTCTATTTGCGTTTAGGCATGCCAGGGGAGCGCTTAGTTAAACGCGTCACGTAGGTATAGTAATGGCAGACTTTGATGGATGGTCTATATTGTAAATCTATAAGGCGTTAAGTTCCACCACTCAGCACGCAATGTCTCAATTCAGCGGAAAGTGGGGAATGGAGTATCTTAACACTAGGTCTCAGGTTCCCTCTGCCTATCCTGCTAAATGCGGGATACAGCGTGAAGCTAAAAAAAACTATATTGTATTTTTTTAGTTTCACGCTTTATTATAACAGATTAGTGTCCAGACACTCCGTTCATTACTTCCGAAATTGAGACATTGTGGTGTAGACAACTGGTAGAACTCAAAGCTGCGTTTTGACTTATCAGAGCTGGAAATAAAAAAAATATAATATAACCAATTTATAATATAAACGCGATGGTTGTTGATTCAATTCCTAGATGGGTATCTGGGAATTTAATAAAAAACCATCGCGTTTACAGTTAGATACTGTCTCACTAAGCCATAATGGGCTCAAATATTCTTACCCGTGGTACAGTAAAAGGGATGATAAGAAGAAGACACAAGCCAGCACGTCTGCGCGTCCAACTACACCAGCCACCTGAAAAAAATTAAGATATTTTTTAGTTTTATTTACATTTTTGGGGACAGCAAAAATATTTAAAAAGAAATAAAAAGTTTGAAAGAAACTGGATTCAAACCCGCACCTTTGAAAATCATTCTAGCGCTCTAGCCTTTAATATTAAGCTATATGTTGTTATCAAGCTACGTCGAATACCTAATGTTGAAGATACGAACATTGTCAAAATTTTAACACTTTTCTTAGATTGATTCATAATATACTGTAATAAAGAAATGTATGCCGTCTTTTCAATTCCTTTACAAATTTTGAGAAAATTTTTCTTGCTTTCATACCTCTTTTTATACCAGGCATTACGTGTTGAGTGGCGGAAATCTGTGCTTTGTCTTAACACAACAAAAAATCATGCACTGTTTTAAGTCGGGTAGAAAGCAAATAACCGAGTATACTAGATTCTTTTTGACCACCTTACTATACAAAAAAGTGTGAAACTACTAAAAAATTAAGCAGTAATATAAGAATATTATTAAAGACAAATAATTAAAAAATAGTATTACATTACCAACGTGAAAGAAAGTTACTCCCTATATTTAAATTTAAGCCCATAATTCTCAACTTTACGTATGAAATAGTACATTAAGTATTTAATGTGGACTACATTGTATTTAAATCACATTACGTCTAGATCGCAATTAGAGAGTTTTTTCTACTCTGATAGGAAGGCGCGGCGTTGAGTTCCGTCACATAACATATAATGTCACAAGTATAGTTGAAAAGAGGAAAAGGGAGTGTCTTGACACTAGATTCTCTCTGATCACCCTGATCTCCAAGAAAAAGTGATGCTGCAATCGTATAACGCAAGCATTAGCTTTAGTGTTGTTTTTCTATTTAAATTTGAACCCATAATTCTCAACTTAGCATACCAAATAGTCCAATAAGTATTTAATGTAGTTCGCAATACGTCTACGTCTACATCGTTATGAAGAAAATTCCTCCGTTCTCATAAGAGAAAGCATGGCGTTCATTTCCGCCATTTTTCTCCTCTGATAGGACAAACCGCGGCGTTGAGTTCCGCCACTTAACATATAATGTCACAAATGTAGTCGAAAAGAGGAAAACGGAGTGTCTTAACACTAGATTCTGTCTGATCACCCTGATTTCCAAGAAAAAGTGGAAAAAACAATATTCTTGGATAATGCTATAATCCTGTAACGCAAACACTTGCTTTAGTTCACGTTTTATTTAAATTTAAAGCCATAATTCTCAACTTAACATACCAAATAGTACATTAAGTATTTAATGTAGTCCGCATTGCGCCTACATCGCAATTAGGAAAGCCCTAGATGCATTAGGATTTCGTTTATACGTTTAACGGGACAGTTTATCTTTGGGAGCCATTAGGGTAAAGGAAAGCCGATGCAATAAAACCTCATTTATCTCTGAAATTACCTTTATTAATTATGTTTATCTGTATGGTGGTTAATTATAATGATTATTTTTGTTTATGTTTATTTAGGCAGCGAATTGGATAAGAAAACAATTTTATATGTTTTTAGAAGTATGTTTTTCATGGTATAAAATTTATAAATAGCAGCAGTTTCATGGTTTCTTAGACAAGTAGAGTAGAGAAATTAGTGTCAAAATACTAACATTTTAGACTTAGGAAACGAAAAACATATTTAGAAAACGTATAATTTTTTTTTTAACAAAATGTAAAGCCATCGTGGCACACTGGGACAATATATGATTGTAAAAGATTTTTTGTGGGTTCGATCTGCACTTGGGGATTCCTCAAATATAATCATATTACTATTTAAGTTATTTTCATTTCTCTGCTTTGGTAAAACAAACAGCTTCACCGCTTAATACGCAATGTCTCGATTTCGGGCACAAATTGGAGTGTTTAGACACTACTTTCTCTCTGACTATCTTAATAAACTTTTGATTGGACAAAGCGTGAATCTGATCTGAAATATAACTATTGTAAAAAAAATAAACACAAAAGACCGTGTAATAATGTTCCGGCAGTCAAAATACCGCCGATTGTAGTAATTGATTGCCCTATGCGTGTAGCGTTTTCACCTCAAAAGCTACACTATAATTATTAAATTAAACAGAAATACAAATATGTAACATGAGATTTGTTAACTTTTTTATTTCGTTATAATTATAAATTTTTATCAGCAGCTTTATGTTTTTTTTCGCAATGTTTTAAGCAGAGAAAATCTAGAGTTAAGACTCTCTTTCACCGTTCTATTTATCGTCGGGATTCCAGACATTGCGTATTGAGTGGTGAAATTCTACGCCACGCTTTGTCTTTTGGGAGATGATATTAGTTTACATACATACATACATAGCTTCATGCTGTATCCCGCATAAAGCAGGGTAGACAGAGGCAACCTAGTGTTAAGAAACTCCGTTCCCCACTTTCCGTCGAATTGAAACATTGCGTGCTGAGTGGCGGAACTCAACGCCGCGATTGGCCTTGTTACCAAACCCAGAAAATGAAAATTTCCATTTCTGGAGTATCTGGAGTGGGAATCGAACCCACGACGTGTTGCGTTTACAGTCGCGTAGTTTACAGACGCTTGTGCATTTGCGCCACGACAGGCGCTAAAACATTAAATGAAACTATTTTAACCGGATTAATCGCGTATTTTTTAGTATTCAAAAATAGCCCGTGGTCACAGGTAGACTGAGGTGGCATTCGTCTAATATTTGGTATTATTATTTGATATTAAGTATGTATGTCTGTATTTAATATTTCCATTTAAAAATTACACTCTTAAGTAAGAATCGAGACAACAATTACCGATCGATACGATACTTTATACTATCGTTATATCATAGTATCGTCATCGATAATTTAGTTTCTAAGTTCTTCACCACAAAGTGATGGCAATCAATTGAAAAACTCCCTCCAATATAAGTTGCATAGCAGCAACTTTTCAAATTAAACCCGGCTGAGACAAGTCCAGCAATCAGCGAGCTAATAGGAAAACTTTAAGAATATTGCCTTCCAATAGTTCACATCAAGACTATTTGCTGTCTCCTAGCTTGAGTATTCGTACGTTATATTTGAAAAATGGGGACGTTATTGCATAAGATATAGGGTTATCGATTCTTTATATGGCAGGTTATATCTTGAAGATATTTGACTTAATAAGACATATTTTTTTTTAGCTTTACGCTGTATCCCACATGTAGCAGGGTAGGCAGAGGGAACCTGAGAACCTAGTGTTAAGACACTCTGTTCCCCACTTTCCGCAGAATTGCGGCATTGCGTGCTGAGTGGCGGAACTCAACGCCGCGCTTTACCTTGTTACCAAACCCAGGAAATGAAAATACTAAGCTTTTACAGTTGCTCGCTTGTGCCTCTGCGCCACGGCAGGCGTTTTATATATTCAGGTTCTCTTTTTGCGCAACAAGGTAGTCGGAAATAACCTAGAGTCAAGACACTTCGTTTTAAACGCGACAGGTTGTGGGTTCGATTCCCACTCCAGGAAATGTAAAAGTTTAGTATTTTCATTTTCCTAGGTTTGATAACAAGGCTTGTTCCGCCACTTAGCACGCAATGCCTCAATTCGGCGGAAAGTGTGGAACTGAGTGTCTTAACACTAGGTTCTCATGTTCCCTCTGTCTCCCGTGCTATATGCGGGATACAGCGTGAAGCTAAAAAAAAAGGATATATACAGACACATTTTTTATCTCGATGCCTAATCTCAACCCTGAGTGAACTAAAGACTTACGTCAAAGGATTTTCCCTAAAAAAATAATCCGATAACCTTTAGATATTACTGTCAAGTCATTACATACTATTTTCGTAGGCACTTTAGGGAACGCCTTCACTGAAGACATTATTTTTATCCGACTTGAAAAAGAGAAGGGGATTAGACTGTATTTTTTTATATGTTTTGCTGTATGTTATGTTATCGCATAGTTTATTACTAGGTAAACTACTTTTGATGATTTTGTATATGGTAGCTAAAACTTAGGATCCATTTAAATTTAGTTACCGCCTGTCTTGGCGCAGAGGCACAAGCAACAGGTTGTGGGTTCGATTTCCACTCTAGGAAATGAAGTTGTTTTTTTCTGGGTTTGGCAACGAGGCAAAGCGCGTTGTTGAGTTTCTCCACTTTGCACGCCTCAATTCAGCGGAAAGTGTGGGTATCGGAATTGTTGAAAGAGAACGGAGTGTCTTAGCACTAGATTCTCAGGTTACCTCTGCCATTCCTGGTAAATGCAGGAAAAAGAGTTAAACTAAAAAAAAAAGAGTTGACGAGTAGTTTTTGAGTTATTCGTAATAGTTTTACTTTTGAGTGCATTTTATTTAAAGTCGGTTTCTTTTTTTATTACTATTTTGATAATATATAGTAAAGATTAGAAACATAGTAGAAGCTATAAAAAATTAAAACCTTATTGAAAAATGAACTAAAAAGTAAAATCGTTACGAATAACCCAATAACTATTCTTTACATCAAAGGATTTTTCCTAAATAATAATTCTATAACCTTTAGATATTACTGTCAAGTCATTACATAGAATTTTCGTAGACACTTTAGGGAACGCTGACTCTGAACACATTATTTCTAAATCTAGAACTTACATTAGCTTAGGACTGAGAATAAAGATTCTTGAAATATGATGCAGTCAATACGTGCCTGATGGAACGTGATAGTTCTTGTTTGTGGTTTACTCGCATTTAGCACTAAAAAAATGTATTTAGACACTCCTTTTCCTAATTTTAGACATGTGTTGCGTAGCGGAGCTAAACGCCGCATTTTAAAATTGGCCCAACCAGGATTTGAACCAACGTACGACACATTCATTATTGATTATATATAAATATAATCCTTAATAAGAGGAAGAAGAATACAACTGCAATTGATTAGACTCAGGATGCAGAAGAATGCTTTAGCAACTTTAGCTATTGCAACATTTCATCATAACTCACTAATAACTATGCGTTGATTTTTGTTCGTCGTTCACGCAAAACATATTAAACAGATCTAGATAAAACTACACAATAATATATAACTAGCTTATACATGAAAATAACACATATGTAATATTTATTATGACTAATCATAATATTAAATAAATATTTATTTTTGCTTCACGCTGTACCATATACGGCGTAAGCAGAAGGAACCTGAGAACTGACGTGTTAAGACACTCTGTTCTCTTTTAACATTTTCGTTACCCATGTTCCGGCGAATTGACATTGCGTGTTGAGTGGCGGAACACAACGCCGCGCTTTGTTTTGTTACCAGAGCGACGAAATGAAAATACGTAATATTATTTAGTATTTCCATCACCTGGAGTGGGAATCGAACCCTCAACCTTTTGAATTTACAGTCGCACAGATGTGCCTTTGCGCCACGACAGGCCTCATTTCATAAATTATTTATTTTAATATAATTAACTAATTTTAAAGCAAAAAAAATGCACAAACGTTGATTTCCGACACTTAGCACGTAAGGTCTCGCATTCAGCCGAAAAACAACGAACGGAGGGTTTTGACACTATGTTCTCTGACCACCCTGTTTTCCAGGATATTACAGGATTTCCAGGATATGATAGGATAGGATATAGCACAGGATAAACTACTAAAAAGTAAAAAAAATATTGCAATAAAATAATCATAATTGAGAGACAGAAGGAGCTTTCATAAATATATGTGGAAGCTTAAACAGTTATATGAGAGGGAAGTTGTGTCACGTACCTATTACGTATTCTATGTAATATATTATGAATTTCATACGCCGTCGACCGTAATAATGTAGTGAGGCATTGTAAGTCATTGTTTTACTTGTAATAACTATCAACTTTGAGTTAGTTTGCAAATGTTATTTTTGTTTGAACTATTTTGGTGATTATTTAACGGAAATTGATAATATTCGCCTTAGATTAAAATAAAATGCGTTAAAACTCGTTAGATCTTAACTAATTTAAATGAGACCACATCATAAGCACTAGCTGCCATGTAAAACAAACAACCAAATTGGTTCACCCAGTCAATGGTTATGTAGGCAAATAAAATGATGAATGATGCCTGTCGTGGCGCAGAGGCACAAGCGTGCGATCGTAAACGCGATAGGTTGTGGGGTCAATTCCCATACCAGGAAATGGAAAGGTTTAGTATTTTCATTTCTTGGGTTTGGTAACAAGGCAAAGCGCGGCGTTGAGTTCCGCCACTCAACACGCAATGCCTCAATTCGGCGGAAAGTGGGGAATGGTGTGTATGGTGAACTAGGTTCCCTCTGCCTGCCCTGCTATATGCGGGAAACAGCATAAAGCTAAAAAAAAAAAAAAAAAAAAAAGTCGCATTGAAAACTTCCTCCTATTTCGAAAGTCGGTTAAATAAGTGGCAAAATTATAAAATAAAATGAGAATAACAGAATTTTTGATTAAGGAACGAGAGAGTAAAAAAAGTATATAGTTGATGTATAAGCGATAATAAAACAGATAAGATTTTATTTAAAAGTTCCTTAAAGGAGCTTTACACTTAGCTTACCCCACAGCAGGGTAATCAGAGTTAACATAGTGTTAAGACACTCGGTCCGCCGGTTTCTAAATGTTCCGTCTGCTTTCCTAATCCTTCCTAATTTGAGATATCGTGTAAGTAACGGAATTAAACTCCGCAGTTTGTGTTCCCACTACGAAGTAAAGAAAGTAATGATAAAAAAATCTCCCAGCAATCGAACCCACAATCACAAACACTCACTGCCCGCTACTGCACCCTCAAATTAACATTCATACATTACATAAACACAAATATAAATCCCGACCGCATATTTGGTTTTAATCTGCAGAAGTCCTAAAACATTCGGTGTTCGGTATTCGGCAACCGGAGCGCTAAAACAATAAACGTTACTGTTAATTAACGCGAAGCGAAGCTTTCAGAAGCTAATCTTGTTTACAATTTCTCACGAGATACACTTGTGGCTACGTTTTAGTATTTGAGTATGCGGGAGTGGGTTCATTTCTGTTTTTGGGACATTGTTATATTTCAAATTTTTATATAACCAAAGAATGACTGAATGAAATGAATTTGACTAGAAAAACGGGGTTGAACTACATTAACACAAAATTCCGCTTGCTTGATAAATATAGTCTTGCTTACAAATATGTATTAAGTGCATTAATTTGTAGTACATAAAAGAAAAAGATATGATGAAAATATTATCATCAGATCCGGACAAATTTCGAAAATTTTCCACAAAATCAAATGGAAGTGAAACAAAATAGCTTAAGAAGTTTGCTTTTTCTTACAATGATAGATATATTAAAAAAGTAGCTATGCACTCTTTTTCACGCATAGCAGGGTAGACACTAACAACTTAACGTGAAGACACTCCCCTCTCTGCCGGAATTACGTGACATTTCATGTTGAATAGAGTGGCTTAACTGCCACATTTTGCCTCACCAGAACGGGAAAATAAAATTAATTTTAATATGACTACCCAAGAGAGAATCGAACTCACAATCATCATGCTTACTACGCTAACGGCTTCAATGGATTTATTTTCTTAGCTTCACGCTATATCCCTTACTTAGCAAGCTAGACAGAGGGAACCTGCGAATCTAGTTTTAAGACACTCCATTCCCCACTTTCCGCCGAATTGAGACATTGCGTGCAGAATGGCGGAACTCAACACGAAATGAAAATACTAAATTTTCACATTTCCTGGAGTATGAATCGAACCCATAACCTGTCGCGTCTATAGTACGCACGCTTGTGCCTCTGCGCCACGACAGGCTCTCAATAGATAGAAACCATAAAAATACGAAAGTGTACCATAGATAAGACAATACGTGAAATCTCGAAGGGTTAAACTAATCCTTAATAGCATATAGGGCGGTTGTAAAATAGTTTATGTTATGTATTTACTCAGTACCCGAGTACCCGAGTACCCCAGACATAAAATTTTGATGGACGTTATAATATACAATGACCTAAAGCAATCGAGCTAATGGTGGCCAATGATAATGTATCTAATAGATAATAAAAAAATTATTGATGTCAGTCGTGACACAGAGGCACAAGCGTGCGACTGTAAGCGCGACAGTTTGTGGGTTTGATTCCCATTTCAGGAAACGAATATATTAAATAATTATAATATAATATGTAAAAGTTTAGTATTTCATTTCCTGAGTTACAAGACAAAGCGCGGCGTTGAGTTCCGCCACTCAGCACGCAATGCCTCAATTCGGCGGAAAGTGGGAAACGGAGTGTCAACACTAGATTCTCAGGTTCCCTCTGCCTACCCTGCTATATGCGGGATACAGCGTGAAGCTATGTATGTATTTATAAATTAATAAATAAATAAATAAAAAATAAATAAAATTATTGCCAATAGATGTTTCACATCAACTGACAAATGGTTTCCTATAGTAACAAGTATATGACATGCTACAGTTTAGGTGTTAAACGCTTCGAAGAAAAGCACTCATCTACGTCCAGTCCATTTGTGTCGGCATGATTGATGTTACTTTGTTATTTTTTACGTGAAAATGCTTTTTTTACATGTTTACGTACTTTAGTTTCACGCTTTAGTAGGACAGTTAGGGAGAATCTAGTGTCATTATACTCCGTTCATCACTTTCAGCTCGAATTTGAATCATTTTGTGATGAGTAGTGGGGCTTAACTCCGAGCTTTGGCTTCACTGTAAGGAAAATTTAAATTAGTACATTTAAATATCTTAATTGCTCCTAGGGGGAATCGAACAGACACTCATAAAGACATTATATGTAGACTGGCGAAATATCGACGAACATAAGTGTCCTAAATACCTAAGCTATTATTGAATATTTTCAAAGAATAAAACTAAAGTACAAGTTTTCTTCAATTACTTCTCAAATATTTTTAAGATCATAGAATTCAGAATTTATAATTACATAATAACGCCTGTCGTGGCGCAAAGGCACAAGCGTGCGACTGTAAACGCGACAGCATGGGTTCGATTCCCACTCCAGGAAATGGAATTTTTCATTTCCTGGGTTTGGTAACAAAGCAAAGCGCGGCGTTGAGTTCCGCCACTCAGCACGCAATGCCTCAATTCGGCGGAAAGGGGGGGAAAGGAGTGTCTTAACACTAGGTTCCCTCTGCCTACCCTGCTATATGCGGGATACAGCGTGAAGCTATGTATGTATGTAGGTATAATTACATTGAAAAGAAATGCAGAAGAACAATATATTTTTTAAATAATTTAATTATAAATACTCTACACATACACTTTTGTATGAAATACAGTTTGTCCATCCACTTTTGTATACAGTGATAGACACGTTGCTAAGGTAACAAATACTTTAATCTTTAACGAGTGTACTAATTTATTTGGAATTTAAATCTCGTTCAATTCTAATGTATTCACCAATTTTCGATAGTACGAATTGGCTTTTCAGAAAGCAGGAATAAATGAATTTTGTTTTAGTATTCATCTGGCTGGCAAAGTCAAAAGTGAGGTGACAAGTGCTTTTTCAGAGTGCAAGAGACACTGAATCTTCATGCTACAGACTTGTTCTACAAGACACGTGAAATTGAAACTTTCAAAATAATGAATTAAGTATTTTTAAGATTTCTAGTAATTGTACGTTGTTGAGTTCCGCCATGTTACAAGTAATGTCTCAAAATCGGACAGCAAGCGGCGTGCGGAGTATCTTAACACTAGCCTAGTTATGCATGTAACTGCATTTTTTTTAACTTCACGCTGTATCCCGCATATAGCAGGGTAGGCAAAGGAAACTTGAGAACCTAGTGTTAAGACACTCCGATCTCTTTTGACGTTTCTGTTCCCTATGATATAAATATAATGAAACATATAAATAGATACTTGAAATAGTCCAGAAGCTTAACAACAATTGTAAAGTACCTCCAGAACAGAGTCTGATTAAAAAAATCATTCCAATACATTACACAACTTACTAAGCGAAGAAATTGTTCGAAGAATTTTAATCTTTTGTTATATTTCTCGTTCCATTTGCACTTTCAATGTGGAAATGATAATAATACAATTTTTACAGTGATATAATATTTTCTTCTGAAAGCAAGAAATATTTTGACTTTAATTAAAAAAAAATCTTTTTAGCTTCACGCTGTAACCCGCATATAGCAAGGTAAGCAGAGGAAACCTGAGAACCTAGTGTTAATATACTTCGTTCCCCACTTTCCGACGAATTGAGGTATTGCGTGCTGAGTGGCGAAATTCAACGCCACGGTTTGCCTTGTTACCAAAACCAGGAAATTAAAATACTAAACTTTTACATTTCCTATAGGGCAAGCACAAAAACAACAAAGTATTCGTATCGTAAAAAGTGAAGCCACTTTTTAAGTAAAAAAAATCTTTAAAAAAAAAAGAAGTTTCTGCGTTATTCGTAATGATTTTACTTTGTAGCGCATTGTATTTTAAGTCGGTTTTCTTTTTTATTAAAATTTTGATTTTTTTCTTAAAGCAAAAGATATTGTTAGTTCAATCCAATATAGATATCTTCAAAAACACTTTTGTGGTTTAATTCGTTCCAAGGCTTTGAGGGTATCGTGGCTGTTTGCGGTTGATTGTGGGTTCGATTTCCAATCAGTTACTTGCTTATATTTATTATTTTAATTTCTCTCTCTTGTAAGATGGAATGCGGCGTTGAGTTCCGCCACTCAACACGCAATATCTAAAATCGTGCGGAGAATGCAGACCGGAGTGTTTTGACACTAGGTTCACTCTGAAATCCTTCTATGCGGGATAAAGCGTGAAGCTGAGTGGAATGCGTACTTATATACGTACATACTATGTTGCTACGAGATACTTATAATTTTTATAGGTCGGCAGAAAACGGGTCACGTTGATTTTAATTATTATATGTATATGTTAAATATTTATAATTTGTTGCTTTTTCAAATATTTTATACTCATAATCTTTAGTTTTTGCAACAAAATGTACAATTTAGTATAGATTTTATGTTCTTTTTTTAGCTTCACACTGTATTCCGCTTATAGCTGGGTAGGCAGAGGGAATCTGAGAACCTAGTGTTAAGACACTCCGTTTTATTTCAACAATTCCGTTCCCCACTTTCCGCCGAATTGAGGTATTACGTGTTTAGTGGCGAAAGGCAACGCCGTGCCTTGCCTTGCTACCAGACCCAGGAAATGAAAATACTAAATATGATTTAATATTTCATTTCCTGGAGTGGGAATCGAACCCACAACGTCGCGTTTACAGTCGCACGCTCGGGCCTGTGTGCAACGACAGGCGTTTAGTATAGATATAGGTTTAATTCGACTTTATGTATATCAACATAAGATAAAAGAGAAATTTCTCAATTCGATTATTTTTTATGTGTGTGCCCGTGTAGCTTTTTACTAGGAACCAATTTGGATGATACTTTTTATATAATAGCTAGTGCTTTTGATGGGCTACAATCCATTTAAATTAAGTTCTGATTAGGAGTTTTTGAGTTATTCGTAATAATTTTGCTTTTTAGTGCATTTAGCATAAAGTGACGATTCTTTCTTTGTTACAAATAATTTTTGTTAAAGAAAAAAGTAATGCGTGAAAAACAAAAAAACACATTAAAATTTTTGTCCAGGAAATGTTAGTATTTTCATTTCATGGATTTGGTAATAAGGCAAAGCGCGGCGTTGAGTTCCACCACTCAGCACGCATTGCCTCAATTCGGCGGAAAGCGGGGAACAAAATTGTTGTAAGAGAACGGAGTGTCTTAATACTAGGTTCTCAGGTTCCCTCTGTCTACCCTGCTATATGCGGGTTACAGCGTGATGTTAAAAAAAAAATTGTCTTTGTAGTTGATCAAAATCGAAAAAGAGCAACTTTCAACGTTACCCCAATTTTTTTTAATAAAAATATTCTGTGTGTTCAGTTATGAAAACAAGAATTATAAAGTTAACTTACAAATTGTGTTCGTCGTCAGCGCTACAAGTATTGTAGCCGGTATGACCGCAGTTCTACTTCAATTTTTTACTACTGTAGTTTATTATTACGAAAGTGGATTGTGGACTAAAATACTCTGATAGTTGGCGACCATTTCGAGCTTTTCATGTAGCTTTAATATTGTAGAGCTTGAAATTATTTATTTTTATTGTTTCGGTTATTTATTTAGAAAATTCCTTAGATACACATGACAGTGAACGCGATTGGTTATGGGTTCGATTTCTACTCAGGGTATTGATTATATTTTAACACTGATAATGTAGATAAAACGAGGTATAGAGTTCTGCCACTTAGTTCGTGATGTCTCAATTTCCGACTGAAAGTGGACACAAAGATGTATAAGTGCTCATAAATTCTGTTCCACGTTTGTAGAAATTTCAAGAATTCCTCTCTTAGTGCTCCCCTACACTGCTCAAGAAGCCTTCATGCCATATTTGAATTCTATACTGACCTGTTAGTGTGTGTTTACTTTCCAACTTTCCGCCAAATTGAGGCGTTGCGTGCTTAATGGCGGAACTCAACGCCGCGTTTTGCTTTGTTGCCAGATTGGGGAAATATAATATGGGGAAATATAATATTCCTGGAGTGAGAAACGAACCTACAACCACAGTTGCACGCTGGTGCCTTTACGCCACGACAAGTCTCAAACCATCCTTAGTTATTATATAAACCCGTCACAGTAAAATGAGCGAATAATTCTAACGGAAGCTGCACTGTCAGAATGAAATGTTCAACATTTACCACCTGCAAGCCAAGAGATTAGTTCTTTAGATTATCTCAGTCGGCCTCTACCTCAATTAGTATAGCTTACTTTGCGAGGCCACTTAGTAATGTGACATATTATGTTCTTTAGTTTTATTTTTTTGTTCTAGATTCTAGTTTTTTATCTAAAAATTGCAGGAAAAACCACAGCTTCACGTGATATTCTCGCGTAATAGCATAGGGATAGAAAATCTAATGTAAAGTCACTACGTTCTCCACTTTGCACCCGAAATCGAATCGTGTAAGAGCGTGCCAGGACTGATAACATACATATATACATAGCTTCACGCCGTATCCCGTAAATAGCAGGGTAGGCAGAAGGAGGCCGTTCCTCACTCGAAACCGCGACTCGCGGCGCGGAACTCAAAACCGCGTTTTGCCTTGTTACCAAACCCAGGAAATGAAAAATTCCATTTCCTGGAGTGGAAATCGAGCCCACAACCTGTCGCATTTACAGTCACACGTTTGTGCCTCTGCGCCACGATAGGGGTTAAATGAAAATAACTTAAATGTAGATTCCCGCAAGTAGGAATTGAATCTATAACTATCGCGTTTACAAGCACTCTGTCCCACTATGAATTTAAAATTCACATTAAATAAAATAGAAGATACATTATAAAGCCAGTAATGAGGTAAGGACTATATTAAAATTATTTTCAATAACATCAAGACAAATCGCAAAAAGAAAGTGGAAAACGGAGTGTTGTGTCACCAGATTGTCTCTACCTACTCTTTTATTAATAGTGTGGAGCTGCAAATCAATATACAAATAATGAATATTTGTAATATAGAACAGTCTAGTGCAGGGGTAGCGCAACCTTTTTTTTAGAAACTTTTTTAAACAAAAATAAAAAAAAATCTAAAAATCTGATAAAATGCACAAAAAATAAAATTACGTATAGCTCAAAAACTATACGTCCGATCGTAACTAAATTTAAATGTATTCACATTAGAAGCACTATAAAAAAGAATCATCAACAATTCCGTTCCCCACTTTCCTCCAGATTGAGGCATTGCGTGCTGAGTGGCGGAACTCAACGCCACGCTTTGTCTTGTTACCAAACCCAGAAAATGAAAATACTTCATTTCCTGGAGTGGGAATCGAACTCACAACCTGTCGTGTTTACAGTGGCCCGCTTGTGCCTCTGCGCCACGGCAGGCGTGAAAAATAAATAATAAAACTTAATATATTAACGGCCCGCATAGAATTGTTAAGCATGCCGTGGGTTCCTCACCCCTGGCCTAGCGTTGTGACTAAATCCTGCGGCTCACGATTAATACTGAATGCACGCATATTGGCTTTCAGCTCTTGTTTTGTTTGCAATTGGAAATACCGAAAGCCAGTATTATGTTTGAATAATTAAAATATAAGGTTGTAACTATGTATTGATGAATTTTGATTAAAAATGTTGTTCTACTAATATTATGAATACGAATGTTTGTGTAGATGTGTGTTACTCTTTCACGCAAGAACTACTAAACGGATTTATATGAAACTTTTAAATAATATAGATTATGATATAACATTCAATATAAGACATAAGCTTTAATTTATTAAGTCACGCGGATATTGTGGGTGACCAAACTAGAGGAGTTTTGACCTTGGCTTTGACCACCTATGGAAAGATTCTACGAAGTCGCAAGGTCGTCTCATTCCGCATAGAAGTATAGTAAGTGTGACCCTAGTATCAAGACACTTCGTTCGTCGCTTTCTATCTGAATTCAAGACATTAAATGTTAAGTGGCGGAACTGAACGCCGCACTTTAGACATATAATGCCTAAAATGACATTTTGAGTGCAAAATCAAGGCATCATTAGTAAGCACGAAACGCTGATCTAATGAAAACCTCCCACACCATCCCCTTTTCTATGAATATTCATTTGCTTTTTACACCACGGATCTTGCATTTAAGGGTTGAATACTGTATTAAGTGAGAAGGTTTACTTGAAAATCTCCTTTTGGAATCCATTTCGTTGGAAGTGTAAAGTCTAATAGAATTTTTCATGATATTCATTGAATTATTTAAATTATGCCTCGCTTGAGTTTCCTTCTGTTTGTTGAAGACTAAAGTAATCATTTTTAAACAAATGAGTAATTTTGCAAATCTATCTTACTCTACTCTTTTATCTCTCTTTTCTCTACCTACTTGTAGCCCTTTCCGCGAGTGAGAACCTGGCGACTAGTAACACAGACTCAGAGCTTAATACAAGCATCAGTCTCACATAATTGTAAATTTTATATTATTTGTGCCTAAATATAGACCTTTGTTATTGTACTTACATTATGTTGAGAAATAAATATATTATTATTATTATCCTAGCGTAGTGGGATAGCGATTGTAAGCTCGATTGGTTGTGGGATCAATTCCCACTCAAATATTATAATTTAATTATTTTCATTTCCCCGCTCTTAGCTAAGCAAACAAACAACAACAACAACAACAAAGCGTTTTGCTACAAAACATGTTATGTCTTGAATTGGAATGGAAACGGAATATCTGGACACTAGTTTCTCTCTGACTAATGCTTTTCTTTGTTGAATAAAATTTTTCTTTTCTTTAAAGTTTATTTTAAAGAAACGTAGCTACACTTTTTTTCAGCTTCACGCTTTATCCCTCATAGCTGGGTAGACAAAGTAAACCTGGTGTTAAAATACCCCGTTCGTTTGACCATCAGACCGCTAAAATCAAATATAGCCAACCACTGCGCTACAATGACCCCTAAAACCTCTACTTCAAATATAAGACCTTTATAATATATAAAATAATGAATACAATTGTAAAATAACAATACACTTAATTTCAATTCTTACATTCGGGTCACGGTGATACAATTAGCGTTACCGGGAAGGAAACTGTTAAATAAGTGAAAACCGTTCTATTGTTTAACGCGTAGCTGATCAGGTTTGAGAATTTTATCTATGTAGAAAGAAGCTTTAATGTACTTTAAAATAGCAGACAATTTAAAATTAGGTTCCAAATATATAAATAGGATTACCGATCTAGTAACATAAAGTGTGGCGTTGGATTCCACTACTTAACATGAAATATATCCAAAGTCGCTGGAATATGGAGTTAATACTACATGTTTAATTTAATTTAATTTTTACCTTAATATAAAATAAATTATAACAATACATGTTGGCAATCACTTGATGATAATTCTAGACAAGCCAAGGTAAGTAACATAAGGTAAAATTAGTAGGAATTTCTCAAAATTGGCTTGGCAAAGTGTAGTTTCCGAACAGTGAAGACAATCGTTGTTATGTTTACCACTTCAAACTACAACGATAATATATTGAAGCCATAGTTCATTAGAACCCCAATGTACCTCAAAGCTTTCTAGCACGATCCCTTACCACATTTTTTTTAACTTCACGCTGTATCCCGCACATGCCAAAGTAGGAAGAAGGAACTAGAGAACCTAGCATTAAGACACTCCGTTCTCTTTTAACATTTCCGTTCCCCTCTTTCTACCGAATTAAGGCATTGCGTGCTGAGTGGCGGAACTCAACGCCACGCTTTATCTTGTTACCAGAGCAAGGAAATGAAAATATTAAATATTATTTAACATGATTTCCTGGAGTGAGAATCAAACTCACCACCTGTCGTATTTACAGTCACATGCTTATGCCTCTGCGCCACCACATTATAATTCATATCTCATTTGAACTTGAGTAAAAATTTTCCGAACGGTTCACCCTTTGTTAAATAAACAAAAGATTTAAGAGGCTTTGTTTAATTAAATTTATACGAACATTTGAGTGCAAACGCGTGTATTATTTAAATCAAAATTAAACGCCAAGTTCTTGGTCCTTTCAAAGTTGGTCGTGGGTCGAGAGTTTGCGATTTCGTCCCATGATTACGCGATAAGTATAATTAGTTATATTCCTGCGTTTGTACCGCTGAGATGTTCTTTGTAGGGACTAATTGACTATTGTTAGGCCGACTGGGTTGGTAATTTAGCTGGTTTTGACTGTTAGGACAGAGGTCGTAGGATCAAATATGATGAGGAAATTTTATGTAATAAAAATAGTCGGTAGTTGAAATACTGAGCACTAGTTAGTTATAGCTAAGATTAGTATATAAAATGCCTATCGGGACGCAGTGAGATAGCGTCAGACTGTAAAGTCAACTTAAAAAAATAGTAACCTATTTTGATCTATAATACTGTAAAATTTCATCAAAATCTGTCCAGTAGATTTTAAACGATATCAAAAAGGGAAAAGATTATTAATTCTATTGTATTTTTTATATGTGTATATAACTTTTTAATGGGTCAACTAGTATTGATAATTCTTTATTATGTGATAGCTGGTGCTTTTGATGTGGTCACATAAGCATTAGTTAAGAAATGACAAATAGTTTTTGAATTATTCGTAATTAACTTCATGCTGTAACCCGCATATAGCAGGGTAGGCAGAGGGAACTAGATAACCTAGTGTTAAGACACTCCGTTCTCTTACAACGATTCGGTTCCCCACTTTCCGCCAAATTGAGGCATTGCGTGTTGAGTGGCGGAACTAAACGCCGCGCTTTGCCTATTCGTAATAATGGTCATTTTAATGCATTTTCTTTGAAGTCAGTTTTTTTGTTAAAATCTTAATTATTGCTTCTTAGAGTAACCTCACAATTCGCATTTATAATATTAGTAGCATACCAATTCCCTTTGATCGTCTCTAACAGGGGTAATATAATGAAATAATTTACGTCACCCTGTTACATGCTAATGGTTAAATGAGCGTCGACACCTGACAGGTGTATGGCAATCTATTACCCCATACGTCAGGAAGTTATTTGCTTAATGTATCAAAATACATGTGAAATATACTCTAAACTTGTAACCTTGCAACTACGTTGGCATGAACGGATATACAAAATATAAATAACTAGCTGTTACCCGCGATATGGCTCGAGTTCTCACTGGGAAAATATTGAATAAATATCAAAAAGTTTGTGACTGTCCTGCCGTCTATCACCACTAAAAAATCATATCAATGCCTCAGTGCGACGTGAAAGATTGACAGACACACACACTCACACATTCTCATTTAAAATATTAGTGCGAATAAGATTTTTCAAATTAATTTGGTATATTAAAAATATAAAATATGATACTGGAGAAAGGTCACACACAAAAAGTTGAGTTCCGCCACTCAATACGCAATGCCTCAATCTGGCGGAAAGTGGGGAACGGATTTGTTGAAAGAGAACGGAGTGTCTTAACACTAGGTTTTCAGATTCCCTCTGCCTAGCCTGCTATATGCGGGATACAGCGTGAAGTTAAAAAAAAATCATAATAATCAGAAATTATTTGTATAAAGAAAGGACCATCAAAATTGGTTCTTCCAGTAAAAAGTTATGCAGTTACACACATAAATAATTACCCAACACTAAGAAGGATGAAATTCACGCTGACGGGGTACTGACACATGTGACAGATTGTTTGTACCTTTCATTTATCACACTCATTAAATACTGTAGTATTGCCAGGTGACGTCACTTACCTGTAATGTAAGGTTAGTGCCGCTCAGAAAAGTTAATTAGCGTTTAATTGATATAAAGCGTATGTGGATTTTTAACTGGCTTCAAAAACAGAGAAATCTAATTTTCCTGCTCAGGTAAGCCATAACGTTGGGTTCTACTATTCAAAATACAATGTTTAGAATTCTGTGAGTTCAATGTGCAAAACGGAGTGCCTTGACACTAGGTTCTCTAACTTAAATCAATAAAAGATATCGCACATAACTCGATATAAAAGTTTCTTAATATATTTCTACTTTGCGTTGACATAATAACTTAATGGGACTATTCACACTGACGGGGTACTGACACCTGTGACAGATCATGTATACTTGTCGTTTATCACTCTCATTAAATACTATGGTTACCCTAATGAAGTATAAATGGCATTTTTAGCATTTTAAGGCTTTATCCCGCAAATCAGAGAGAGTATAGTGTTAAGACACTCTGTTCGCCGCATTTCGTCTGAATTCGAAAAATTATATATTTTATTTTTTTTTTTTAGCTTCACAATTTATTCCGCATATAGCAGGTCAGGCAGAGGGAACCTAGCGTTAAGACACTCCGTTCCCACTTTCCGCCGAATTGAGGCATTGTGTGCTGAGTGGCGGAACTCAACGCCGCGCTTTGCCTTGTTACATGAACACACCAGGAAAATGAACATACTAAACTTTTACATTTTCTGGAGCGGGAATCGCACCTACAACCTGTCGTGTTTACAGTCGCACGCTTGTGCCTCTGCGCCACGATAGGCGTCATTAAGTATATTCCCCTAAGCAAGAATCTAACAGGAGGAGAGTGCAAAATGAAGTGTCTTGTCACTACATTCCCTCTGTCTATCCTGCTATGCGGCGAAAAGCATGAAAAAAAAATATTTATGTACATCGAAATACAATGTTCCATTATTTTTAATTTGCTGTTCGTATATTTTGTATTTTTTGTTAAAATTCTTTTTCAATACTGTTTTTCCTCAACTTCACTTTCTATTTAAATCATTGGAGAAGGAAAGTAATTGCCTATTAAATTTTGTAGAATTACAAAAGGGATATTTCCAATAAGCGGATTGGTCAAACAAGGAAAACATATATTTTTATCAAAAACACATTAAATGTGTATTGATGCTGTTAACCTAATAACGATATTATACGATTTATATTAACTTGAATACAGACAAAAAAATCTTCTCTGAAAAGTTAAACCGCAGCGTTGAGTTCCGCCATTCAACACAAGCAATGTCTCGAGTTCAGATAGAAAATGTAGAACGGAGTGTCTTAACCACTATGTGCACTTGGACTATCATCCTCAAAAGCGTGAAATTTAAAGCTTTTCGGTTTTATCTCGCATAGAAATAATCAAAATCATAAATAAAATAAAAAAAATTCTTTATTCAAATAGGTTGTTACAAGTACTTTCGAATCGTCAATCTACAAAGGTGTCAGTCGTGTCAGTCCTAACGGAAGCTACCACCGGAGAGGAAGGCAGTTGTGCTGAGAAAAGCCGGCAAGAAACTCAACAGTAAATAAGATCAGGTATTCAAATTTTAATGCATTTCTTTTAAAATATAAATATATATTTTTTACGCTGCGTTTCTCTTCTTTTCTCCTCAGAGAAGATAAGTCACGGCGTTGAGTTCCGCCTCTCAACGTGAAATGCTTAGGGTTCCGGTGAAAAACGGAGGACGAAGTGTCTTAGTAGGTTCTCTTTGACTACTCTGCTATAAAGGGTGAAGTTATGAAAAATACAACTTTACAGTTTTATCTCGCATAGAAATAATCAAACGCCTGTCGTGGCAAGCAAAAACACAAGCGTGCGACTGTAAACGTGACTGGTTATGGGTTCAAATCCCACTGCAGGAAATGTAAAAAGTTTAGTATTCCATTTTCTAGGTTATGTATACAATCATTTCCTGACTTAGGTAACAAGGCAAAGCGCATCATTGTTTTCCGGCACTCAGCACGCAATGCCTCAATTCGGTGGAAAGTGGGGATCGGAGTGTCTTAACACTAGGTACCCTCTGCCTACCCTGCTATATATATGCGAGATACAGCGTAAATCAAACAAGCAAAAAAAATAATAAATAAAGAAAAATAAAAATATAAATTAATATCAAATAATTAAATTTTAATATATTTCTTTTAAAATCTAAATCTAAAAGTTTATACGCCTCGATTCGTTTTCAAGGAGAAATTAAAGAACGGAGTGTTTAGTCACTGACTACTTTGCTATAGGAAAAAGAACGTAAAACCATAAAAAAATACCGCAAAAGCTAATTTCAATCCAAAGTTAGCATATCGCGATTTACAATTATACTTCATATGTTCACCGCAATTTCCACTCGAAATATTCGAGAGTTCGAAAGCAATTCAACGTTTCCGCGGAGAACTAAAACTGTGAAGTTTTACTCGGTTCCGCCAATTGTATGTAAGTTAGTAGTTTTGTAACCGCGCTTTATGGCTATATATGAAAAGTTTCTGATTAGTATATTATATTATATTGTTGTAATAGAAATATGGGATAAAATTCGGCTATTACTTCTAAATTACTTCTAGATAGATAGAAATTAGTGTTAAGACACTCCATTCTCTTTTCGCAAAATTAAAGATATTGCGTGTTGAATGATGGAACTCAGTGTCTGGCTTTGTGTTATCAGAAGGCACAAATGATAATAATTTAAATATAGACTTCCCCGAGGTCAGAACCGAATCCACAACCATAACCAAATCGTGTTTATAGATGCTGTACCACTATACTACGATGGAATAAGAAATGAACATATATACATACATATAACTTTTAACATAAAATTCGAAGCCAAAAACATCATCTATGCTTCAACGAGTGTGTCAATACATTCCGTTGTCCCTTTTTCTCGAAATATTCGCGGAACTCACCGCCGTTTCTTATTTTGCCAGATTCACACAAAATGTGTAAAATGGAAACATTATCACATTCAACGTATCAATTGGCGGAACTGAACGCCGTCCCTTATTTTGCCTGAGCACATAGCAGGACACTCCTTTTTCTATTTTCTGTCCAATATCGACACATTCACACGATCGTACTTAATAGTGGAACTCAACGCCGCGCCATATATTGCTTAAGAAATAAAAAATAAACTGTAGGTACCACCAAAGCGCAAAACGCATAGAATTCTTAATTCATTATTACAAAAGGCAACAATTAGGGGCCACACTGAAAGAAGTCCATTTCAGTTTAAACGTATTGTTCTACAGTTATAAACGCTTTGTGTTATTTAATGGTTGAACCTCACAAATAGGCTAATGGATTTGATTGTGACTTGAATTAGTGAATTACGTATATTATAATATATAAAGAAGCCAGTCGTATCGCAGAGGCACAAACGTGCCACTGTAAATGCGACAGGTTGTGGGTTCGATACCCACTATAGGAAATAAAAAAAAATCATGTCCTTGCTCTGGTAACAAGACAAATAGTGACGGTGAATTGCACCACTCAGCTCGCAATGTCTGAATTCGGTGAAAAGTGAGGAATGGATTGTAAGAGAAAGGAGTGTCTTAACACTACGTTCTCAGGTTCTCTCCGCATACTCTGCTATGTGCGGGATATAATGCGACCCTAAAAAAATTAAAAGAACATAAAAGAATGAAGTATCTTAACACTAGGTACTCAGATTTCGTCATTGGACACTAAATGTCTCGAATTCAGGCGAAAGCGGCGAAAAGTGTCTTGACACTATATAACTGAGAAGTCTTGGCTTAGATTCACTATTTAAAATTGATCGTAGTGAAGTTTAAACGTATTGTTCTACAGTTATAATCGCTTTGTGTTATTTAATGGTTGAGCCTCACAAATAGGCTAATGGATTTGATTGTGACTCGAATTAGTGAATTACGTATATTATATCATAGTAATAATCTTGTGTTAATGTAATTAATATGAACGAACAATATGTAAGGGCATTGTCGTGGGGCAGAGTCTCATTGTAAACGCGATTGGTGTTGGCTTTGTTTGGTTATGTTTAAACCATTTTTATATCTCCGTTCTCATCAGACGGAATGCAGCGTTGAGTTCCGCCAACTCAAACGTTACCCTTAGAATTTGAATCGATTTTAAACAGAGAAACTAAACCACAATAATTTTCATAGCAGCTTCATGCTTTATCCTGTATGATATGGTAGTTAGAGAGGATTTAGTGTCAAAACACTCCTCTCTCCGTTTTCCGCTCGAATTCAAGACAACGCATGTTATTTGGCGGAACTAAACACTATTAAAATATTAAAAATATAAAAATTCTTCAAAGTGTATACAAACCCACAATTATCATGTACAACAAAACCATCGATGTCACCACAACGCTATCAATACTTCTCTTATTTAAACTTGAAATACCTTAATTCAATTTGATTTCGAGTAACCGTAAGCTTCACTAAGCAAAGTACCTTTGAAGGTATTGAGAGTATCGATTGTATTATGTAATATCCGGGTACAAGGCCTCCCATAGAATAATACAAGCCGATAAGTCCTAAATACTGGTACAAGTGCAAAAACACAATTTTACAGCCTAAATCTAAATGACTCTCATTTAGAAGACTCAAGTAGTAGAGTAGTTGAAAAGAACTGAGCGGTAAGCTCTACGGTCTCTGGATATTTTCGCCTCGTCCACGTCATTAACCTTTTCTTAAATGCTCTACGGAGAGTTCTTGTGCTTTTTACGTGACCTTCCTCCTGTGTCATTGATATTTATATGATTGACCATGTTCTAGAAGGTCAACTAAGTGAGACTCGAAGCCGCGCCTCTTGGATACCGTCCAAACAGTTTAGCCATACGTTTCTGTTCAGCTACGTAAAATTATCTTTTTTTTTATTTACTAAATTGTGACTATCGTGGTGCAGAGAGATAGCGTCTGACTGTAAACACAATGGTAGTGGATTTGATCCCCTCTAAGAGGAAAGATCATAACTTAAATTTCTTTATTTTTCTCTCTCTCTGCTTAGAAAACGGGCGGCGTCGAACTCCGCCGCTAAACACTCAATATCTCAAATTCGGGTATAAAGTGCAGAACGGAGTGTTAAGACACTAGTATCTACCTGCCTGCCCTACTATGCTACAAAAATTAAAAACTATAAAAAAAATCTACTTAAAAAAAATTACACGTTATTTTTCTTCATAAATATCGAATATATTAGATTCTCATACAAAACAAAGTTTCAATTTCTCTTGAAAAAATCTGCTTAAGCTAATCTATATTTGAGTCAAGTCCCAAAATGGATGCCTCGAAGATTATTGTCGTAGGCGTGATCGTAGGCATCGATAAATTTGAATAATATTACATGAAAAAGAACGTATTATTATAATAATATTATCGATAAAAGAGAAAAGATGATGACATTATTTTTGACATACTTGACATTTTGTATTAAAACTAGCTGTATCCTGCTAGTTCATTTGCATATAAATAAATAATTAATTTCGAGAAATCCTCTCTTACTGTTCTCCTACACTTCCCAAGGAAGTTTCTATGGCCAGTAGTTTAGCCTGTACGTTGTCTATCTGTCAGTCAGTAAGGCAAGAGCTTAATATACATAGATAGAAGAAATTAATCATTAAAAATATAGATCATAGGAGAATTGAGTGTCTTAACACTAGGTTCTCAAGTTCCTTCTGTCTAACCTGCCATGTGCTGAGTAAATCGTGAAGCTAAAAGAAACTGAAAGTACTTAATAAGATCTTATGTTTCGCGATTTTACCCATATCATATGAAAAATCGCGTATATTTTAATGTTCGAAAATACATTATTGGAAACCCACTGTACACTAATAAAACATTGGACAGTAATCCATGATATACCGAATCTGGGTAGTCTAATAAACCTTAAATATAATCTAAATTAATGTAAAGTTAGATCTACATTCGTTTAGTAGCTTTTGCGTGAAAGACAAGCACATTCAGACCTCTACTATTTATGGACTAATATTTTTCATTTCCACATATTTATATGTAATGTAGAATTTGAATCTACTATAACATCTGTAATATAATATCATTGCGCAGTGGTTCAACGTCAGACTGTACACGCGGGTGGCTGTGGGTTGGATTCCCACTGGGGGAAAGTTTATATTTAATTTATTCTCATTTCCCTGCTCTGGTAAGACAAAGCGCGGCGTTAAGTTCTGCTACTTAGCACCCAAAGTTTTGAATTCGGGCGGAAACACGAGAACGGAGTGCGTAGATACTAAGTTCTCAGGAAAAAGTTAAAATTTTTGTGACCATCTTGTAGAGATTATTTTATTAGCTTCATGCTTTAGTTTAGTCAAGACACTCCGTTTGCTTTCCGGAATCGAACCCAAAACCACTCACGTCTACAATCACACTGTCCCACTACCACGAATGGCCTCTATAATAATAAAAATTAAGAAATCCCAAAAGAAATTCTTAGGTAGTAGGAAGTCGTAACATCCCGAAACATCTTTTCTACTAAAAGCGCTATAAATAAATATTTCAAGTTACGACTTCGAGAGCTTTCCCTTGTTCTTATTAATGTGTTTACATTTTTATTTCAGAGTTCTCTATATTGTATGTAGTTCCAATGTGCTCTGGAAATTACTTTAATTCGTATTATGTACTGTTTGTTTAGTAATTGTTGTTGTTGCGTGCGCCTGTAAACGCGACAGGTTGTGGGTTAGATTCCCACTCTAGGATATAGAATTTTTAATTTCCTGGGTGTGATAACAAGGCAAATCGCGGCGTTGAGTTCCGCCACTCAGCACACAATGCCTCAACTCAGTGGAAAGTGGGGAACACTAGGTTCTTCCTTCCTACCCTGCTGTATGCGGCATACAGCGTGAAGCTATTTATGTATGTATGTTGTTGCTTGAAATAAAGGAGGTACTCAATTCGTTTTAATTTTTATGTGTGTTATCGTGTTACTGTACGCTTAGTGAAGCAGTTTCTTTTTTATATTATATCTGGTGCTTTTGATGTGCTCCCATTTAGTGCATTTTTTTTGGAGTTAGTTTTTTTTTTAATCTTAATTTTCATTTATTTTATGTTAGAATAGCAAGCACTATATAAATGTTTTACTTTTACTATCTCACTATTTCTTGCCGGCGTATGTGTTTGTCTCTTTTTCGTGTCGCTTTTTCGTTACATAAAGATACACTTAAATAATTAAGATTGAAAAATTTATTTTCATTTCTTCATTCTGGTAGGACTCAACACGCAATATTTGGAATTCGGGCGGAAAATACGCTGTAAAGTAAAATTATTACAAATAACTCAAAAACTAGTTGTTAAATTTAATATCATTTAATTTAAAAAATGTGACCACATAAAAACACCAGCTATCGTTTAAAAAGAGAATCATCAAAATTAGTTAATTTAGAAAAAAATTATGAGATAAAACATATAAAAAAATACTTCCTATGGGTTGGTTAAAATTAAAACGTGATGCTATGGACACAGTTTACACTCCTTAATTAAGCGTCCCCAAATAAAATATTCATTGAAAATTGGGATAAATCTGGCCGAAGTAATTTTATTATACCAAATTGTGTTATCACTTATTCATCAAAATGGTTTGTAATTAAATGGTATCAAATTAAACACACTGTTAATGTTTAGCCTATATTTATTTTCACGCTTTTTTGCTTAGCAGAATTGAAATAGGGAAACTAATGTTGAGACACTCCGTAAACGCGACACGTTGTTGGTTCGATTCCCATTCCAGGAAATGGAATTTTTCATTTCCTGGGTTTGGTAACAAGGCAAAGCGCTTCATTGAGTTCCGCCACTCAGCACGCAATACCTCAATTCGATGGAAAGTAGGGAATGGAAATCTTAAGATAACAGAATGTCTTAACACTAGGTTCTCTGGTTCCTTCTGCCTACTCTGCTTTGTGCGGGATACAGCGTGAAGCTAAAAAAAATTATAAGACATTACAATAACTGTAATAGTGGTCTTTTTATTATTTCCTTTTCTTGTGTTAGTTTTTTGTTTTTTTTTTAATCAAATAGTACTCTGATATACGGGAAATTTCGTGAAGCTCTATAAAGACAAGCAATAGCATTTCGATATTTTATTTTTAAGTTTAATTACTTTTAATATTTAAAATCTCATTATTCATCGTGGCGTAGTGATTCAGCGTCTGAAGTTACCGCTATTGGTTGTGGGTTCGAATCCTACACGAGAATTTAAACATATTTTAATCATTTTTATATCTTTACTGGAGTAAGAGACAGCGCAGATAGAGACATCTTGAAATTGGTTAGAAAGTCCAGAATGGAGTGTCCTAACACTAAGTTTTATCTACCCTGCTATGTAAAAGCATGAAGCTGTCCTACATTAAAATATATTCTTAATTAAACTTATATAAAAACAAAAATTTAATTGAATCCACTGCAATCGCTGAGAGTGCCAAAATACTTGCAATATTGTTACGTTGAATAGCTATATAATGTTCTGCGGTAGCTGCCAACTCTTTTGCTACTTATATAGACAAGAATATCTTATGTTTTAAAGCTACCTTAAAAAATATATTATAAAAATTTATAAAGCGTTACTCATATACCAAGTGTATGATAAAAAAGACATTATTAAACGTGTAAAAATTTGAAGGTAACGGGACTCGAACCCGCTCCTTTCGGATACCTTCCAAGCACTCTGAGCACTAAATCATACGTCCAATATATCCAGCTTCGTATATAGCTTCACGCTGTATCCCGCATATACCTGCTATATGCGGGATACATGTGGGCAAAGGAAACCTAGTGGTAAGACACTCCGTTCCCCATTTTCCGCCAAATTGAGGCATTGCGTGCTGAGAAGTGGAACTCAACGCCGCGTTTTGCCTTGTTACCAAACCCAGGAAATGAAAAAATCCATTTTCCTGGAGTGGGAATCGAACCCACAAACTGTCGCGCTTACAGTCGCACGACGACTGACCTCTATTTTTTCAACCTATATTAATGAGTTATAATTTATTTATAAGCTAATAATACAATATTTTGAAACGGTAGCTTTATAAACCCGGAAGGCAATCCAAAATCAAAAGGTAGGAAGGATTCCATCGGCTTAGTTCAGGCACAAATTAACTTGGTCCCATAAATGAAAATACATTTACCGTTTTGTGTATATTTAATGCTGCGCTTTTCATAGTATCCTAATGGTTTTCTGAGATTTTCAAAATATTTAGTATTTATTTAAGTTTTGAAATTAAATACTGTTTCCTTTGGCTATTATTTTCTTTTTTAAGCGTATGTCCCACTTTTTTGTATAGCAGAAACAGAGAACACTACTTTTTTTAGCTTCACTCTGTATCCCGCATATAGCAGGGGAAACCTGAGAGGGCGCAATGCCGCGCTTTGTCTTGTTACCAAACCAAGAAAATGAAAATACTAAAGCTTTTTACATTTCCTGGAGTGGGTATCGAACCCACAACCTGTTGCGTTTACATTCGCACGCTTGTGCCTCTGCACCACGACAGTCGTTACTAAATTTTTACTATCTTCAAATATAGAAATGTTGCGACTCTCGCGGCGAAACTCAACGCCATGCTGTTTTTAATTTAATAGTCCCGTTCCGATCATGGAACCTAAAATCCACCGCATGTACATGCAGAGGCTTGCGACAGGTTGTGGGTTCGAATCCCACTCCAGGAAATGAAATTTTTCATTGCTATATGCGGGATACAGCGTGAAGCTATGTATGTATGTATAAACACTCTTAAAATATTGATATCAAAAAACAAAGTGCTTCCTATTTTTGACACTCAGGTATCAAACACACACTTAGGACAAGAAAATTATTATTTTTTAAATATATAAAAAAAAACGTTATATTAAAAAATAACGTGTTTATATATTTTCTAAAAAAATATTTCCTAATAAAAACAAACATATTAACAAAAACCCGTAGTGACAGACACTACCCAGTGTCTATCACTCAGTGACCTGATTAAGTGAACACAAATAAACATAACTCACGATTCCCAACAACCACTTTGTTAACTCGCAAATTTATGTATCAACCGAGTCATCGATCTTTGGTGAAATTTCAAGAGGCTCTAACCGTGAGTTACTGGTGTGTTAAGAAGAATGTGGAAATAACATCTTAGGCTAGTTTATTTGGAAGAATCAATTATACATATATTTTTTTTAGTTTCACACTGTATCACGCAAATAGCAGGATAGGCAGGGCTTCTGAGAAGCTAATGTTAAAACACTCCTTCCTCTCCAAATGTCTCTTTAGATTTTCATTCATCACTTTCCGCTGGATTGAGGCATTGCGTGCTAAGTGGCGAAATTCAAGGACGCGCTTTGCCTTGTTATTAGAGTTAGGAAATGAAAATACTTGAAAGTAATTACTGTACATTATTTAATATTTTCATTTCCTGGAGTGGGAATCGAACCCGCAATCACGTGGCGTGACTCGTAAATGAGTGCGACGTGACTGGCCACTTGGTGGTATATAGAATAGAAATATAAATACCTTACCTTACTGTAAACGCGAATTGTTGTGGGTTCAGTTCCCACCCGAGGAGTTGTTTAGTCGCCTTCAAGTTTTGTTCCACATATCGGCGTAATTAAATGTAAAAAATGCGAGTGGCGGAACTCAACGCCGCCCTTTATCTCAAAGAAATCGTGAAAAAATGAAAATAATTTAAATATCTGTCCTACGGTGTCAGGATAATCTCACATCAAATATTTTTTTCATTATATGAACCTATGAACCTAGTGTTAAGACACTCCGTTCCCCACTTTCCGCCGAATTGCGTGCTGAGTGGCGGAACTCAACGCCACACGTATATGAATATATTTTGTTATAATTAAAATTTCAAAAAAAAAATCTACTTAGAATAAAATTAACTAAAAAGTACAATTATTACGAATAACTCACAAGCTTCTTGTCAGATCTTAACTAAATTTAAAACGAATCACATCAGGAGCACTCGCTATCATATGAAGAAAGAATCATCAAAATTGGTTCACCCAGTAAAAAATACAGTGGAATTCAACCTTTTCCTTATTAAAATCGGTTAGATATAAGTTATGAAGTAAACATTCGTGATATTCATTAATTTATTTTGAACTCGCTAACCATTAGTTCATGAAACTATGTATGTTAACTGTTTGTAAAGCAAAATTTTCCTTAAATTATTAGTGTTTTCCAAAATGTAATTACAAACAAGTATTGTATAAAGTTATAATAATATATTGTTTATAATATATAATTTTGTAACTTCCTCAATATTGTTTGATAGAATATTTTCATATAAAAGCGAAAATTAGAGGTTCGCTTCGCTCGTTAGCCCCCGTTAAGAATTAAAAAATAGAATTAAAATATCCAGTTAACGTGTGATTTTTAATTCAACAAGGTCGGTTATCGAATGTAAAAGACGTGAATAACTTGACAAACCGAAAATGCATACTCTTCAGGGCACACGTATGTAATTTCAAACTTTATCTGTTAAACAACTACATGCTAATCAGACCACTAAGCCATGCGTAGAACGCATGGCTTAGTGGTCAGAGCGCTTGGACGGTTTTCAAGAGGCGCGGGTTCGAATCCCGCTGCGTTCAAATTTTTATACGTTTTCTAAATATGTTTTTCGTATCCTAAGTGGGATTAACACTTTAAAACTTTAAAAATATTTATCTGTTAATTTTATTATATGTTATTTTTATTCTTGTTTACTGTAAAAAAAATCTTTTGATTTGTTTATTTATTCACGCTACAAATAAAGCGATAATGATGCCTATTAAAATAAAAAAAAGTTATATGCAAGTTCTTTTTATAGAATTAATCATTATTGTTCTGAAAATAACACAATTTGTTTTTAAATAATAAAATGTTTTTAAAAAACAAAAATAAACTTAAAAATAATATTTATAGCTAAAATATATATTTACTTACATACATACATACATAGATTCACGCTGTATCCTGCATATGGTAGGGTAGACATAGGGAACCTGAGAACCTAGTGTTAAGACACTCCGTTCCTCACTTTCCGCCGAATTCAGGCATTGCGAGCGTGGCGGTAGTCAACCCCGCGCTTTGCCTTGTTAACAAACCCAGGTAATGAAAAAATCCATTTCCTGGAGTGGGGATCGAATCCACAAGCTGCCGCGTTTACACGCTTGTACCTCTGCGTCACGACAAGCGTTACATATATTTCAGATATTTTATTATTAATTTTGACTTTAAAACAAAAATTAACTCTACAAAAAATGAAGTGTATCTTGGCGCAATGGAAAATTGTCTCATTGTGAACGGAATAGGTTATGTGTTCGATTCTCACTCAGTGGAATGACAATATTAAAATTATTGTCATTTCCCTTCTTTGGTACGAGAAATAGCGGTTATCTTTTGCAACTTAACACGCTAAGTGTCGAATTAAAGCGAAAAATAGTGTCTTAACACTAGCTAGTATATAAAAACATTTTCAAACTAAACAAAAACCTTTAACAACACTAACTTAATGCAAATTACACATTTAAGACTACATAATCAGATCCAAGTTAGTAGATAAGCAAAAAAAAGAATCCACCATTCGCGATTCATCTCAAAGCTGCCTATTCGCGTAACTTCAAAGGCGAAACCAATTAAATTTTGTTTCTCAAACTAAATTAGATGGCGCATGCTTTACTTTCGAAAGAGCTCGGCGTTTAATTACGCTCCACACAAAAAGCTTTACAAAAAGAACATCGAGTTCATTATCTCTTTTGTTGCTGTGCTTTTTAATGCGGCAAATCATATTATTATAATTAATATTGTGAGTTAATTAATGGTGGAGCTTGTTATTTTTGTTTGTGTGCTTATGTATGTATATATAAAATGTTTGCGTTACTCTGTGTCTGATAGACAATGTATAGTCAAAACTATTGGGTGTAGACAGCTAAAATTTGGCATGTAGGTTCTTTGTGGAGTGTAGGGGGGAACTAAGAGAAGATTTCTCGAAATTTCTACGAAAACAAGAAAAAACGGGATGTTATATTTATTATCCAGACTACTAGGAACTTTTATTCAAATCCGTTATGTAGTTTCCGCGTGAAAGAGTAACAGAGATCCACCCGCTCTTATGAATTATCGCATTAATAAAATTATTAAGACTGCATATTGAACTTTGAAGCTTAACGCTTGATTTAAAATTCAAAATTGATTTTATGATAGATTGACTTTATTTTATTTACATATACACGCTTTTCCTGCATAGTAAGATTATTCAGAAGAACCTAGTGTCAAGACACTCCGTTGTCCATTTACAATTCAAAATCGAGACAAGTGACAGTTTCCAAAGTGGCGTTTTGTCTTACCAGTTTGGTAAATAAAAATAGTAGAAATATAAGCATTTAAATGGTAATCGAACCCACAATCACTGGTATTAACAGTCACTATGTCACTACACCACGATAACCCTTAAAGATTAAAACAAATTTACTTAAAACAATATAGATCCTTTGTATACCAATTATAATACATTTTAAAATGTAATGAAACTCTAAATTTAATTATACAGAAGCATTTAGCGGAATTTGGAAACACTTAACAAAGTATTAAAGTTGGAAGTGATCTTATTGTTACAGCTAATTCAACAGTTGCGTAGATTAACAATAAAAGGGTAATAAACGTGAACGTTGGTAATATCTTAGTGAAATATAGCGGCTGTTTCCAACTAATAATGGAAACGGTGTGGAATTACGAGTATTATTTGGAAATATTTTTCATATTGGAATGGAAATAATGGATTTTTGTATACGTGGGTAACATTTTTAGTATAGGTTTAGAACAAATGCTAACAAGAAAGTAAAGATGGCTTAGTTGGTTAGTGCTAGGATGATTTCAAAGAGGTGCGGGTTCAAATGCCGTTACCTTTAATTTGTTTCTCAGTTTCACGCTTTTCAATACATTTCGTATTGAATGACGGAACTTAACGCCATGATTTATCGTACCAGATCAAGGAAATTTAAATAAAACCAATTCCTCTAGTGGTTATCGAACATAATCAAGCTTACAGTCAGAAATTTTCCCGTTGCATCACAACTTTTTAGTGCGTAAACAAATTTTGATTTTTTTCATAGCAGGCAGAGGGAATCTAGTGTTAAGGCACTCCGTTCTCTTTTAATATTTCCGTTCCCCACTTTCCGCCAAATTGAGATGACAAATTTTGATGATTCTTTTTTTATATGATAAGTAGTGCTATATTCAGTTAAAATCTAGCGATTAGTTTTTGAGTTATTCGTAATAACTTTAATATTTATTTCATTTTAATTGAAGCTGGTTATCTTTTTTTTATTATAATTACTGGATATCTCATTTTTTTGTAAATTTCTAAATATTTTTAGTGTATTCTTAAATAATGTTATACAATTATTTAGTTTTCTCTAGGAAATTTCTGGCTGGTTTTTGTTTATTTAGGCTTACGATTGATGGCTTTCTAATGCTAACACCCAAATGTGTCAATGTGTATGTAATCAATATCGCCTGTCATTTACAAGTGTCTGATGACACGCACACATACATGTGGATATACAACTACGTAGCTAAGCACGCACACATATGTATCTGGAATTTATCATATTCATCAATTTCAATTTAGTTTTTGAATCATAATTGTGTGATTATTAATATCGTTACTAAACGCCATCATGACGCAGTGAACAGCGATTTTAAATGCGATCGGTTGTGGGTTCGATTCCTACTCGGGGACATGATATATTTAAATCATTTTCATTTACCCGCTCTGGGAAGAGAAGGTATGACGTTGAGTTCCACCACTTAACAAGCAATGTCTCGACTTCGAATGAAAAGCGGAAAATGGAGTGTCTTGATAATTGAAGTGGGCATCGAACCCATAACTACTACGCCATGATGGCATTTCTTTCTTTACAACATTATATTCAAAATATTAAAACATTAGAACGGTTTCTAATGAATGGTAACTAATATTTAAAAAATAAATGTTTTGGAGATATTTAATAAATAACATTATCTTTTGCCAATTGTCTTTAGAAATTTGAGCATTTGAACATTTGAGTAGCAGAAATTCGTAAAAGTTATGCTACAGAGATGCTACGAGTAACAATTATACATTGGATTAAAACGTATAGCTTAGCGGTCAGAGCGTTTAGACGATATCCTAGAGGCGCGGGTTCCAGTTGCGCTATGTGTAAACTTCGACGTTTTCTAAAAATCTTTTTCTATTCTTTATTGTATGATTCACAATTTAAAACAAATACACAATTTAATAAAAATATTGCTAAATATTGATTTATAGATAGATATAGACTAAGGCGATTAGTGAAATTGAACATCAAACAATCGCTTTTACAGTCAAATACTATCCCACTTTGCCACGATGGCTTCTAATGGATAGCTATCAAAATATAATACTTAAAAATCAGTCTCGTAACAAAGTCCATTACGTCGATAGAGTTACGCCTCCTCAAATAAATCTGTCCGAAGCCATCTAATCTGACGAAATTGGCGAAACGCGACTTGATTGCAAATATGCTGAAGCTTAGAGAAAATATTCTAAAATATATTCCTGAAGGAAGTATAAATTTGTAGAGTAAATATGAAGGGATTTATGTTATTTTGCTTATATAGTTAAATTTAATTCTAAAAATCATATATTTAATGTTATATTTTAACTGACTTCAAAAAATTAAGAGATTTTTAATTCAATTGAATTTTTTTTTGAGTTTGTTACCACATTCATTTTTACTGAGTTTATAACATACATACATAGCTTCACGCTGTATCCCGCATATAGCAGAGTAGGCAGAGGAACCTAGTGTTAAGACACTCCGTTCCAAACTTTCCGCCGAATTCAGGCATTGCGTGCTGAGTGGCGGAACTTAACGCCGGCAAAGACAGTGTACATTATATTAGCGGTAGCCAACGAAATACTTTGGTTAATCATATAATAGGAGCAAAAATATTTTTATTTCGGAGTGGTACTCTATTTATAATCATCATATGATCCTCAACTGTACCATCATAGCGTTGAAAATATCAAAAAGAATTAAAACGTAATAAATATTTTATAATTTTATTTATATAAAACTTTTGAATTTTATTATGACATTCATTGCCTCATTTCTGATTTATTTTGCGAGTTTAATAAAAATTAAAGCGATATTATTTGCTTAACCATATCAGGAATTTCAATGATAATGAAAATAGGTAACGAAGCTTTTTTGACTCTCACACCAATTGTCAATACACTCCTTTCTCCATTTTCCACTAGAATTTAAGACATTATGTTTTTTACTTGCGGAATTCAACGCCGCACTTTGCCTCACCAGATTGAAGAAAGAAAAATATTTTCAATATAATTATTACTATAAGTGAGAATCGAACTAACAACCACTAGCACTTACAGTCACACGTTATTTCGCTGCGATATGATAGCCTCTACGTAAAATAAACCTGCATAATAAAGTTAACATTTATTTTACATTTTCTACTCTCATAAGTCTAATAGAAGTATAAGATTCCCCGCAAGGTAAATATGAAAAGGCTGATGACTATGGACGAGGCACAAGAAGTATGCAGGGATCATAGCGATTGGCCTTCTAGCATTCTACCCAAGCCAAGTAGGCTTGGGATAAAGCGAAATTACAAAAAAGAAAATAAGTAGAGAGATAGAAGATAAATTTCTTCATCTTAAAAAGCAGCTTCACGTTTTGTCTTTTAAAGCAGAGGGAATTTCATGTTAAAATACTCCGTTTGTTATTTTTTTCAAATTCTTATGCGTGTTAAGAGACGCCTGTCGTGGCGAAGGGGTACAACGCGTGCGATTGTAAACGCGACAGGTTGTGGGGTCGATTCCCATTCCAGGAAATGGAATTTTTTATTTCCTGGGTTTGGTAACAAAGCAAAGCGCGGCTTTGTGTTCCGCCACTCATCACGCAATGCCTCGATTTGGCGGAAAGTGGGGAACGGAGTGTCTTATCACTAGGTTCTCTCTGCCTACCCTGCTATATGCGGGATACAGCGTGAAGCTATGTATATATGTAATCTTATCCACTTTAAGCTTCCAATTACAATATTTTCCACATTAATAAAATAATAATATCCCATAATGTATCTTCACGTGATTGTTCTGAGTGTTCCGAGAACTCTACAATGAATTTGTCGTTAGCTTCAGACTAGAGTTGGGAGAGTAAAATCGATTTCATCACGAAGCTCTTTTCTCGGCCATTCTGTATCTACCTAATGGTTATTTTTAATAAACGTTTTCTGGAAATTTTGTGGCTTTTATATAAAATGCTTGTTGTGTAAATACGAGTATAATGATAAGGGAAGTAATGATAAGGAAAGCAAATATTTAATGGATTGGACATGGACATGGACAACTTAATTTATTAAATGACTTAATGATCCCTAATAAAAATAAATACAGTTAAAGTTTTGGTAAGCAGAACTCAACGCTGCTTAAAACATTAACTAGGTCTGTTTTTACATATGCTGCGTAGTTTTACCAGAAACGAGGAAATAAAAGTAATTACAATATAATCATATTCCAGACTGGGGATCAAACCGACTATCAATCGCGTTTAGAGTTAGAGACTATCTCGTTGTGATACAATGGCCTGTTTCATCATTATATTTAAAACCATAGCTTCACGGTTTACACCTAGCGGGGTAGTCAAAGAGGATGCAGCACGAAACGCTGCGATCCCTGTATACTTCTACCGCTTCGCCCAGTCAATAACTTCTTCATACATATCCTCCCTACACCCGTGATGCTTTTTACATGAAGTTCCTCTAATATAATTGATACTGTGTTCTCAAAAGTCAATTATTTATTCAAAATAATAGCAAAACTGAAATTGAACTCAAAACTACTAGCTAAAATACTTGGGCATTACCACTAAGTCGTGTTTTCTATCTTCACTGTACGATAAATATCGCTAGTTGAAAACTTGTATGCACCAGCAAATTTATACGCTGGCTCGAGGTGGTTTATGTTAGCACCTTGGAAACTTGTGTTGCTTACATGAAAAATAAAATATATTAGATAGAATTATTTTTAACCGATATATTTCGGGTTATTTGGTTACCAAAGTACAGTAGTTCAGATAGAAATTGACAATTGGCCAAATTATATGAAATCTTTATAAATTGTAGCAACTTCATGCTTTATCCCGCATAGCCGAGTGTCTAGACACTCCGTTCCCCAGAGCCTATGTATTATTTTCGTTTATAAGATCTATTACTGTAAGGCAAAGTGCAGCATTGAGTTCCATCACTCAGCACGCAATGCCTCAATTCGGCGGAAAGTGGGGAACGGAGTGTAGTAACACTAGGTTCCCCCTGCCTGCCCTTCTATAAGCGGGATACAGCGTGAAGCTATGTATGTATGTATGTATGTATGTATAATCTAGATGCGTTTAATAGTTTTGGTATAAATTAGTAACAAACATTTACTCATCACACGCTACACCGCACTTTTATATTTGTGATAAATATATAATTGAGTTATATATTTATCACAAATATAACGAGTGAATGGTATGATATCACGAGTGATATGGTTCAGAGGGACAACTTTGGGTTGTAAGCTTGATCATTTATGGATTCGATTCCCACTTAAGATAGTTCTTAAATTAATTATTTCAATATATATTTCAAAATATTCATACAAAGTTAATAGCAGTATAATAAAATATAGAGCTTTAAAACTTATCTCCCACGAATCACTTAGTAAATATATGTTCTTCCTTAAATCATAAGATTTAGTGTTTGAGTAAACGTGCAAGTTTAACTGCTTTACGTCTCACATACTTTGAAGTAAATATGAAACATGCACTCGGATACAGTTCATATGGTTAAGATATTAACTATTATTACTATATATGCTATTAACTATTAGAGTATTTAAAATTAAATCAATTTGAAAATAAAAGTAACGTACGAACTCAAGTCTAAGTCTGAGTTGTCTACATACATATAATACAATGCTGCGTGTCTGACAGACAATGTACAGGTGAAACTACTGGCCATATAAAGCTTAAATTTTGCATGTACCTTGAGAAGTTTAGGGGAGTACTAAGAGGATGTCTTTAAATACTTACATATATGAACTATAAAAGAAATCCAGTATTTTTAGGCGTCATTGTCCCCGCAAGCGAAAAATATAAAACTAAATCAATTACTATGTTAAAGTAACGTGTGTACTCCTAACAATCTAAACAAAGAGAATGATAACAAAGTCGTAGTATAAAGCTTACGTTTTTTCTTTTGAGACAGCATGAGAAATTATAAGGGTCGACAAAATTTTACAGGCATTTTTTTGGTAAAGACTCATACTCATTCACATACTCCGGTCGCTGCTTTGCGCTAGATTTCGAGACATTGCGTGTTAAATAGCGGAAATCAAACGCTTGTCCTACCAGAGCGAATAAAAGAAAATAATTTAAGATTAACATTCACCCAATCAACAATACCCAAGAATCGAACCCACAACCAACCGCTTACAAACTGCCCACTGCATCATAATGACCTCAATAATTCATAAAAATTACGTATTTTTAAGGAAAAACACGAAATCTTATATCACAAAAGTCCAATCATACTTTTGATATGTTCCGTACACGGCCCGTTTAATTTGCGGGCGTCATACTGAGACAAACAACATTTACCCAGCACTTACTACGTAGTCCTCAGTTTCCAGTTCTCAGTTGAAATGCAAAACGCGGTGTTTCTTTCCGAACGAGCCTCGGATGCGATTTATTTGCTGTCTGAATTTAAATTGTTACAGTTGAGCGTTTGTGTGTGTGTCTATTTAGTAAGAATATTTACTAAATGTTTTATTATTCTGCTTGCGTTTTAGAAAAGTGGAAAGTTTGTATGAAAAATGTACGACTATTTAGCCTGGATTGTTAAATAAAGTTTAAATAATTTATAATATAGTACGGATGTGTTCAATTGGTGGTAGTAGGTTCGATTTTAATTCTAGAGAGTATGTATATATATTATATAACAATATTTTCATAATTTTCTCGAACTGGTATTGGAAGCCAGTAACCAATATGCAATGTCTCAAGAATGAAGAGGATTAAAGAAAAATAAGCTTACATTTTCCTAAAGTTATATTATGGTGAATATATAAATCGCAATGTGATCATATTTAAATTAATTTCATTTCTCCCCTTTTGTAGAACAAAGTGTTGAGTTGAGTTCTGTTATTTAACACGCTATGTCTATCTCTCGAACCCGTGCGGTAAGAAGCAAACGAAGTGACTTCACCCTAGGTTCTATGCGGAATATATTTAATATGATATACTCGTATTTACCCTTCTATGCGGGAAATAACTGCAACTAGCAAAAATATTTCGTTAACTATTTGTAAAATTAAAGTCGATAATACTTTTAAGTAAATAATAAAAAGGGAAACTATTCCCTTTCACGCGTTTTCCCGCATACCAATTTAAACAGGGAGAACCTAATGTTACACTCTTTAATCGAACGTGATAGTTATGACGTTTACAGTTAGACGTCTTACCACTGCGCCGCGATGGGCTGTCGTTTTTTTTTTTGCTTCACGCTGTATCCCACACATAACATGATAGGCAGAGAGAACCAGGGAACCTAGCGTAAAGATACTCCGTTCTCTTTTAACAGTTCCGTTTTTTCTACCAAAATATATCCAAAACGATAACAAATGAATCGGCTATGATTTTCTTCCAAGTTTCACGTATGAACGCGTGTAGCGTGTTAAGTGATTTGCAATCAAGCTCGCGCTGATACTGACTTCCGTGAAGATTTATTGCTCATTTAGTATATTATGATATTATTGATCAGGTTATTTTCCTTATATTGAAATAGATATTTATCCATATATTTCGGCCAAATTACACATATATTTATAAATTATAGCCTATGTGTTATTTTGATATATAAACTGTAATATTGTAAAGTTTCATCTAGATTTGTTCAATAGTTTTTTAAGTTTAATGGCGGAACTCAACGCCGAGCTATTTTTTGCCAAAGTAAAGAAACAAAAATAATTTAAATTTAATCTTTCTATATATCCATGTGAAGTCACAACCATAAAATTTATAGGTGCCATATAATACTTAGAAACTTCTCACAATTTTTAATAATTAAGATTTCAACAAAATATCCGGTTTGAAATAAAAAGGACCAAAAAATTAAATTACAAATAACTTAAAAACTATTCGTCAGATTTAAACTAAATTTACATAGGAACACATCAGAAACACTATTAAATAAAAATAATCATCAAAATTGGTACACCTAGTAAAAAGATATACGGTAATACATGCATACATACATAGCTTTACGCTGTATCCCGCATATAGCAGGGTAGGCAGAGGGAACCCAGTATTAAGACGCTCTGTTCCTCACTTTCCGCCGAATTGAGGCATTACGTGCTGAGTAGCGGAACTCAACGCCGCGCTTTGCCTTGTTACCAAATCCAGGAAATGAAAAATATCATTTTCGGGAGAAAGAATCGAACCCACCACCAGTTCCGTTTACAGTCGCACGCTTGTGTCTCTGCGCCACGACAGGCGTTAATGCATATAAAAAAATAACAGTCAAATTGGGAACCTCCTTTTTTTTAGTTGGTTAAAATATTAGTTTTAAATTCGATTTCATACTTTAACACCTAATAGTTAATACCAAACAACTCTAAGTCATATGAACTGTATCCGAGTGCATGTTTCATGTTTACTTCAAAGTACGAGTATGTGAGACGTAAAACAGTTAAACTTGCACGTTTACTCGAACTGTAAATCTTACTTTGCACATAACAAGTTATACGATCTTGGCTTATGATTTAAGGAAGAACATACATTTAATAAGTGATTCGTGGAAACTAATTTTCTTTAACTACCGTTTTATTTACAAAATATATATTTTATTCTGATATTTATTATACACACTTTGGTTATCCGCCATTTTCTTATTTTTTTACTTATCTGGAAACATTAGAAAACCAGTTCGCTTTCTCCTGCATAATATCGTAGTCAAAGACAATCTAGTGCCAAGAAACTCCGTTCGCTGTGTATAAACCGAAATTAAGAAGATTGCGTGTTGATAAAAAAATATATCTAATCCGCCATTTTGTTGCAGCGGCCATTTTGAATTAACAACAATACTAAAAGAAAGCAGCTTCTCGCTTTATCCCGATTACAGGGTAAGCAGAGAGGTAGTGTCTTGACGAAAACAAAATGTGGGAAACGGAGTGTCAGCAGAGTGAAGCCACTTTTTGTTCAAATTCGAAATATGCCACAAAAAACAATTAAGCCCAATTGTAAGGATACGCTGGTAAGGAGGTCAAATTCGGCTCTTAATATTTTAGCCACACTAATTAACACGGCAAGCTAAATTAAAGCTTGTAAATATAATACCTACAATGACTATGTAATAACACAAAATAATTCAATAAAGATACCATCATGGCGCAATGGAACAACTTGAAACTGAAAACGCGAGTGGTTATGGGTTCAATTCCCACGCAGGGATATTTTTTTTCCTTTTTTTTTAACTTCACGCTGTATCCCGCATATAGCGGGGTAGGCAGAGGGAACCAGAGAATCTAGTATGAAGACACTCCATTCTCTTTCAACATTTTATCAAACCCAAGAAATGAAAATACTAAATTTTACATTTCCTGGAGTGGGAAGCGAACTCACAACCTGTCGTGTTTTCAGTCGCACGCTTGTGACACATTTTAAATTATTTATTTTTTCCGTTCTGGTAAGGTAAAGCGCGGCGTTGAGCTGCGCCGCTCAATTCAAGCGGAAAATAGAGAACGGAGAGTCATGACACTAGCTTATCTCTAACCACCCTAATTTGTGAAAAATAGCATGAAGCTGTAAAAAAGCTAAATAATACCATTCCCAGTATAGAGTTTTAGAAGCGTTTAAATATAAACTCACGGCTATAAAGTTGGTTTCAAACTTTCCAACGTATGTAAGAATGTTCAAAATTTTGACACTAAATTTTATATACGCTTTGCCAACTTTTGTGGCTGTAAAAGTTACATTTGAAAATTTCGTTTAACTAATATATAATTAAAATGAGGGTGGAGAACGAAATAATGTATTATGTCTGACTAGCTGTACCCCGCGACTTCGTTTACATGGACTTTTATACCTAAAACCCCTTTTTGACCGTTTTTGTAACAATTTCGGGAAATTTTAGTACTCTCCTACACTCCCCGTGGCGCTAACGCAGCCATATATGCCAATTTCAGCTTTCTATGGCCAATAACTTTGCCTATATGTTGTTTGTCAGTCACTAAGTAGCACAAGTGTTATATAGTGTTATATATATATATATATATAAAACACTATCTATCATGTTCAGGGTTCAATCTGCTCTCGAGGGCATAGTTCTCAAATCATAGGGGGCCTCATAGGGCTCAAATTCAGACAGAAAAAGTTACTATTATCTTACTACCTGCCCAGTTGTATAACAAAAAGTACCAAAATAACATATAAATATATATATAATACATACAAAACAAACCCGTGGACAAACTAAAATACAAGTTCCTTGAAGTGGACAGCTCGTAACGAGCGTGTCTTTCTCGTTACGGATTACGTATTTGTTTTGCAGTTAGCGCAATTTGTACTGTGGATTTTGTACACACTTTGTCACCTGGTTCAAATATATAGAATAGCAAATACTTATCATTGTATTTTGGTCATATTACACAAACTTTTCATAAATCCTAGCTTATGTGTTCATACACATCCCGTTATAAAGTATAATAAACATAGACTACAATATTTTTTTTTCTTCAGGTTCTGATGCACAGTAGAAATTGGACATATTATTAATTAACATAATACTATTATAATTAATACACATGTTTATGAAGATAGTGGATGGTTGTTTGTTGGCCTTTACAGTAACATAGCTTATACATCAGAGCAGCACATAAAGTACAATTTATAAAGATTTTGTTTAATTTGGCCGCAATATAATATAATCGATAAGTATCTAGCGTATAATTTCCTACCACTTTCATACAAGTCGTACGATATGAATAATTCAAGATCATTTGGATCTCACATCTTAATGTAAGGTATCCGTATACCGTATTTTCTAACTCTGGTATGACATTCCTGTCGCGAAATATGCATTTAAGATGGAATATTTTGAGATTGCTCTACATAGAGCTATATAGTGTACATTTTTGGAACTCATTCAACCAATTTTGATATTTTTGAAGAGAAAAAGAGAGGTTAGTTGACCTTGGTTCGAGAACCCATGAAACAGTATCGATGATATTGGAGGAAGGTCACGTGAAAACAAGAGAACAGGTGTGCCCCATGTTATTACATGAATTGGGCATGAATGAAGAGGTTAATGAATATGGACGAGGTTAAAAAAGTATGCAAGAACCGTAGCGTTTGTCGTGCTTTCTCACTAAACCGCTTGGATATCGTGAAGCTACAAAAAAACCAACAGTTTCATTTCTTTAAATAAGTCCAATTATTCTGCATCTCATACATTATCAGGGATAAAGAAATAGTTAGATTTTATGAACAAGCATTTAAGCGTTTGATTTGCAAGCTTTTAAGCTTTTTTTATCGACGGATTACATATTTTTAATTAATATTTCATTTGTTTCTTAATTTTTTTATTCTTTATGAAAATAATATGGAGTATCAACAGCCAACAAGTAGTGTTAAAAACAGTCAAAACAAAATTCAAAACTTCATTTAAAATTAATAGGTTTTGAATTAAGGAATATATCTATTCTAGAATTTCTAAGAAATATTTGAAACCTAAACGGTATTTCGTGACTAAAAAATCTACTCCACTTATATTTCATTTTGAAGTTCTAAATCGTTCTAGATCCGCAAAGCTCGCTGTGACGCGTATATCTAACATAGCCTTAAATTCTACTTTATCTTCAGAAACGCTGAAACTATTGAATATATCACGTTTAACTTGAAATTTAATAAATTGTGGAAGAAAATAGATACATTATACTTTAGTTGAAACTATTTTAACCGGATTACCGGAAAACCAAAAATTTTCAGGTTTAGTTCTTTAATTATAGCGCTTCAAACGTGCCAGTTGACTACAAATTACTTCACCAATGTCATATTATACGGAGGACACAAGAAGAACCAAAGAGTTTATTAATTTGTAACATTTCTTTCGAATTTAATAGGTGATTAACGACCACTAATTTCACAAAACATGGGCAATACAATATAAATAATTATTATATACATTCTATTCTTAAGAAATCTAATGACTTACCGCTTCAGTATGCACAGGATGAACAGCAAAGAGCAAAGCAGCGAGTGCAGCGAAAGGTTTCTGCAGTCGCGCGACAACTGCTCCCGCCCGCGCGACTAACACGCAACACGCTGCGTGCAGTAGAATATTTGATGCATGCCACCATTGAGCTGATAATCCGCAGAGGATATAGTTCAACCTATAGAAAAATATACATTAAATATTTAAAAACGGTAAATATAAAAAAAATCTATTAATATGAAAGGAACTATTATGAACGAAAATATATTTTTAAGTTCATAAGATTAAAAGCCATCATGGCGGAGTGAGATGGTAACTGACTGTAAACACGACTGGTTGTAGGTTCGATCACTACTCGAAGGAATATAATGTATATAATTAATTTAAATTACTTTTATTTCTCCGGTCTGGCGTTGAAATCCGCTAAAGTTTTCGTTTGGATGAGATGTCTCGATCGTTATTGGACAGAGGAAAACGGAGTATCTATAGACTAGAGACTCTGTTTACAGAAAATAGCATGAAACCGATTTCCAAGTTTTCTAAGGTATGCCGATAAGGTCTCTATTATCATCTCACTAAGTAATTTAATATATAACATAAAATGCAAGCTTTTGTCTCAAAAACACTTTATTTCCTACTATCTTATCTAAGCTCAAAGTTCCACTGCAACAAGAACACAACACTCAGTACAGAAGGCTTTCTCCGCAATTCCTACATTTAGGGATGTACGAGTATGGACGACGTCTTAAATGGTCCTGCATTGTCTGTCGCAAGGCTTAATGCTTTTGCGGCTGTAGAGATTTTCTTAATGCCAAAATGTGCTTTTAAATGTACTGAGATATATGTAGCTATTTAAATTGTTTTATTTAGGACACTGTTTTTTATCAATTTTACAATTTTTTTTATTAGAGACTTATGTTTTTAGTAAGTGTATAAAAAACATAATTTGGCGGGAATTCGCGTTGTTTTTGAGCGCTTAGTGGTCTGAGTAGCTTTTTTCAATTTCTTCTAGTTTTTACTAACTTTTTTTTAGGATGGTGGGAGGGTGGAATTTTATTAGTTTTAGACGCAAAAAATAATAACAGATGTATATATAAATATTAGAGTAATGTATTTTAAAAATACATTTCATGATTTAGACATTTTTTGCAGCTTCTTCCCTCAACTTCAAGCTTCTTCCTTCAACTTTATCCCTCATAGCAGAATGGTCAGAGTAAACATAGTGTTGTGACACTCCGTTCGTCGCTTTATATATGAACAACGGCAAAAGCAGAGATTTCAGGCACATATCAATATCACCGCTATAAAAATTTCAAAATATAAGAGACATGAAGACATATGCATATAAAACTAATCTACGGTAAAAAGACTTTTGGAGACCGTATTAAAAATAATAGAAACATTTTTCCTTTCCACTGACAAAGGCTTGCGATACATAATTTAGTTTTAGACTTGCCTTTTATCTACAAGCCGTAAAACGTATCTGACGTCAAAGCGATACGAGACAGTTCGGTAAGCATGCATATTGGACAGACAAATATTTTGTAAATATGCATATATGCTCGATTGTATGAATATATGCATCATATATGCATGAGGCTATCATGACGCAGTGGGACAGTGCCTGATTGTAAACATGATGATTGTTCGATCCCCAATTTAGTAAATAACTACTAGTATATCTAAATTATTGTTGTTGCTTCTTTTTAGACGAAACGCGATGTTGAGTCTCAGAACTCAACACAACTAAATACTTATATTTTAATACAATTATTTTTTCGTGCGTTATATTTATTGCAAATAAATTGTCCTGTCGTGGCGCAGAGGCACAAGCGTGCGACTGTAAACGCGACAAGTTGTGTGTTCGATTGCCACTCAAAGAAATGGAATTATTCATTTCCTGGGTTTATAACAAGCCCAAGGGCGGCGTTGAGTTCCGCCACTCAATTCGGCGGAAAGTGGGGAATGAAGTGTCTTAATACTAAGTTCCCTCTGCCTACCCTGCAATATGTGATACAGCGTGAAGCTATGCATGTATGTATATTTATTGCATATTCTATTTAAATTATTTTAATTTTCTTGCTCTTATAACACTATAGCTCGACTTGGGGTGGAAAGTGGAAAATGGAGTGTATTCACGTTACATTTTTTCTCAATAATCTCCTAAGCGTAAGCCTAAACGTATGAATAGTAGATAAATTCATCAATAGACGAAAGTTATTATTAAAAATCATGGTAACAAAGTAAAGCGCGGCGTCCTTTTACACTAAGATTATCAGGTTCTCTCTGCTTAACCTGCTATTCGGGATAAAGCGTAAAGCTAAAAAAAGAAATAAAAATAACAAAAAAAACATAAAAAAAACTTAAAACACAACAAAGAAACATACAAAATTTAGTAGTAGATATTCCTTTCAAGTATAAAATGTAAAACATAGGTGACGTCAAAGCGACATGGCCGCGGGCGACGCGACGACACTGACAGTTGGTAACATGCATGTAAGACGTTTAATGTGCTTTTATGTTTATGCTCGATTGGAGGCTTTACTAGTAATAATTATATTTTATCATGTGGAAAGGAAACTCGTAGTAAATCCTGATTTAGGTTTTTTGAATGAATAAGAAGTATCTTCAGCCTTTATCCGCAAAGTAGGGCAGACAGAGAGAACGTAGTGTTAAGACATTTCGTTATTTCCACCCGAAGTCATAGCGTATTGAGTAGAGCGGGCAAAAAAATATATATTGAAAAAGTAATATATTAGTAAATATGTGAAGAAAATTTAATGATACAATAAGGACACTAATTACCAAAACTGGACAATGTTGGATAAAACATAGGGCCCTTTGAATCTTATAGTTTTAAGAGTGAAATGTGAAATATAATAATAAAAACAAAGTTTTTTCAAACGAAAGCTACAAACGCAGCGTTCAATTCCGCCATACGATTACTCGATTTCGAAGATCGAAAAGCGAAGAGTGAAGTATCTTGATACTAACTTTTCCCTGCATATCCTGTTACGCTGGTAAAACGATAGAGCTGCTAAATGACTGAATAACTATTTACCAAAACGTTTAAATGGTTTAACGCCTGTCGTGGAGCAGAGGCACAAGCGTGCGACTGTGGTAGCGACAGGTTGTGGGTCCGATTCCCACTCCAGGAAATGAAATTTTTCATTTTCTGGGTTTGGTATCAAGGCAAAGCGCGGCGTTGAGTTCCGCCACTCAGCACGCAATGCCTGAATTCGGCGGAAAGTGGGCAACGGAGTGTCCTAACACTAGGTCCTCAGTTTCCCTGCTATATGCGGGATACAGTGTGAAAACATTTCGTATTTGTATCTTCAACAATTTTCTTTTGAATTAACAATATAATTGGAATTTATCTTAATCAATCCAGTAAAACGTCGTTTAAAATTCAACGAAGGAAGGTTCTAAATCAAGCTAAGAAATTTATGCGACTTCAGCGCCTCTCGCCTTGATGTATTAGCTTACATAAGTTATTTGCTTATTTTCAGTTGATTCATCAACCCTTAGATGTGTTCTGGGATAAATCGTTAGATATATCTCCTTGTCAACGCTTTGGAAACGTAATTAGAGTTTCTGATTGCGTTTCATGAGTCCGGGTTCGATTTCCAGTTGAGGGTAATGTTTTATTTGGTAAGTAAGAGGTACGGGTTTGGGTGGTCACTAAGTTGTATCTAAGGCGGAGTGTCGTAGCATAGCGTCTCTGATTTTTCCTTTTTACCTATTGGAAACAGCCTGAGGTATTTATTTGTAGTTACACCTCTAATCAGTGTAGGGAACCTGCATGCCTCGTATAAAGGCTATCGAGACATTGCATTGTTGAGTGGCGCAACTTAACACCGCGTTTTGTCTTATCAAAGCGGAAAAATGAAAATAATTTAAATACAAACATTCTCTTGAGTGGCGAAGGAACCCACAAAGTTTTTGGTCAGGGGGTATTTCACAGAGCCCAGATAACTTCGAACTTAAGTATTATAAACATTACGAGACTAAAGTAAATATCTTTTATATTATATTTATATAGTAGACTGTGCAATTTTATAGCTTAGCTTTGCTATAACAAAACATATATTCAGTATAAAATACAAAATAAACAATTAAAATTTTAGAAAAAAAGGAAAATCAATATCAAACAAAATGCATTAAAAAGCACAATTCTTACAAATAACTTAAAAATTAGTCGTCCGATATTAACTAAATTTAAAAGAGACCACATTAGAAGCACTAGCTATCTATGAAAAATCATCAAAACGGTTCACGGTAAAATTGTAAGCATACATAGATACATAGCTTCACGCTGAATTCCCGCATATAACGGGGGGTAGGCAGGAACCTAGTGTTAAGACTTGCTCCGTTCCCCACTTTTTCCACCGCCGGAGTGAGGAGTATTGCGTGTTGGTGGCGGAACTCAAAGCCGCGCTTTGCCTTGTACAAACACAGAGAAATTAAAAATCTGGCCCCTTTGGAATTGGGAATAGAACCGACAACCTATCGCGTTAACAGTCACTGCGGTTGTGCCTCAGTGCCACCAGGCGTTGTAGTTGTAAACCTTACACAAAAAAACAGTTGAATTAAGAACCACCTCCTTTTACAGTATTCCACATATACACAAAGAAATAAACGAACAAAACTTTAATATTATAAATTCTAATAACCTTTTGCGGCGGTGGTAAAAATGAAAATTCAACGTTGATAGCACACGTTTGGCTTATCGTAACGTGAAGAAAGGAATAGAGGTCGGTTGGAGATAAATGAAATTAACCCTAATGTAAAGATTGAAGTATGGGCCTTACGTTGTCAGGGTATATCTGCTTAATAGAAGTACGATATTATAAGCTAAAAGTAGAAGTATTTTAAAAATTATTTTTAGGGTGTTATAGTTCAGTGAAAAATTTTGTAGGTAATTTTGGATTCAAATTGTTCAACCTGTCATGGCGCAATAGCACAAGCGTGCAAATGCGACAGGTTGTGGGTTCGATCCCGATCCGGGAAATGTAAAGAAGTTTAGTCTTTTTTCATTCCTGGATTTGTAATAGGACAAACCGCATGTTGAGTTTCAGCACTCAGCACGCAATGCCACCAATTCGGCAGGGAGAGTGAGGAATGGAGTGCAGTGTGCTTAACACTAGGTTCTCAGGCCTTCCCTCTGCCTACTTTTGCTATATATGAGATACAACATGTGCTAAAAAATAAGAAAAAATAATCAAATTTCACCATTTATCTGATTTCAAACGTGGAATGGTGACCATATTTTGTTTGTATATTACTGCATAACTTTTTAGTGGATGGACCACTTTTGATGGTTCTTGTTTTATAAGATAGTGACGTGGTCTATTGAATTTGAGTAAGATGTGACGAAGTAGTTTTTGCGTTATTCGTAATAATTTTACTTTTTTCACACTTTTTTTACTTCTTTTGCAATTTAATTATTTAATTTTTGCATATAAATTTAATTTACAGCTTTTTACATAATACAAATATTCTTTATTGCACACAAATAAACAAATAACATAAGAAGTACTCAGTAATAGCGTACAATAAGGCGGCCTTATCGCTTAAAACGATCTCTTCCAGGCAACCTTTGGATATTTTTAAACATATATATATATATATATATATATATATATAACTCTTCTTTATGCCTTTAGCTTTTTACATAATATATATATATATATGTTTTCAGCTTCACGGTTGTTAAATAGCAAAATAGTTTGAGAGACACCACTCTACTTTCGGACCGAATTCGAAACGTTACTTACTGGCGTCACTCAACCTCTCACTTTTTCTACCAGAAGGGACAAAATGTCAATAATTCCAGTCTTACGCTGTATCACTGCGCCACGATTAATTAAATAAGTTAAAGCTACAAGAATGAAAAAAAATTGACCCTAATAACAAAAAAAGACACTCTAATATTTAAACTTCATCATAAAATAGTCTCTAGAACTCAGAAAGTCCCAATATGACAATCCCACAAATCGTCCCAACATAATATGCAGGAGGCGTTCTAAAATGTATCAAATTCCAATTGGAGTTAGAAACGCTCTACGAATACTTACCTACCTAAATAGTTTGCCTAGGATTACTAACATTTAGTGAAATACCCACATTGGTACGTATTCTAGGATCATTTTGTTTGACTGCAACTTACTATGTCATTACATTTCCAGGGGGAGTGAGGCAAGTTAGTTACTACGATTGGTTATGGGTTCGATTCCCGCTCAAAGGAATAATTAATTAAGTTATTTACATTTTTGAACTCTGTTAAGACTAAGCACGAGGCTGAGTTCTATTAGTTGACTCGTAATATCTCCAATTCGGGCAAGAAGGAAGTTTTGGCACTATGTTCTCCCTGAATACACCCTACTATGCAGGGAGCAGCTAAAAATTATAAAAAAAATACTTTTTTTTATATTAGTAATGTATCTCTGCACTCTCTACATGTTATGGAGTCGGATTGACAATGAGGAAAGGCAAAAACACCTATTCGATTGTAAATTAATATCAATTCGGAGAGCTTGTTAAGTATAAACAGGTATATTCATTAGTTTAAATTCGTTTCATAAACATGTTATACTATTTCCATTTCTATCTTTCCTAGTTATTTTATTTTAATTTGCCGATTTTTTTCCGTATAGCAGGGTAGGCGGAGAAAACGTAGTTCCAAGATACTCTGTTCTGGAGTGTATGTTCGAACTCTAGAACTTAACATGAGTTAATTAATGCGCTTCTTTATACACAATAACTTTAATTTGATTTTTATTTGCAGCAATGATTATATTTAACATAGTTTTGTTCCCAATTCTAAATAGACGGCGCTAAGTTCCGCATTCAACACCATATCTTTATAAAAGACCAAACTAAAGAATATAATAATAATAATAATAAGCCCGCAGGGCAGCTTGTGGCGAGCTGTTGGGGAGTGGCGACCCCACGGACCTGAGACCTCCAGAGGGGAATTGTAATTTACCCCCCGCCTCTGGCTTGCCTTCATTGGCCGGCAGAGTGGAGCGCAAGAGCTATATGCTCGGAAGGGTGGAAGTGCTCAATCTGCGTAATAGCGGGGAAACCCGCTCACGAGCTCACTCGCGATGGTGAAACCGGTGCACACCTCTCAACACCCTTAGCCGACCACACCGATGTTGCGCCCGAGGCACTACGCCGCTTTGTGGGGGCCCATCTAGTGGGAGGCGAGTCACCGTCCGCTAACCTTTCAATTTGAGACTGTTGAAAAGGCGGACGTCCGGTAGTCTCAATCAATAGCCCAGTACTTAGTCCATCCAAACTCCATTCCATAGCCCTGTTTTAGTTTTCCATATGTTCCATAGCTCCTACGCAATGGCCGGTGACCGTCTCTGAGCAATTGCCTATGGTTACTCAGAGATGGATCCCGGTCAATGCGTCAGATTAAAAAATATTGTTGTCTAAAAGGGGCCTCTACGTGTTGGACCTGTGTCCCCACGCAAGCCTTCCAAAGGACCGGGTTCCTTTGAACCCGAGAACCTGTATCGAGAAATAATAATAATAATAGCCTTTATTCACAATCCTTAAGTGTTATTTACATTTTACCTTATATCTATGTTAGACACCGGTTTCTTGATTGTTTTGCTTTTCAGCATAGGCCTCCCCAAGTTTTTTCCATAGAGATCTATCCCTTGCTTTTCGCATCCAAGTAGGTCCTGCTACCGTTTTAATATCGTCTTCCCATCTACAATGTTGCCTACCTGTGTTTCTCTTTTTATATCTAGGACACCATTCTGTCATTTGTTTGGTCCATTTTTCTGTTTTGCATGTGATAAGCTGACCAGCCCATTTCCAAACTAAAGAATATACTTCACATAAATTCGACAAAGTTACCCATTAAATAAATATACAATTATAACATAATGCAACAAATCATCCCCTTTTGTTACGAAAACAATATCGGCCGCGTTTGTCATTTTGTAATCATTTAATACTTATTGAGGAGTCAATTTTAATGGAATATGTGAATGTGTGTGCATTATTATAGTGTTTGTGTAGTTTCATACATACATATATAACTTCACGCTGTATCCCGCATACGAGTATAGCAGTGAAATCAGAGGCACCCTAGTGTTAAGCTATAATAAGTTGCTAATTAATAATAATTATCCCGAATGGAGATCGAATCCACAACGTATCGGGTTAAAAGTCAATCGCTGTCACACGATGGCTTCAAAAAATTAATTAATTTTGGCTCAATTACATAATATTTTTATAAATAGTAACCTATCTAATACAAACGCCTGTCGTGGCGCAAGTGTGCGACTGTAAACGCGATAGGTTGTGGGTTCGATTCCCACTCCACGAAATGTATTTTTTTATTTCCTGGGTTTGATAACAAGGCAAAGCGCGGCGTTGAATTCCGCCACTCAGCACACAATGCCTCAATTCAGCGGAAAATGGGGAACGGAGTGTCTTAACACTAGGTTCCCTCTGCCTACCCTGCTATATGCGGGATACAGCGTGAAGCTATTTATGTAACCTATCTAATATCTAATATGCTATATTACTAAAGTTTCATCTATCGATCCGTTTAGTAGTTTTTGCGTGCAAGAGAAACATCAAACTTGTAACAATGTCACCAGCTCCCGCATTTATAATATTAGTAAAGTATAAATTTCTTCTAAAAATAACATTTTATGTGAGCAGTTACAATTTTCATTATATTTTTACCGATCAATCTTTTTAGTACCCTCTTCATAACATTATTGGTAGTACTCAACCGGCACGTACAAAAGCTATGGACTTTTTAAGTTAATTGAAAATATACTTTTGCTCCCTTTTTTAATTTAGCAAGTATTTTTTGTATAAGCATTGTTTTTTAGCTTCACGCTGTATCCCGCATATAACAGGGTAGACAGAGGCAACCTGAAAACCTAGTGTTGGAAGGGAACGGAACGGAACGCCACATTAAGGCATTGCACGCACAGCCTCAGCTCGGTGGAAAGTAGGAAATAGAAATCTGAAGAGAACAAAGTCTCTTAACACTAGGATCTCCGGTTCCCTCTGCCTACCATACTCTGTGCGGGACTCAAGTTCGTTAATAACGATGAATTTGTTATGTTATGGCCAAATTACACAAAATCTTTACATATTACAGTTTACTTATTATTTTAATGAATAAACTATATTGCTGTAAAGTTTTATCTATTTTTGTTCAGTAATTTTTACATGAAAGAGTAACAAGCAACTATCCATCTTCACAAACTTTTGCATTTATAATATTAGCAAAGCTCTGGAAAGCTAACGTGAACAAAGAATGAGGACTAATAAGATAAGAGAAATGTGCTGTTTTCTTAAGAAACAATGTTTGTTATCAGTAAACAATTTAAAAAAGCTACTTTACGCTGTATTTCACATAGCAAGGTAGTCAGAGACCCTAGTAATAAGACACTCCCTTCGGTGCTTTCCGCCCTAATTCGAGATGTTGTGTATTGAGTGGCGGAACTCAACGCCGTTTCTTCTTACCAAAGCGGATACTTTAAGCATTATTATTCTTACATACATACATAATAGCTACACAATGTATCCCGCATATAGCAGGGTAGGCAAAGAGAACCTAGTATTAAGACGCTCCGTTACCCACTTCTTTAATGTTTCTTGGAAGTATTATCAATCTTCCAAATCGGAATCCAACCCACAGTTTATAGTCCAACGTTATCCCACTGAGTTACAATGGCCTGAATAATAATTTAAATTGTTAATTTTATGTATTCACTACTCCGGTCTATTAAAATAAAGCGCGGCGTTCTGTTCCACCATTAAATGGTTATTTTACAACTGAGTGTCATAATAACTAAACGATCGAACATCAATACCTTTACCCAAATGGCGATACAAGTCAACTTTAAAAGTAATATGGATGTAGCAGAATATTCGTAAATAACTTTCTGTATATTTTTTTCAGATGACTTAAGATAAAAAAACGAAAACCCACTGCAAATGTATTTTTTTACGAACAGCACGAAAACTACTCGTCAGACTTTAACTAAATTTAAATGGGACCACATAAGAAGTAAGCTATCATATAAACAAGAATCATCAAAATTGGTTCACTCATTAAAAAGTTATGCGGTAAGACATAAAAAATACAGTCGAATTGATAACCTCCTTCTTTGAAATCAGTTAAAAATATTTTTTGGCATCACGATGTATCCCGTACATAGCAGGGTAAGGCAGAGGGAACCAAACATCTTAGTGTCGAACGGAGTGTCTTACTTACACTCCGTTCTCATCTAACATTTCCGTGCCCCACTTTTCGTCAAATTGAAGCATTGCGTGGTGAGTGGCGGAACTCGACGCCGCGCTTTGCCGTATTACCAGAGCAGGAAATGAAAACTAAATGTATAATACGCACGCTAAATATTTTCATTTCCTGGATTAGGAATCGAACCCAAAACCGGTCGCGTTTACAATCGCTCGCTTGTGCCTCTGCGTCACGATAGGCCTTTTAAAATATATATTTTAACAATATTCCAGTTTTCAATTAAACTCAAGGGACAATTAGGCGCTCTGTAATAAAATTCTCGATTCTCATTTGTTATTTAATTGGCGTTTCTCGCTTTCTTTCTAACTTCAATGGTGAATAATAAATAAAATGAATTTTTTTCAAGGCAACAAATATTTTGGACATGTTTTTTTGATACATTTTTATTCATTCGTGAAGAAAATATGTGGAAGAGGCGTGAATAAGTGTCAAATGTATACTTTCAAAGGAAGGCAGTCTTTGTTAAATTTGTTTGGTTTACGCAGTTTTAGTTAGGTATTTAAGTTTTACCTGTAAATTCTATTATTTAAATACTTTTTCACTTGAAAATGTTTAGTTTATTTGAAATATATTAACTTAATCATTTATTCCATATATACATAATCAGTTCAGTTCTTTAATTATAGCCATAACTCGTAAAACACCGATGCCTATTAATATTTAAAAATATATAAATGTATATATGTATAAGCAAAGAAAACCTATCGAGACAAAAATTCAAGACATGGGTGTTGAATGTCGGACCACAACGTGGCGTTTTATCCTACCAGAGGGCCGAAATGAAAATAATTTAAGCATAATGTTCCCTTAACATAATCCAAGCGCCTATGGTGGCGCAGAGCCACAAGGGTGCGACTGCAAGCGCGACAGGTTGTGGGTTCGATTCCCACTCCAGGAAATGTAAAAGTTTAGTATTTTCATTTCCTGATTTTGGTAACAAAGCAAAAGCGTGGCGTTGAGTTCCGCCACTCAGTACGCAATGCCTCGATTCGCCGGAAAGTAATTATCGGAGTGTCTTAACACTAATTTATCAACAAATAGCATTTACAATCAAATATTCCACGAAACGATGACCTCTAACAAAAACCTCTTTACAATTTACATACAACTTACATAATCCAATATAAACATATAAAAGAAAGCGGAAAAGAAAACTAAATTTGTATAGGGCACAACGTTTTGTAGTAATAAAATTTTATTTCATACATATTCGTACTATACTCGTACGCTCAAGGAATTCGTTCACGTAACTGTTTTGTTACCTATGAGCATGAGCATGAAGCTCGCGTATGCCTGAGTTTATCTACATGAATATGTATTTTTATTTGTATTAAACGTAATGTGTGTGACGATGATATTATTTTGGAGGTTATGAAACTGTAAACGTGGTTGGTTGTGGATTCAATTCTATTTTGGGGGTATTATTATATTTAATTTTAACGCCTGTCGTGGCACAAGCGTGCGACTGTAAACGCGACAGGAATTGTAAAATTTTGTATTTTCATTTCTTGGGTTCGGTAACAAGGCAAAGCGCGGCGTTGAGTTCCGCCACTCAACACGCAATGCCTCAATTTGGCGGAAAGTGGGAAACGGAATTGTTGAAAGAGAATGGAGTGTCTTAACACTAGGTTCTCTGGTTCCCTCTGCCTCTCCCGCTATATGCGGGATACAGCGTGAAGTTAAAAAAAAAAGAAATTATATTTAAATTACTTTTTTATTCGTTATGGGTATAAGATAAATCACGGTGTAGAGTTCCTATGCAACGTTTCGAATTCGGACGGAGAGAGGAACTTCAAGGTAGATATGAAACATAAAATAATTTAAAATATATATACATACATACCTATACCTCGTGACATAAACGATATATTTACCTAACAAATAGCTTAATATAAAAGTGACATTTACAATCTGTTTTCATTAATTAATCGGCTTGAATAACCAAAGCGTATAAGAGAAACCTATAAGAAAAAATAAAATGAAAAGTATAAAATTTATACGACCACATTTAATTATCCTCTCGACTTAATTAGAGGATTGGTATAATGTTAAAAGCATTCTCTTCTATCCAGTGCAGTATTGTTTTTGTTAGGTTTTTATAATTATTTGTAGAAAAACAGGGTTAGAATGAGATTATCTATATATTAATATATGTAGCAAAAATGCCTGTCGTGGCGCAGAGGCACAAGCGTATGACTGTAAACGCAACAGGTTGTAGGTTCGATTCCCACTCCAGGAAATGTTAGTATTTTCATTTCCTGGGTTAGGCAAAGCGCGGCGTTGAGTTCCGCCACTCAGCACGCAATGCCTCCATTCAGCGGAAAGTGGGGAACGGAATTGTTGTAAGAGAACGGAGTGTCTTAACACTAGGTTCTCAAGTTCCCTCTGCCTACCCCGCTATATGCGGTGAAGATAAAAAGAAAAGAAAGACAGAAAAGAAGCAAAGTCTTTGTATTCCTTTTTACGAAAATTACTCTGACTGAGGAGTATGGATCTTGGCACAATTATAGTTTATATAGCAAAGCAGTGCAAAATGATGTTTTTAAAATAATGCATAAAAATATGTATATGTTACACACACTACCACGGTTAGACATCCATGTTGATATAAAATAACATAAATATTTTCATGTCCTGTAGTAAAAATCGAACCCCAAAACCAGTAGGGTTTACAGTCTAACGGTTGTGCCTCTCTAATTTTTATCTTTTTCACCATACCAGAGTTCCTGTTAACGCGTTAACAACGCGTTGTCTATCAATGTATATGTCACTTTATACAAACATGTTTGTCAAAACATTGTAGTGTGTGTAACATTTATTTTATTCATTTAATATATTTTTTATCCATTATTTTAAAAAAGATTTTTGGCAATCCTTCGCTATATAAACTATAAGTATACCAGTACTAGTTTCATTCTCCTTCGTCCACTTAATTTTTGTAAAAAGGGATCCAAATATTTTCCTTCACGTATTAAATACTATATAATTGTACACACAAATGTCAATGGGCATATGAAATTCACCGTTTAACCAAGAGAAACGCCAGCTATTACCGTAAGTGACTATTTGCATTAGTTCTGTTCACCATACTCAACGTTACAACGCTGATTAAATTTCCTACAATTGCACTGTACGGTTTTATAATATGGTTATTATGAGCTATTAAGAATCATAGAGGTTTTTGGCTAACCACTTAACGAAGAAAAACTAGTAACCTAATGTTAGTATATATTTTATTAATATATCCTTATCCTTTTATGTATATTAGTGTCTCTGTTGACGCGTTAATAACGCGTTGTCCTTAGCAATGTATAGGTCGCTTTATATAAACATGGACGTCAAATCATTGTAGAGTGTGTAACATTTATTTTGTTAATTTAATTCCCTTTTTATGCATTATTTTAAAACAAACGTTAGCATTCGGCACTCCTTCTCTATATAAACTATAAGTGTGCCAAGTTTCATGCTCCTCTGTCCGCGTAATTTTTGTAAAAAAGGATCCAAAGTTTTTGACTCACGTATTTATATATAGAGTTTGTATTATATATGTGTCTAAATATGTACATATGTATATGTAGTATATGAAAATATTAGTGGCGAGGGGTAAAATTTTTTAAATAGTAATTTAAATTTTTAGTTTTTTTGCAATCTCACTATCAAATTTTGCTGGCGACTTTTTTCTTTCTATTAGTACTAATATTTTCCTTGTTTGGTCCCTAATCTACTATTAAATACGCCACTAAATTATTGTAAGTTACAAAAGGTAAGCCGATGGGAATCGTGTTAAACGGACGCTTCGCCGATGTGAATTTGCGAGCGAAGTCACTAGATGCAACTAGTATATATAAATGAGTGAACAACAACAAAACATAAATCGTAAGCAATTCCCGTGAGGCTGTAAGAAAAAGCTTAGCTTACTGTAATTTAGTTCAAGGCAATAAGCTCATCTAACTACTGATGCAACTTTAAACTACTCGCAGATACCACTTTCTAAAGTTTAATTAATTTTTCAGGTAAAACTATAGGAAGTTGGGTTACTTGATGGTCAATTTGGTTAGTGATATTGGTAAAGGCTCGCGTGCGTTGGGACGTCGGACTGTAGACGCAATTCGTTGTGGGTTCGAATCCTACTCAGGGTGTAACGATATGTATTTAAAGGCAAATAACGGTCACAAGGGTTGTGATAATATTTATATTATTTTCTATTCTCCACTCTAGTAAAACATAACGCGGCATTCAGTCACACTACTACACACTATTAGCTGCAAAATGCTATGTCTTGGATTCCGCCGGAAAGCGAAGAATGGAGTGTCTTGACACTAGATTCTGAATTTGCTATGGAAAAAATGTGAAGCTATTATGAAAGGTTACTTTAGCTAATACAATATACACATAGGTAAAAAAAGAGTCCTTATATATCTATTTCAAACTTGACATCTATAATTAAATTTTTAACAAAAAAGTACACCGACTTCATATATTACGAATAACTCAAAAACGAATCTTCAGATCTTAACTACACTTAAATGGGACCACATCAAAAATGCTAGTTATCATAAAATAAAGAATCATGAAACTAACGTCTGTGTGTCGTGACAAGCGTGCGACTGTAAACACGACAGGTTGTGGGTTCGATTCCCACTCCAGGAAATGTTAGTATTTTCATTTCCTGGGTTTGGTAACAAGGCAAAACGCGGCGTTGAGTTCCGCCACTCAACACGCAATGCCTCAGTTTGGCGGAAAGTGGGGAACGGAATTGTTATAAGAGAACGGAATGTCTTAACACTAGGTTCTCAGGTTCTCTCTGCCTACCCTGCTATATGCGGGATACAGCGTGAAGTAAAAAAAAAAAATTAAATTGGCTCAAAAAAAATCTTTCACAACCAAGCATTTACAGTCAGATATTCAGCAAACAGATATCCAGCAAACAGTTATGTGGCACACAAAAAATAACCCGTCGAATTGAGAACCTCATAGGTTTATGAACCCGGTTAAAAAACCTAAACCTCTTATTTTCCTCTGTTTATCCTAAGTAATTTAGTTCCAAAATGAAAATCCTATTCACATTATACACATATATACAAATCAAAGTAATTTTCATTTCGTTTGATGTGAGATTCTCTTAGGAATTATCACGTGTCGGTGCTTGGTCACCGCGTCTGAAAGGACCGTTCGCGCACGGCTGCGTCTACAGACAGATATTAGTTATTTTTATAAATGTCAAATGATATCTTTATGTGTAATTTGGAATAATTCTAGATAACCTTTGGTTAAAGGTTGTAGGTTCAAATCATGAAACCTTTCGTTGCGCAGAGGCTCAAACGTGCGACTGTAAGCGCGACAAGTTGTGGGTTCGATTCCCAATCCAAGAAATGTAAATATTAAATTAATATTTAGCAAAGCAAAGCGCGGCGTTGAGTTTCGCCAATTAGCACACAATGCCTCAATTCGACGTTAAGTGGGGAACGGAGTGTCTTCTTCTCTTCTTCTTATTTATCACTAGGTTCTCTGGTTCCATCTTCAACCATGAAGTTCATTAAAGTGGCGGAACTCACTTTATCTTCTTAAAACGAAGAAATAAAAATAACTTAAATATTGTATGATAAACAAAAAAAACATTAGCATATCAGCTCATTCCGAAATTAGTCGACAAACCCCTTTAATACACGAACGACATTAAGGGATGAAGTATGGAGTAGGTTTTAAAAAGCGCTCGTTATTATAATGAAAGTGTGGTATAGAATACGTTATGATGATTAGGGCGGACGTTAATCCTATATGAAAATTTCACGGTATATTTGACCGGTTGAAACTCTTCTACCTTGTATTTCTACTAGCTGTGCCTCGTGACTTCATTTGCGCGGACCCATTTTTTCCAGTTTTTATAAGAATTTAGAGAAATACTCTCGTAGTGTTCCCCTACACTCCCCGTGGAACTTACATACCATATTTTAGGTTTCTATGTACAGTAATTTTGCCTGTACGTTGTTCAATTAGTAACCCAGGGACGTGGATAGCATTACGTACCTAATGAATACTACATACATAGCTTCACGCTGTATCCCGCATATAGCAGGGTAAGCAGAGGGAACCTAGTGTTAAGACACTCCGTTCCCCACTTTCCACCGGATTGAGGCATTACGTGCTTAGTGGCGGAACTTAACGCCGCGCTTTTTCTTATTACCAAACCAGGAAAATTAAAATACTAAACTTTTAGATTTCATGGAGCGAGACTCGAACTCACAACCTGTCGCGTTTACTATCGCACGCTTTATTTGTAACACACAGGCGTTTTATTTGTAACTGCTTGTTTATGTTATTTAAATACTTTCCGATCTAAAAGTGCTTGATTTGCTTTAACTTTATTAATTGAACATTTATTTATTTATTATATTTATTATCATTCTACAGATTGACATACAATTATTAATATAATTGAACATCTAAAAACTCATCATGTTTGTCATGGTTTGAGCCGATGTTACAATTTAATTCTCATGTAATGGGAACACACAATTCAAAAATAGTTACATATTGTTAATAAAATACAATTTTAATTCATTTTTTATATTATTTTTTATATTTTTGTGCACCGGAGGGTACTGCTGTTAATTATACGCGGCAGTAGATAGCTGCCGTGCGTTAGCCGTATGTATTATATATTTGCTCTCCGTATCGCCGATCGATATATTCATCGATATATCTTCATGGTCGATATATTCATATGAATATATCGCTCGTAACCAGTTAAGTGGGACGATTATTTAGGGATTAGGTTATTTAGATTAGAATTCAATATATAATAATTTAATCCTAAATAGAAAAATATGAATGCTCCACTGTATGTTCAAGTTCTTCCATACAAACGCAATAATTTTAAATTCGACGGAATATGCTGGTGAGATCATAGAGTCTAAAAACACTAGGTTCTCTTCTCTTTAAAATAGAAATACATTGCAAAAAAGAAGGTATCTCATCAACTTTTATAACAGAAAACCATATGCCAAAATATTCAAAGTAATTCCTAATATAGTAAAACGCCACACGTAGACGTAAAAAGCTGGTCATGATAAAATAATATTTTGCTTATGAATACTTCCTTTACATATCTCGTGTCGTCCTAAAGGGTCGGTCAAAATGGGTAATACATATTAATTTAGAATTGCCTTCTATATCATAGTGGGGGTCGAGGACAAGGTTGTCAGCTGTTTTTGTTGAAGTAGATGTAACTAAATTATGTTATGAATGTATATATTTAAAAAAATAATATAGAATATTACCAATTGTTCTTAGAAATAATCTTTGGGTAATAAAAGAAAACTGACTTCAATGGAAATCTATTAAAAAGTACAATTATTACGAATAACTCTAAAACTATGAGAAGTACTAGCTATAATATAAAAAAAATCATCAATAATAAAGTCATTTAAGAGTTTAGATGTAGTTTGGATGAGAGCACATGGCTTAGTAATTTGCGCGCTTGGAAAGTTTCCAAGAGGCGCGGGTTCGAATTTTGTGATTTTTTTATATGTTTATAAAAATATTATTATATGATGGCAAAATATACTAGTATTAATACTAATTGCAAAGAGCAATTTGGTTAAAAAAATTACTTCAATCAAATAATTGCTAAGAATTATTTGCCTTTTCTTGGAGTTTAAGTTTTCGGCGTAATAAAACCTAGTGTCAAAATATTCTTATTTGAAACATATTTGAGAAAGAGGGTATTGAGAAGGGGAACTCAATATTACGCTGTATTACTAGAGTGGAGAGATCAAAATAATTTAAATATAATATTGTAGGTGTATTTGCATGCCGTCATCACCTATAACTACGGCTGCACTTTGTACTTATTTTTAAGCTTTTATTGTTTTTTTTTCTCCTCTCGTGGCGCAGAGGCACAAGCGTGCGACTGTAAACGCGACAGGTTGTGGGTTCGATTCCCACTCCAGGAAATAGAATTTTTCATTTCCTGGGTTAGGTAACAAGGCGAGTGCGGGGTTGAGTTCCGCCACTCAGCACGCAATGCTTCAATTCGGCGGAAAGTGGGGGGCGGAGTGTTTTAACACTAGGTTCCCTCTGCCTACCCTGCTAAATGCGGGATACAGCGTGAAGCTATGTATGTATGTATTGTTTTTTTTCGTTTTGTTAGTGTAGACCGTGTTGGTGATTTAAAGAAATATTTAATTATTCCCCCTGGTAGGGATCGAACCCGCAATGAATCGTGTCAGAAGCTGTCCCATTGCGTCACGATGGCCTCAAAATCTATTTCATATCTTTGTTTAAGTAATATTATTTATATTACTTAATACATAATTGGAATTTCAAATAAAATATGACAAAAAAATTTCCAAAGTAAAATGATATTGTCATTTTTTCTCAATATCGCTTTAGTCGATATCGTCTAGACAGTGTTCCAAAATGTTATTTAAGTAAATGTAACATGTAAAAGGAGGAATTTATATTACACTTATAATAGGTCGAGGCCGTCGCAGGCAAGTGAGATAGTTTAGATACTGGGATAGTTGTAGGTTCGATTCTCGCTTGGAAAATGATTATACCTGAATTATTTTTATTTCTAGTCTTTAGTAAGAAAAAAGCGCGGTGTTAAATTGCGCCACTCTTACACGCGAATCAATGCGGAAAGCGATGAACGGAGTGTCTTAAAACTAGGTTCTCTATGACTACGTTGCTATGCGGGGTATAGCGTGAAATTACATATTATAAATTATATTATTTTGACTTCTTGATATTTGACATTCTGAATGCTATGAATTCAACGTGTGAGAGCCGGGCTTATCACATTATCGAGTTTTTTTCTCTTTCTAACCAAATTTGATGAAATTCTACTGTCGCCGGAGTCGTAATACATAGAAGAAACGAACTAATGACAGTTTTAGACAGGCCGAGATGTTATAGTAGATTAAAGTAATTTTATTTTGCGAAACTAATATACATACTTTCTAGCGCTAAGCTATAAACATATTTAATAATAAACAGCTTTGCTCTTTACCCCATACAATAGCGAAAACCTAGTGTTAAGATAATCCGTACCTGTGGCGAGGCGTCCATACAACTCGATTCCCACCGGCTCGCCTAACTTTTCAAAATACAAGTTCATACTTGTCTCATGACCTAAAAAAAAAACTCGCCAGGAAAATATTAGCCATAAAATTGCAAAAAAACAAGCTCAGACATCTTATAGTCCTCCAAAAAAAAAAAACCAAAATTGTATAGTGAAATTACGAAATACCTTGACATCCAATACCGATTTCCCTAAATATATCGGCTTCCATAAAAAGTACCAGCTACCCTAAATGTATATACCGGCTTGCCTTACTAAAATTTTCATACCTCGCCAATGATCCGTACTCCACTTTACGTCCAAATTTAAAACATTATATGTTAAATGGTGGAACCTAACGCCGCGCTTTGCTATTTGCTGTGATTTCAGAGCAAAGAAATAAAAATAACTCATGTTTATGGTACAGTCGTAATCTGTCCTACTTTATCACAACAACCTCTTAAAAAATACACTAATTACATAATATGTATATTAGAATATCAAAGGAAGGCGGCAGGTCCTTTTAACCTGCTTCCACCGCAAGCCCTCAACCGGAAGCAACATCAAATCACACGACCCACTGAAAATCAGATATTAAAGGTGACCTTTGAAACTGTGTCAATGTTAACTCGTGCTCGCATATGTATGGTACATACGAATGTCAGGTTTTCCTTTGACTGTTTAATATTTTCAGTTTATATTGAAACGAACGAATTGAGTAAAGATTCTTTTAGCTTCACGCTGTATCCCGCATATAGCAGGGTAGGTAGAAGGAACCTGAGAACCTAGTGTTAAGACACTCCGTTCACCACTTTCCGCGGAATTGAGGCATTGCGTGCTAAAGGGAGTGTGGAAGTAAGGAGTGGCGGAACTCAACGCCGCGCTTTGCCTTGTTACCAAACCCAGGAAATGAAAATACTAAACTTGAAGAGTTTAATCGCGTTTTTATATTTTTTTCTACAAATATATTATTAAAAACATAAGACTTTATACTTTGAAATCTATGCAAATTTTAAGTTAATTATTAATCGATTTCATAAAAATCAGGTTCTCAATTCGACTGTTTTTTTTATGTTAACACATAATTTTTAACTGGGTAAACCAATTTTGATGATTCTTTTTTTATATGATAGTTAGTGCTTCTAATGTAGTCCCTCTTTAATTTAGTTCATATCTAAAATGTAGTTTTTGAGTTATTATGCTTTCTTATTTTTTTTAACTTCACGCTGTAACCCGCATATAGCAGGGTAGGCAGAGGAAACCAGAAAACCTAGTGTTAAGACACTCCATTCTCTTTCAACAATTCCGTTCCCCACTTTTCGCCGAATTGAGGCAATGCGTGTTGAGTAGCGGAACTCAACGCCGCGTTTTACCTTGTTACAAAACCCAAGAAATGAAAATACTAAATTTTACATTTCCTGGAGTGGAAATCGAACCCACAACCTGTCGCGGTTACAGTCGCACGCTTGTCCCTCTGCGCCACGACAGGCGTTATTTTACGATTACCAAAATATTTTTTTAAGCAATTTAACCAAGACGTGCCGTTTAGACATAAAATGTATTGTCAATATAATAGACAGTGCTTAGGTAATAAATCCTAGACTTATAACCGTACTGGGTAGTACCAGTCGCTTGTCGCGTCACAGACGAGAACATAATAAATAAAAAAGGGTTGCTAAGTTCATGGAGCAGTTACATATAAAACATAATTGATTTTACGATGATTTCGGGTTCAAATTATAGTTAAAGTGGAACGTAAGTAGTTTATTTCTCATACTGGCATGTTTTTCCAGAATATACATATTACACATTGTGTTGAGACTCAACACATATTGAATTAAATACAAATATGGATAAGAGAATTTTGGTTATCAAAAATATATTTTAGAAAGCTCGATTAATTATTTGTTTTTAAATACTAGAATATAATATTAATCTGATTAAAAGACATATATTTTTGCAGTCTCACACTTTTTCTTGCAAAAAGTACTCAGGGAGAATCTACAGCACAGACACTCCGATCTTCACTTGAAATTGAAACATGGCGTGATGAGTAGCGGTACTCAACACCGCACTTTATCTCCCCATACTGAGGAAATGATAATAATTTAATCATTCCGTAACTGAGAATCGAATCCACAACCCGCAATCACATAACGCCTACAAAAAACATATCGAAATACCACAAGACCCAATGTAAATAATATCTAAGCGAACGCAAAGTAAACTGAAACGCTAACATGAATAAATATTAGTTAGCCGTACTTAGAAAACTTTGCGCTGGCAAGTTGGTCATTTGATATGAATAACATGCTTCGCAAACTTCCACGAGTTCACTTGAACCGTGTAAATGATAATCTTGTTTAGTTTTAATTTTAAATATGATTTACGAGTATGACTTTGAATTATGTACTTATGTTATGTGTAAAATTAATTTTCATTAATATTATTTGTATTTTTATTTTCTGGGTTTGGTAACAAGGCAAAGCACGGCGTTGAGTTCCGCCACTCAACACGCAATGCCTCAATCTGGCGGAAAGTGGGGAATGGATTTGTTGAAAGAGAACGGAGTGTCTTAACACTAGGTTCTCGGGTTCTCTCTGCCTACCCTGCTATATGCGGGATACTGCGTGATGTTAAATAAAAAATTATGTGTAGTGGGAAAATTATGTGATATTTATCGTTGTAGGGGAATAGTTGCTTAATTTGCATATTATATTGATTCTAGGTTCAATCTTATTTTTTTTTATCTTCAAGCTGTATCCCAAATATAGCAGAGTAGGCAGAGGGAACCTGAGAACCTAGTGTTAAGTAGCACTCCTTTCCCCACTTTCCAACGAATTGAGGCATTGCGTGCTGAGCGGCGAAACGCCGCGCTTTGCCATATTACCAGATCTAGGAAATGAAAATGCTAAACTTTTACATTTTTTGGAGTGGGAATCGAACCGACAACCTGTTACGCTGAAAGTTACTCGCTTGTGCCTCTGCATCACAACAGGCGTCTTCTGTTTATTCTGGTATGTATAGAAAATACGTAGTTACAAAAAGATGGTCTATTTCAATACATAAAGGACTTTATTTTTCAATGTTGTATTGTAAGAGGTGTTATAAATTAAAATATGAGAAAGAAAAATAAAGCTGCTTCTCACTTTATCCCGATTTCCACCTAACTTCGAGACATTGCGTGTTAAGTGCGGGATCTGTCAGTGGCGTATTGTCTTACAGAACGCAAAAATGATAAAATATATATATATATATATATATATATATATATATATATATATATATATATAATCATTTTCCCGAGTGGGAATAGAACTCACAACCAATCGCATTTACAATTAGACGCTGTCTCACTGCGCCGTGATGGTCTAAAATGAGAAAGAAAGAGGGAAAAAAACATGGCAAGATTTCATGTGACAGGCTGAAAATTTCATAGTTGATTAAAAATCGTCATTTTTGTCAAAGCGTAGTTGGCATAACCTCGATTCGATGCTTGCCGTCTAAATTCCTGGCAACATATAATAAATATAAGAAAATACTTAATTTTCTCTGTCTGGTAAGATAATAAGCAGTGTTGAGTTCCGTCACCCAACACACAATGTCAAAAGTAACGGAACATAGAAAATTAGTATTATAATTACTTCCCCCAATGATGTCAGATTAAACATTTTGAAAAAGTAAATAATAATTTTTAGACTAGAAAACAAATTAACGCTTTCATCATATCATATATAATAAAAAAGTTTTCTAACAAATAAAATGTATTATGATTATTAAAAACTTTAATAATTCCAAATATCACAATAGAAAGCTCATAATTAAAGCTCACTCACAAACCTTCATATAACTAAGCACTAACCAGAAAAAGCTCAGAAAAGCTGTCCAGAAAATGCAAATTACATACTGACAAATATTTTAGTAGTTAAAAAAATCTTTGGTTTACCATTTCAAATCTCTAAAAGCGTCACACTAGTCTTTGTGACAAAAGAACTCAAAATATACCTCAATTTAGCTTGTATTTTGAAATGTGGGTCGAGAAATTCAACCGTACTGTATTTTTGTTGCGTTCCAGTCCGAAAAGCAAGTCTTCGTTCACGGTACGATGTCCCCGGGTATAAATTTCCGGTGGAAAGTTACTTCTTAACTGCTTCAGCGATAAGTATTTTCTATAGAAATCTATCCAGAAGGATTCGTGCGGAATATCACAGATTTTAACTTAATTTATATATTTATAGAGGAATTTTAAAGTTTTATTTATTACAGAACTACCTTTTAAAAATAAATATTAAGATTTTAACAAAAGAATAAAAATTTTTAATAAAATGCAATTGCTGAAAAGTACAATAATTACGAATTACTCAAAAACTACAAGTGTGATTGTGGGGAACGGAATTGTTGAAAGAGAACGGAGTGTCTTAACACTATGTTATGTGTTTCTAGTTCCCTCTGTTTACCCTGGCAGGATACAGCTTGAAACTACATACATGTGTAATTTTAACTAATTTAAAATGTGACCACATCAGAAGAACTAGCTATCATATATAAAAATAAAATTGAAAACTCAGTAAAAAGTTATGTGTACACTCCAGGAAATGTTAGTTTAGTATTTTCATTTCCTGGGTTTGTTAATAAGGCAAAAGAGCGGCGTTGAGTTCCCACTCAGCACGCAATGCCTCAATGCGGCAGAAAGTGGGGAACAGAGTGTCAGACACTAGGTTTCCTCTGCCTACCCTGCTATATGCGGGATACAGCGTGAAACTATATATGTATGTACCTTTGTGATATGTTATCTGTCTTATTAGAGAAGCAGAGAGAATAAATTAATAAATGCTGCTTCTGGAACACAACGTTGCCCTTTGTGGGACCATAGAGGAAAAACGCATATTTAAAGTTAATTTTAATTGGGCATGTAACTCACAAGAATTTCTTAGAAGATTATAATGTTCTCTATATTGGCATAGCGTGGTACATTGAAATTCATAAGGTATTAAATCAATACTATTAGAACCGAAATTATCGTAGCGCTGTGAAAAATACTATCTGCATTTGACTGTAAACGTGATTGATTTTGAATTCAATTCACACTCGGCGTAACGATTATATTTATATTGATTATAGTCATGTCTCTATCTTGGCAAGCGCGGCGTTGAGTTCCGTCTCTCATTATGTCATGTTTCGAATTAGGGCGGAAAATGGACTGAGTGTCTTGACACTATATTCTTTCTGACTACCCTCTTTTGCGGGATAGAGCGTGAAGCCAAAAAAAAAAATTAAAAAGTAAACACACAGGGACTTCAAATTAATTATAAAACATATTTTTTTACTCCATACACTTGTACACAAAAAAGCAGATACTAACCAATTCATTTTAACAAGCATATATTAAACTTGACGAAGGCAAGACAAATTAATTGCTTTCGTAGCTCGGTAATTTCATTAAAAAATACGATATGAGTATAAGGTCCAATAAAGTAACCCTTAACGTACAATGTAGGTCATTAACTAGATTGACAGCCGAAGCGTTGGGCAAAAAATTAATACCGATATAGCACACGTTCGAATGCCCAAGCTTTAATTAAACGAATTAATCAAATGCCTTGCCTCCATCCCTTCCCTCGCTTCCCTTCCAGTCAATTTCGTGACGGCGCACTTTGCCCCGTATATAGGAGTATACAGAATTTTAATTAATATGTACAATAAATATTTTTTCGCCCTGGTGAGTAGTTTAATTCCGCCATTGTTACACAGAGAAATGTTGTCACATAGAAAAATGTTTAAAATTTAGGCGTAAAGTAGAGATTAGAGTATCTTAACATTAGATTCTCACACATATACATTAAATATTTTTTCGCCCTATTTTCATAGTTTTAGTTCCGCCACTCAACATGCAATAATTCAAAATTTTAATTTAAATATATTAGACAAGTTATTAAATTGGTATATCTGATAAATTTAAACAAACTTCCCAGATATACCAATTTCTTTACTTGTAGAGATGGAAGATATGATATGAATGTGGAAAGGCTCTATCTGCGTTGATGGGACGAAGAAACGGCGGCGGAAGGTTACTTAAAAAGCATGAAGTTGTCAGTGGATGATGTGAAAGAAATATGCAGAGTAGCATTTGACTTCCCTGCTGGGATAAAGCGTGAAGCTAAAAAATATGATTATTTTCATTTCATTCAAATAAAAAAAACACTTACAAGTAAGTCTAAGTGAGACGTTGAATTCTAGCACTCAACACGAAACGTTTTGAATTCGAACAGATAAATACAGAACAGTAAAGAAGGAATTTTACTACCAATATCACCATAATAAATTGTTGAAACATTATTTCTAAGTGCAAAATCGTGTGTAGCATAATTATTCTTGCGTTAACTTTTGTTTACAAAAACGTTATGTTTTTGTTTTTTGAATAGTAATTATTTAATTTCCACAACAACCTAAAAACGCTCTAGAAGTATTTTAATTAAGTGCTCATTTACATATTACTTAGAAACAAACGCGTTTAAATCTTTCTCTAAAAATATAACAATACTATAGATGTTTAGCAAACTTGCATTTCGCAATGCAAGGTAGGTAGGGAGAGAGAGCCTAGTGTCAAGACACTTCATTCTTCGGTTTTCACTCGAATCAAGATATTACGTGTTGAGTGGCGGAACTCAATGTCGCGCTTTGTCTTACCAGAACAAGTAAATGTATATAAGTTAAGAATAATATTGCCCCCGAGTGGAAATGAAAACTACAAATAATCGCAGTCAGACGTTCTATTTCAATTATAAACATACGTTGTATTATAATATGTCTTATAAAAATTAATTTAGACGCCTCTGAGACGTAGAGAGCGCATGTCTAATTAGATGTTATAGACTTTTAGTTTAAATAATATCAGAACAATATTTTCGGCGTTGAGTTCCGCTAATCAATCAAAGCTTTTTAAATGGACCTTAGTAGTAAATCCTGAAAAAATATACTGGGGTATACAACAAGAGTATTTTTATGTACACTTTTGTATATATTGTATATATCAACTTTATCTAGTTTTAGATCACATAAATAGTGTAAATAATTTATTTTGTCAAAACACTTTGCATTTTAGAGTGGCAGTGATGGATTCGCCAAACATTCATCAAAAACTGCACACGTCGCGTCGCCAATATGAAATACGTTGAAGGGAAATTGAATTTCAAATAAAACCTCTACACTGGTTTTTTATTTGTTAAAATTGATGAATTATGCTTATATTATTATCGTAAAATAGGCCATGTTTGGTTGTTGGTGCTGTTGTATTTTCGAATATATGATCTAGAAATATAAACGGTTTCAAAAACTCTTTAAGATGTTTAAAAGTCATTATCATTATAAAATATTTTTGTTGTATTACTATATACCCTTAATGCATAATATTCAAAAATTCTTGAAAAGCTATATATCTATTTCAAGGCCTCTTTCTTCTTTATTAAACATGAAATGGAAGAAAAATATAGTAGTAACATTTTATCCCTTTGATCATAAAAATAACAAGATAAAGGTACATATTAACAGATGGAAAATAAAAGAAGAAAAAAATGTAATTAATCTCTACATAGTAGCTCTATGTAGAGATTATTATGAAACGTATTCGGAACTAGCAGAGAGAACGTAGTATTAAAACATTCCGTTCTCTCTTTGGGGGGCTGAGCACCCTGCTTTGCTTTTAAGCGGGATAGTAGAAAATCGTTTCTCTTGACTCACTCAGAAAAATTATTGAACTCAAAACCATCGAGCTTACAATCGAAAACCCACTATGATGCAATGATGATTATTTGCATTAAAAAAATGTTTATATATTTTTTTTATTTGAATACTGTGTAATTCTTTTATTATCTTATTCTCTCACCAACAATAATGTATTTGTGAGTTGCTCTGTCGTGACACATTATTGTTACATAAACTGTCAAATCACATAAAAAATTATAATTTTAATCATAATTTGGTAAAAGAGTTTTGATTGAAGTGAGGCATAGGCACCTTTAAGTTGCCAGTCAGCAAGTAATCGTCAATCCCAGTTAATGCAGAACACTGATTCCGCTGAATCTTATTCATTTCTGACTGACTAAGCTTCGCTTTGAGCTTTCATTGTGTACTCTAAGGGTGAATTGGACTAAATGATGAACTATTTGACTCACATTACTATGGGGATTTAGCTTTAGTTAGTTAGGATTAGATTATTTAGGTATAATTTTATATTAATTGATCCGAGACTATCCTGTAATTTAGTGTTTAATGGAACTGACTATTTATTACTTAACCAAAGATCGTGGCCTCGAATCGATCGCCAAGATTGAAATTGGCGCGACTTTTTTCAACTTCAGCAGGATAGAAAGAGAAAACCTAGCATCCTAGTATTCATCAGCATCAGCCTTTCATGGCGCAGTGGGACAGCGTCTGACTGTAAACGCGAATGGTTGGGTGTTCGACTTAGGAAGATTATATTTAAATTTTTTGCATTTCTCCGCTCTGGTAAAGTAAAGGGCGGCTTTAAGTTCCGTCACTCAAAATCGAAATATTCTTTATTTTCACTTTCGAATCGTCAATATACAAAAAATGTCAGTAATGTCAGTAGTCCTAACGGAAACTACAACCGGCTCGGAAAGCTGCTCTGTTGAGAAGAGCCACAAGAAACTCAACAGTTGCTCTTTTCAAATTTACAAAAACAGCGCTTACCCAGGAGGCTCTCCTGGGTGAGCGTCAACAGCATTTAATTCGTCACATTAAAATCATTATAGTATTCTTGGACATGTTTTTTTACAGTTATGTAGATCATTTAATAAGTAATGTCTTGTATACGGAGGGAAAGACAAAACGGAGTGTCTTGACACTAGGTTCACTCCTGCTATGCGAGATACAGTGTGAAGCAAAATATATATTTTTTATTTAATTATTTCCCACAATATATTATTCCATATGCCAAATTGAATCCTCAATAAATACTAAGAATTGCATTTTTTCACATTTCCATATAAAATGCATGATAAAAATATTATAGCATAAAATCTTCAAAGGAAGTAATGCAAAATATTTCAAACATTTTAGTACTGAAATTCAAGCGTGTAGACGAATGCTGGAGCATGCACGCTTGTGGCAAAAATGAAAAATATGTTTATCACTAAGAGGCTTATTATGGAACTATAAAATTATGTTTTACCTGTTAATAGTAAGATTATAATGACGTTCGTATTTGTATATTAGACGTCGTTAGCGAGACCTCAGTGTCAAGACACTCCGTTCTCTACCTCAATCCACCACTCCACTCAACCAAGAAATGTCTCGATTTCCCGAAATCGTTACATTACATGTTAGATAGCGAAACTAAACGCCGCGCTTTCTCTGACCAGAGCGAGATAGTGAAAATAATTGAAATATCATTCAATCATTATTGAGGCCATCGTAGCGCAGTGGTGCAGTGTCTGACGAAATTATTAACATTACTGATTTTATTGATTTCGCCACTACAATAAGACATAGTGCTACGTTAAGTTTCGCCATTCAACACAAAATATCTTGATTTCGTAAAAAGAGCAAAGAACGGAGGGTTATGACTCTAGGTTTTTTTTGACTCTCTCATATCACCGAATGGGAATCGAACCCATCACCACTGATCCAAACGACATTAACTTTATCGCTAAATATGTATAACTGGCAAATACACTATATAATAGATAAAGCTTGGCATGTGAGTGCCAAAGGGGTTATATAGTACGTGGGTGGAACATGTCCAGTAAATGTATGTATGTGTAAATGTTACTTTGATATTAATTTAGTTATGTAAGTTATAATTGAATATTCTAATAGCCTAGAGCTATTAGAAAAATATTTGTTTTGCTCTTTAAAATATAGTAGAATTTTATTATGAGAAAGCCGTTAAGGCATAGTAGCCGTGATTAAGTATATTTTTTTCAACTTTACGCTTCTTCCAGCAAGTTTTGTGAAAACACTCTACATTTCACCCTTAAGACATTGCGTATTGAGTGGTGCAACTCTCCGCCGCTTACTACCGAAAGGGGAAATGAAATTAATTTAAGTATAAGTAATTATGACGTCGAGAGGTAATTCAAGCCACGACTAATCGCATTTACAGTCATACGCAGGTCCGATTTAATATGCCCCATTTATTATATTAGTTATACCTTATCATATTCGCATAAGATCTAACATAACAGAATTAATAACATTACACAATAAACGCAGGTTGAAACCCACCTACGACATTTTTTATTCAAAATTTCAATATAAAGCTTAGAACACAATAACGTCATTCTCTTCTACTTTGCATCGTATTAAATTTGACAATCCAAGTGTAAAGTCCTAACAATTTCGTAGCACTACGACGTAGCTACGGCGTAGCTTGTAGCTCGTAGATACAAACTACTTGCTACGTCACCTAAGGCGAACTTTCATAGCAGGGTTCGTGCTTTGTCTAAATAGATTTTATAAACGTGTAGGCGTGAATAAGTTGATAAATCAATTACGTATGATTTTCAATTTATAGTTATAGCATTTTTAAGTTTAAGTTTTATTTGTAAATTTGTTTTTATGTTATATTTTATATTTTAATACGCTAAAGTGTTTGATTTCTGTCTTAGGACAGCAGAGAACGTGATATATATTTTATTTTTACATATATAAAAAAAGTTCTTCCACATATTAAAGTAGTCAGAAAAAACCTAGACAAAACACTTAGTAATAATTCAAAAAAAAAATTGTATTATATATTGAGTGGCGGGACTCTATACCGTGATTTGTCTTACCCAAAACAAATATAATGAAATTACATTATGTATGCCTTAACGGAGCAAGAAAATTAAAATAATTTAAACATCATTACTCCAAATGAGTATCGAAATTATAACCCTCGTATTTGCAGTTAAACGTTGCACCACTACGATATAATACATATATTATTGAATACATTTCCTTTCTCACTACAAAATAATAACTTTTATACATAATATAAATAAATTTTTAACAAAAAACGAAAACCGACTTTAAATGAAATACACTAAAACGTAAAATTACGAATAACTCAAAAACTACACAACACATCTAAACTAAATTTAAATGACCACATCAGAAACAAACAAAATATACATTACACATAAAAAAAGTCAAACTGATAACCTCCTTACTTAAATTCGGTTAAAAACATAACATGATTAAGTCAATCTCTGTAAACCAAAATGTGACAAGTGCTTACCGAACAACAAACCGTATTCATCGTTCGCTGTCACCGCAGGACGTGACGTGCAGCGGAGACCCAGTTCCCGTTCATTATTTCAAGCACTATATAAACTAGCAATGTATATGTATGTATATATATATGTATTACTTGTCCAATAGTGTCATAATATGAGATATGTTAATGTATAATTAAGATTTCAACATAAAAGAAAATTAAGACTTGCAATAAAATGCCCATTTTTAGCTTCACTCTGTTACCCGCATATAGCAAAGTAGGCAGAGGGAACCTAAGAACCTAGTGTTAAGACACTACGTTCCCCACTTTCTACCGAATGCACTAAAAAGTAATATTATTGTGAGTGACTCAAAAACTACTCATCAGAACTGAACTACATTTTAATGAGACCACATCAGAATTACTATCTATCATACAAAAGAAAAATCATCAACATTGTTGCACCCTGTAGAAAATAACGCGGTAACACACATAAAAAAATACAGTCGGATCTAGCACCTCTTCCTTTTTTATTAAGACCGTTATAATTTTTAAGAAAAAATTCTCTACATTCAGCTCAATACATTGTGACGAGCGACGGAACTTAAAACGAGCGGAAAACGAAAATAATTTAAACATATATTCCCTAAAGTGGAAATCGAATCCACAACCAATAACGTTTACAGTCACAATCCAACGAAAGTTTAATAAAAAACAAAAAATAAGTCAGACAGACATTTTTACTATTAGATTACAAACATTGTTCGCGTTTGAATTCTCTTTGATATAATATTGTATGGATATTTGACGGTACAAAGGTCGAAGCGCCGACACTGACGTACTACCATATACTCGTACGTGTATAGGAACAACTAACTTTGTATTGTTATGTTTCCCCGAATATTCCTGTTTCGACTTTCGACCGATTGCCTATCATTTTATTTTTTCTGTTTCGTTTCGTTTGCAATGTTAGTGGCGTTTTTTAAATATAGACCGTTGTTCAGAATAGAGAGAATTTAGAGATATATAATTCCTTTCTCCATAATATAACATATTTTTTTATGTCCTGCGTACATATAGTTCAAACTTTTTTGTTATAATAAGGTTTTCTATTTATAGTTTCTTGGATTAAGTCTTCCCTTAAAACTAGCCTTTGGTGTCTTTATATGCTCAACAAATCTACTAGTATTATTTAAAATTACCTATACTAATTTTCAATTCCTTGCCAATGGTTGTGGATTCGATTACTATTCAGGGCACTTAATTATATCTCAATTAATATAATTTCTGGTGAAACAAAATGAGGTCCGCCACCCAGCACGCAATATCTAAAATTCGGGCGGGAATTGGAAATCGGAGTGTCTTAACACTAGATTCTCTATATATACCCTGTTATGTTATACAGGACAAAGCGTGAAGCTGCTATTATTTCACCATTTTATTAGGGTTACAACCCTTAAACATTTTTGCGGTTCATCATATACCGAGTGCCTACAAATTAGCTGCCGCCGTTATCTCAAATCCTTACATACGTACTCGTATACTTCAAATTTAAGTTCAGAAGAGCACTTTAGGAAATTAAGTACCCAATTTATAGCTTTCATACTTTGAGTGTTTAAAACGTGACTGTTTTTGTAAATGTTTATTTAACGTTATGATTGAGTTGTTTTGCTTTTGGTTCTACTTGGGTAATGTTAGGCTTATATTTATATATATAGCGCTTGAGTAAGTGAGTGACTGATAACGTACAGGCTAAACCACTGCACGTAAAAAACTGAATTTGTGTTTGTAGATTCTTTTGGTAAGATGCACTAAAGGATTTTATGAATTTCCTACAAAAAAGAGAAAGGTTTTGGTTTTATAGTCCATGCAAACGAAGTTACAGGATACAGTTAGTATAATAATATTGTAACTTGAACACAGCTGATGCCATCGTGGCGCAGTGGCATTAGCTCTAATGAAAAACGTCATCATTGTGAGTTCGATCACCACTAGGAGGAATAATTATATTTAAATTATATTAATTTCCCCTCTCTGGCAAAACAGATCGCGGCACTAATTTCTGTTGTCTTGAAATCGGAAGGAGAGAGGAGAGTTCTGACGCTAGGCTCTCTCTGTCATGCTGAGTGGGATAAAGCGTGAAGCTGAAAAAATAAAAGCTCAAAAAGCTTAAAACAAGCTATGACTATTTCACATAAAATTAAAAGCTTAATAAAAAAATATATATTTTTATTTTCACTAATTATATCGTGACCGAGTAAAAGTCTGCATTGGAGTAATTAGAGCAGGGAACTTTGGAAAGTCGGAAACGGAGTGTCAGCGGCGGTCGCGTGAGGCCGCACCGCAATGCGATTTATTTATATCTAAGTATATTTTATATAAAAAATATCGATTTTTATCATTATCTTATCAAAGGATTTAAGGCCTTTCGTGGCGCAGAGGCACAAGCGTGCTATTGTAAACACGACAGGTTGTGGATTCGATTCTCACTCCAGGAAAGGAATTTTCTGAGCTTTGAGCGGCAAAGTGCGGGTTTGATTTCCGCCACTCCGCACGCAATGTCGCAATTTGGCGGAAAGTGGGGAACGGAGTGTCCCAACACTAGGTTCATAGATTCCCTCTACCTACCCTGCTATATTAAATATTTAAATTACTTAACTAGACACTTACATTATTAAAAAAGAAAGATAAATTACAAACACTTACTCATGTATAGCAGTTGCTGAGCATGAGTACATATGAAGCACGAGGACCTTTCAGAGTTTCGATAGCCATCGATATGCTAAACGATCCATTCCCAATGACTTGTGCTTTGTAAAGGATGGAAGGTGAATTTAAAGAAAACGAATAAAAATTCTAATATATTAGTTTATTTTAAATTTTCTATAAAATTGATATATTTCTATATATTCATTTTAGTATATTTATTTCCCCAAGTGGGGAATGAAAGCGAAATCCCTATTTTTCCATTTTGATTTATAACATTTTAACACAAAAGGAAACAGAGTTCAAGTAAAATGTACTAAAAATAATATTATTACGAATAACACAAAGACTCGTCAAATTTTGAATAAAATCAAATCAATCTAGATCAGTATCTTAAGCTATTATATAAAAAAGAATTATCAAAAATAGTCCTCCCAGTAAAAAGTTTTACGGTAACACACATAAGAATAGAGTCGATTAGATTACCTTCTCGTTTTTTTGGAAATCAGTTAAAACGCAGAGCACAAATTTAAATTAAGTAACTATTAAAAAATGAAACTTTAATTTTCGTTAACAATCCTCTAAAGATTGAAGTGAATTGAAGAAAATCACTTTTCTTAGAGCGTTCCTCATTTATCATAGCGCTGCGTTTAATTTCCAAGGGTTTTCCACCTACTCATCACTGTGTCGTTTATCACAGAACGCCTCTACCAGCCATTGTCTTGAGATCTCTCTAAGAATCTGTGACCTACTTCCGTGTACTTGTCTTGTAGTTTTTGTCAAATGACTTTGATGTCAATAGAAATATTATGGTGTGGTTCTACAAATGTTTTAGGGAAGATTATTTTCTATAAAAATTATTATTTTGGGTGATATTTCTTGTGTATGTATATTATAGCCTTTATTGTGGCATTATTCAGAGGAAATATTTATACATAAATATATTTATATTTTCCTGCTTTAGTAGGATAAAACGAAGTATTTAATTCCGTTTCCGCACGTAACATGTCTAATATGGTGAGAAAATAGGAAACGCTATACAGGTTATCTACTCGTATACCATTAAACAAAAATATTAATGAACCTGCTATAAATACTAATATCAAATGTATTAACATGTCCACATGTCACTTACCAAAGTGTATATCAGGCGAATATTATCTATTTTATTAATTAAGTGTACTTTTTTTTTGCTTCACGCTATACAGCAGTGGAGGCAGAGGGAACGTGAGAACCTAGTGTTAAAACACTCCGTTTCCGCCGAATTAAGACATTGTGTGCTAAGTGAAGTAATGCCTTGTTACCAAACCCAAGAAATGAAAATACTAAACTTTTACATATCTTGGAGTGGGAATCGAACCCACAATATGTCGCGTTCACAGTCGCACGCTTGTGTCTCTGCACCACGACAGGCATTATTTCTGTTGTTGTGTATTAAATGTATTTCTGATACATTATTATAAAAATAAGATAAGTTATGAGTTTCTGTACTTCTTCTCCATGTAAACTCCAGTTTTTATGAAAAGAGATACAAAATTTTTACATAATGATTATTAAAAAATATATTTTCAAAAGTTTTCCATCATGACTGAGCTCTGAGCTTAACAGTGGGAACACTGTAAACAAAGTCTTAGTGAATTTCATTTGAAATTACGCCACCTCATGCACAAAGCTTCCTTTTACTCCATCGCTCTTTATCTACGCTTTCAAAGAAACGTCTATACTAAAGAAATTTAATATGCCTGATACTGCCTTATTGGGTCAGTAAAGTTATTTTTTTAAGCTAAATACGACCTTTATTTCTAAGATTTAAAGTAGATTTTCAAGTAACTCGCTCCCAATCCAAAACCTTACATATGTTAAATGAATTATTAAAATCTTTTCCTTACAAAAATAATAAAATATATTTCATTTCATCTTTTTTTGTAGCTTTATAAAAAGCTTGTGTATATATAATGTATTATTACTTAAAATTATGAAGCTCTTAAATTTTTATGATATTAAATAATTTAAATTAATAAAAGAAACTTTTCAGCGCACCATGGATTCACCATGCAGTTGCCTATCGGGTCACAGAGAATTTGGAGAATGCCTGGGACTTACGACCCAAGTGTATGTCTAAGGGGCCCCTTTAAAAAGCGCATTAACGTTCACCTCTATTGTCCGCACTCCTCTCTCTACCCAAAAAATCCAATTATATTTGAAATTTAATTTTCACAACCTAGTTCTGTTAACGCCTGTCGCGGCGCAGAGACACAAGTGCGACTGTAAACGCGACAGGTTGTGGGTTCAATTCCCACTTCAGGAAATGTGGTTTGATGACAAGGCAAAGCGCGGCGTTGAATTCCGCCATTCAGCACACAATGCTTCAATTCGGTGGAAAGTGCGTAACGGAGTGTCTTAACACTAGGTTCCCTCTGCCTACCCTGCTATATGCAAGATACAGCGTGAAACTATGTAATGTATGTAATGTAGTTCTGTTAAAAAAGTGCGGCGTTAAATTCCGCATAACCAATACGTTCAGAAATTATCGAATTCTGATAAGGTTTTAATGCTAAAGACACTATTGGAAAAGGTTCAAGAACTTATGATGGTTCACTATATAATAGTGGAGGAATGCGAAGGTGACTAAGAGACAATACGGATTCTTCCCACATGTTAGTACCGAGAAAGTTTTGTAATGCCTAGTGCCCTTGGGGACTGTTCCTAAACAAAGAACTAATAAACTTTCATTAGGATCAATTAAAAGATTATGGATGTCTTAAAAAGTTTTTAAAGCTTTTCAGTTTTTTTATTGAATTATTAGTTAAAAGTTATTTTAAAAACATTCTGAAAGTAGTTGAAACAAAATATTTTTGCAGAATGAATATATAAAGAAAAATAACAAATCGGTTTTCCCATTCTTACACCATCTTCGCGTTATCCGTAACATACAAAAGGCAACCATTACTACGAGTTTTTTACATTAGCCGCTATCGAATAAAACAAAATATTTATTAAAGTACGACTTGAATTATTCTAAATTTCTAAATTTTCTTTGAAGTTTGATGTACAACATTTTTTTATTCTATTTTTTGTTTGTATTATTTGTCTTAAAATGTTTGTAAAATTACAGGTCTCATTATGTTTTAAAAACATACTATACCCTTAAATGGCCGGTAGTGGAAAATTAAGTCAAACGTGTGTCATCGTAGACCGCATTAACGCTAAACAACAGACTTGATACAATACAAACGTTAGTCAATCATTCAAAAATAAAATTACTGCTTTGGTGGCGACATAAAATCAGAATTACAACAGTGATACGGCTGGACAAATAATAAAATAAAAATACATTACAATACATTGCCAACAATAGTAAACTTAAATCTACACTCAGTATAGTTTACAAATAAAGATACACGTGTTACGGGTATCGAATCTACATATCACACGTCACTTCCTCTTGCTAAGAAAAATATTGGTGTAACTGAATTTATTAAAATCAACCTTATGTTTTAGAAACAAGGTTCAAATTTGTTTGTATAATTTCAAGTTGAAATACTTGAAGAATATTGGAAGCATGACAAAGGCGATTGGTACAGATAATCCACAAAAATGCACATATTCTATTTATGTTCTTTATTTGCATTGGGAATATTGTCGAGATGAAAATATGCTTGAGATGTTATGTGATGACGATTGTGGTACAGTTTTCGTAATAACTAATTTTGTTTATAACTATATATATATATTTTTTCAACTTTACGCTGTATCCCGCATATAGCGGGGTAGGCAGAGGGAACCAGAGAACCTAGTGTTAAGACACTCCATTCTCTTTCAACAATTCCGTTCCACACTTTCCGCCGAATTGGGGCATTGCGTGTTGAGTGGCGAAACTCAACGCCGCGCTTTGCCTTGTTACCAAACCCAAGAAATGAAAATACTAAATTTTACATTTCCTGGAGTGGGAATCGAACCCACAACCTGTCGCGTTTACAGTCGCACGCTTGTGCCTCTGCACCACGACAGGCATTAAATAATCTTTTAATATCTATATATTATATATAAAGCTTGTTTTTTGTACTTCTGTTTATTTTTTTTACTTTAACGCTTTTATTTGACGTTTTAATGAAAGTAAGATTACAATTTAAATACTCATGTTTTTCGTTCTGTTTAGACAAACTACGGCGTTGGTTCCCGCTACTAATTTCGTGTTGTTTTTTTATAATAAGAGTACAGTTGAAGCAGAATGTCTTATCATATGTCCTATTTCACACTACATTTCGAAAACCTAAAGTAATTTTATGACGACAACAAAGTTATTTCGATCGATAGTTATTTTTAATAAATATTGAGGTCATTGTGGCGCAATGGAAAAGTCTGACTATTAACACAATGGAGGATTGCTTCGATTCCCACTCGGGGTAATTCTTCTATTTTGGGCTTTTTTTGTTTTTTTTTTTTGTGTTTATGAATTAAATTACATCCACGGGCTCACATTTGTCCGTGCCTTTTGTTTCTTTTTTTTCTATTTATTATTTGTTACATGTGCAGCGTACTTAAATAGAACTACCTAATTATATTTCAAAACCATGGTGAGATCTCAACGACTTTTTTTTTTATCAAAGCGTAAGTTTTTACTTTTTTCTCATATCGCTAAACTTGCTGATCACTGCCCCCATGACGGCGTCATTTCGTTTGGCGATGGCGTGTCTGAGGCAGTGCTCAGCGATTGCCTTCCCCGAAGCTCCCATCGCTCGACTGATGAAGTTTTTTGGCTTACCAGTATATAGAAAAGAGACTCTCTTAATTAAGATTTGACGAGCAGTTTTTGAGTTATTCGTAATTGTATTCTTAGTACATTTTCATTGAAATCGGTTTTCTTATTCGTTAAAATCTTAATTATTATATCAATATCAGTCCATAACTAAACTTTCTTTATACAATGAGTTACACAACAAAACGTCTCAGAATATTAATCAGGTTTGTTCATGCTGCGAGATCAACCCTTTTATTAATTTCCATCATAATAGGCTCTGCCGTTTTAATAACAGCTTATTTCTTATTTCGTTCAGCTTTATTACTTAGAAGATTGAAGCGTTTAATTATTTGAAGTAATTTAAACGAAAGTGCTGATAAGCAAAAAGTTATTTATTCGTGCTATAAAAGCTTAAATTGTCATGGTACAGATGATTAACATCTGTATATTGCATCTGAGTATTGGGGCTACAACCTTTTCTTTTTTTAGCTGTATCTCGCACGTAGCAGGGTAGGCAGAGGGAATCTGGAACCTAGTGTAAGACACTTCGTTCTTTTAAAAATTTTCCTTCCCCTCTTGCCATCTAATTGAAGCATCGTATGTTGAGTGGCATAACTCAACGATGCGTCTTGCCTTATTACCAGATTGAGTGGAAATCTAACCTTCTATCTACCATGTTTCCAGTCACACGCCTTCACCTCTACGCCAAAACTGACCTTCAACGTATATATTAATATTATAAATACGCAAGATTGTGAGAATGAGGGTTTCTTACTATTTATATATATTTAGATAAAGCGTGAGGATAAAAAATGAAGTAATTTTTTTTACGAAAATTAATTATTTGGAAGGAGTGTAAAATTTAGCATAGTTGAAAAATGAACTGTAGAAAGGCATTTTTCATTATAATAGACACTAGATAATAAATAATAAACAAAATATTACATGAAAGCGTTATGTGCTTAACATATGTTTTTGTATATAGCGACATTAATGAATGTTTATAAACTAAAAACATTTTATTTCTGCCAACCAAATTAATTCTACAAACATTCTGATCTTTCGGCAAAAAATACTTGAAAAGAACAAAATATTCCAACAAATAAAAAATACAAAACTTACCTAAACGTCAATGTAGTAAGTGGTCTATACGACTTATGACTTCCTGTATCCGACATGGGGGTTCCCCAGAAATCATTTTTGAATATCCCCACCACTCGGTTCTTAGCTGTCACATCACCATTAGTCACTATAGCGGGAATGTCATCGTGAACGAATTCACCATTCAAACTGTTCGAATAAGTCAAAGCACCAACCAGAGCCACCAAAATATACACAACCCACTCATTATCGCAGATATTACCCCAAGATTTTGAACCTGTGTCCCTCGCAGGTAATGCGCGACGTCGCATTGTTACTTATTCACTTATTACATTACTAACTGTATTCCGCGAATTCGTTTGAGGACTATAGAAGCTAAAATCTTAGTTCTTCCCAAGAAACCTAAAGGCCAAGTTTAAGGTCTCTACAGCTAGTGGTTTGGCTTGTACGTTATCTGTCAGTCAGTCAGTAACACAAGGGTTTTATACATATAGATACAACTATATATTCTCGTTTTCATATAAAACGCATATATCATGTTAGCAATGTAAACTTAAGTTGCCTTTTTAGTATGATGGATTGTGGACATAAATCAACGTGGGTCAACTATGGTACAAATCTGATGCCATATTCATGAGGAGCGAGCGAGGCTAAACGTCGGCTCTTTTTGTGTCTAATAGTCGTCGGGTTTTTAATTTTCACTTGATTAATGTTCCGTGTAATCTGAAACAAAAGAAATTTGTTATTTAGACACGATGCTGAAATATTGTTATGCTTGAAATAGGAAATGGCGGTGGAAATGTGGGGCAGTTTTGATTTATTGCAATCTTTTATTTCAATATTTTTTGAGTTAAGAAAGGTTATAGACAGATTGCTTCTATATTATTTTTTAATAGGAAAAGAGAATTTAGTATTCTTAAATGTCTGTCAATGCTACTACGTTTTTACTGTATATGACGGAATGCAGTACGCAACACTTATTATTTAACTAAATCAAAATAAACCTAGTTTCATAACAAAAGACAAATAATCCAGAAAAATAGTAATAAAACATAGAACTACGATCGTATCTTTAGTGACCAGAGAAAACTGTTAAAAATATAATAGAAATTACATTCCAGTCCCAAACTTTGTATTCTTCATTCATCTCAGCTGGTTTATTCAGAATAGATGTTTCACATCGAATAATATATAAATCAAAAATCTGTTTTAAAAATAAGTGCGAAATATAAGTCTATAGTTCATAAACAATAAGTTAAATTAAAATTTTAACAAAAAGAAAATCGACATCAAATAATTACACTATAAAGTACAATTATTATTATATTTAAATGAGACCACATCAGAAGCAGCTAGCTATCATATAAAAAAACACATCAAAATTGGTTCATTTGTGGAAAAAAATATAGTCAAATTCAGAACCTCTTCCTTTACGAAATCTATCAAAAATAAACAACCGCATCACCATTATACACATCAAAAATAGTTCAGACAATCATAATATATAATTACAAAGAAATATCATACAGCCCCAGCAAACCAGGCTAACTAAACATAACAGTCAAAGTCGGCACAAACTAGTCTAGTGTGATCCGATCTTAATCCGCGCTTCCTGTATTATCTCATTTGAAATGCTAATGTTATGTTACCCTAATTCACCCCTGCACTCTGAATTAAGACCGCGGTAATGAAATTAGAGTTCCATACTATGTTGAATTAGTGTGAACTAAATCTAAATCACGAGTGTGTTGCTTTATGGCCTTTCGTTATTTTATTTATGTGATTTTATTCTGGAAATATAGAATCGAGGCCAGTCTAGTGCGACAGTAATCGCAACAGGTTGTGAGTTTGATTTCCGCTCCAGGAAATATAAATATTAATATTTTCATTTCCTTACCCACTTGGGTAGTAACAAGACAAAGCGCGGCGTTGAGTTTCGCCACTTAGCACGGAATGCTTCAATTTGGTGGAGAGTGTCATGTCATCATGTCGTCAACGAAGTCACTAGTCTGAATAAATGGGGTAAATAAAAAAAAATCAAACTCAATACATTTTTCACCACATCTCGCATGTGCATGTGCATTGAACTATTCTGAATATATATTAAAATATTCAAAATATGACTTTGTTATATGCCATTTCGTAACCAAAGTCAAAACCAATGACATCATTATAATATTTGCTTTCTATAAAGTAAATATTTATTTTGATTGCTGATAATTAAATTGGAAATACAGAAATAGGGTTTTAATGCAATCAGAATTATTTCATACAATTTATAATAATTATTACTATTAAAGTTATCTATTTGTAGTTATATATTAAAGTTATATATTGTGCAGTTGTTAGTAGGGCTTGGGATGAGTATAGGTTCTATTCCAGTTAGTAGATATTCAAAAGATAGATATAGTACATATTAAGTCTTTTTCCTTAAAATAAGTAAATTTCTTTTGTAAAAATATATACATACATATGTACAAACAGAAAAAAAGATTCACTTTCTCCCTAGCTCTCTTTTTCTCCTTATCTGTAGATGAAACAAACATAATGATGTTATAGTGAAATTACGAAAAACTCTTAGAAATTGTGGTCTGTGTCTGTTTATTCTAAACTTACAAATCAAGTGAAGCTCGAGTTAATCTTTAAGCGGCAAAAATATGAGCGAGAGGTATAACAGGAAATATCTCTTTATACTCTACTAAAAACCCCGGCTTGTCTAGAATTATCACGTGCTCATTTCTAGCACATATTTCGATGGCGGCATTCGTCGGATATTTTCAAATTTAGTACTAACCAAGTACAGAGAGGTAGAAAGAGGGGTTCGCAACAGCAACAGAGGCAAGGGTTACTGTGCATTTGAAAGGAGCCTTTAAGCCAACACTTATATTAAGTTAGGCAGAATTCCCAAGCTCTACCTTAAGCTCCTCTCCCTACAGGATGAGCACCCGCACGCTTCATACTAACTAATAAATTAATGATATATATATATATATATATATATATATATATATATATATATATATAGAAGATTTCTATTAAAAATATATTTAAACATTACTTTCCGATCAAAGCACGCACTTTGTAATTCACAACAATAGATTTACTTTGTGAAATGAATTTTCAGCTTTTTCATTCGTCAATAAATTATGTATACGGTCCCTTAGTGAGCTATTGTGTTTTCAGTACAAATAGAATATTGTATTTAAAACGATGTCCTTTCTTCTTGTTTGAGTTTCTAATTTCTTACATAGAAGAGGCTTCTTTTACGATATATTAAATTATGTATATGAAAAAAAGCAGTGTTCTTTGATTTCGCATTTGTAATTATAGTTTTCGAAATTACATTTTTTGGAAACCCAACGTTTCCAACACTTTGATCTCAGAATACTGTAAGGTGTCATATCGATATCTAGAACGGTTCTTGGTATCGATATTAATAAAGTTTAATATCGAATCCACTTCAGCTAAAAAATGAAAACACCCATGCCTAGTAAGCGATAAACGGGCATTGAATCCTCCACTTCACAAGCAATGACTCGAAACCGGATGGAAAACAGTACATGGAGTGTCTTGACACTATCTGACTACAACTATGCCGTATTAAACATAAAGCTGTTTTTTTATAATTGCTTGTGCCTAAAAGTATGCTAGGTTATTTTTTTTTGTAACTTCACGCTTTATCTCGCATATAGCGGGTTGGCAGAGGGAACCAGAGAACCTAGTGTTAAGACACTCCATTCTCTTTCAACAATTCCGTTCCCCACTTTCCACCGAATCGAGGCATTTGATGTTATTATGTTAGCTTATTTTTGATGTTTTTAAATGTTAATCACACACTTACATAAGGAAAAATCTAAAAATGTTATTCTAGATTAGTTATTCTGCTATAAATATTAATATGTATGTGATAAATTGTTTTTAAAAATCGCTTATCAAGATTAAGTTGAAACTTTGTGAAAAATTCGCCACTAATGGGAAAACTTGGATCTCTTGAGATCGGTTTCGGTAATAAATATTACTGATTATCCCCTAGCATAGTGGTAGTGTGTATTGAAGCTTCTTTTATACTGTAGGTCACTCATTCAATATCTATTTTAATAAATAAGTATATATTTTAAACTTGGAAAAAAGGAGTAGTTTCTCCTTTTGATTTTATTTTTTTTATGTGTATTAATAAGTAACTTTATTGAGTGAACCAATTTTGATTATTATTTTTTATATAATAGATTGTTTTTCTGATGTGATAATTTTATAATCAATATTCGTAATAATTTTACTTTTTAGTGAATTTTATTTGAAGTCAGCTTCTTTTTTTATTAAAATCTTAATTATGTATCAGATGTTAGGATTTCCTCACAGTAAAAAACAAATAAAACAAAGGTCTCCATGCGGTTAAGGCGGTAGCACTTTAGGCTCAATTATGACGACATCAAGTGCCAAATGGAAATAATACTTCATAGGTCATAAAGTCTACGCAAATGAGGTTGCGGACGATATCTAGTAAAAACATAAATATATTTGCAATGCAGATTAATTTATTTATATAAACACACATAGATTCACGCTATATCCCGTATATAGAAGGGTAGGCAGAGGGAACCTAGTGTTAAGACACTCCGTTCCCCACTTTCCGCCGAATTGAGGCATTGCGTGTTGAGTGGCGGAACTCAACGCCGCACTTTGCCTTGTTACCAAACCCAGGAAATGAAAAATTGAAAGATTCCATTTCCTGCAGTGGGAATCGAACCCACAACCTGTCGCGTTTACAGTCGCACGCTTGTGCCACTGCGCCATGACAGGCGTTATTTATATATTATTTATGTAAATACTTTTTTTTACATGTTCATGCCTTGTCTAACATAGCAGGGTAGTCAGAGAGTACCTAGTGTCAAGACACTCCGTGTGCCGCTACATAAATACTTTTGGCATTCATATTATATTTCTATTGTAAAAAACTTTGTATTTGTTACCACATTCATGGTTTTATAAATGATAACAAATTTTGGAAAGAAAATGTTCGTTTCAGACTTTTTGCCCAATAGTAAGAAGGGTTATGTTTTTTTTATAATCATTGTAACTAACTATATATAAATTATCGAATTGAAATAGAAAAATTAATAAATAATAAATATAATATTTAACTTTGACTTTCATTAGCGTCACAGAAATAACTATTTTTAACAAGGAAGGAAAGACCGAAATAACCAAAATAATTGACTGAATTAGGATACCACCCACAAACATCGCATTTAGTCCAATATGCCACAACGGACATTAAAACAAGACAAAAAGGAGACATCAATTAGTGTAAACATCAGGAAAAAGCATCTATTAAAATATGAAAAATATTAATTCTAATCTCTTCTTTTTCTTCATTTGGAACAGGGGTGAGCAACCTTTTTTAACAACGGGATTATCTCAATTTTGGAAATTTTCGCTGGGCCAAGATCACACCTCTTAATTTTTCAAAAACACGAAATGTGATTTATTTTTAAATTATTTAACTTCCCGCTATATCCCTCATATAGCAGGGTAGGCAGAAGAAATCCAAGAATCTGGTGTTAAGGTATTCCGTTCTCTTCCCACTTTCCGCCGAATTGAGGCGTTGAGTGCTGATAGGCGGAATTCAATGCCGTGTTTTGCCTTGTTTCAAAAAAAATCTTTACGCTTTATCTCGCTTAAAAGGGTAATCAGAGTGAACTTAGTGATAAGACACTCCGTTCGCCACTAAAATAATGAAATTTGTTCAAGCTTCATACATATATTTGTAAGAGACTATCTGTAATATAAATAAACACTTGGCGAATCCCATATAATTATTACGCGGGCCGCGGGTTGCTCACCTCTGATTTAGAAAACTCGAAATTTATATTTTCTTGACATTTTTCGCTACTTTGTTAAATTATAAGGAAAAGCTATTGAACGACGATACTTTTCAAAATATACCGTTCTTACAAATCTGGCCATGAATAGCCTTAATAAACATTATTTGTATTACAAGAAAATTTCCATAATTATGTATGCAAAGCAGCTGTACGATTTTTTCCGCATTAAATAGATAGAACAGAGTTAGGAATTCAAAATAAAATTAAATTGGTATTTAGAATATAAAATATTCCCTCAACAGGGATCGAACCCACCACCTTCACATTTGTTAGGCGTTGATCATAGGTTGTTCCCCAAAATGGCTTGCAATGCTATAATAATAAATATTCTTGAAAAAAACCTGAAACTAAAACTTTCAACCATTAAATTTATTAATCATATTTTTATTAAAAATATAAACATAATTAATTTAGTTAGAATATCTGAAGTATTAGGTTTTTCATAACAGATATAAAGCTAAGACAGACATTGTAAACACCAGGTTTTATATCTCTAATAAAAAGAAAACAGTACAAAAACAGAACAAAACGACCCAAATAAAATCTAAAATATTCACTATTCACTTACAAATGTACAATTTAAGTTAATTTATTAGATACATAAGTTAACTAAACCAAAACAGAGTGTAGGTGTGTCCTAACCCTACACCCTAAAGGGAACCCCTAAATAATCTGTCCAGCCCCATCCAAACCGGTTACAGCATCATTTGGTACATTAATCTTCGCCGACTGGAAGTGAGCTGAAACCACGCGAAGTTAATCTCCGTAATTCCATTAAAGTTGTTAACTTTAACGCGATTATGTTTTTTTTTGTTTAATATAGCTTCACTCTTTTTTTATATATCAGTGTAGTTAAAAAAAGCCTAGGGTCAAGACACTATGGAAAAACGATTTTTTTTTAACTTCACGTTGTAACCCGCATATAGCATGGTAGGCAGTGGGAACCAGAAAACCTAGTGTTAAGACACTCCATTCTCTTTCAACAATTCCGTTTCCCACTTTCCGCCGAATTGACCAATGAAAATAGTCAAGATTTTAACAAAAAAGAAAATCACCTTCAACTAGAATGCACTAAAAATACAATTATTACAAATAACTCAAAAAATACCTATCATACAAAAAAAGAACAAGCAATTTTGATGGTGGTTCATGAGAATGGAACCACTGGAGTTTACAGTCAGACAGTGTCCCACTGCGGCACGATTGTCTCTTTCCTAACGTTTAATTCTGGCCTGTATTATTTTCACGTGTTGATTGACGGAACACAACACCGCGTTTTGTCTTACCTTAGCATAAAAATAAAAATATTATAAATATATATAACGCCTGTCGTGGCGCAGAGGTACAAGCGTGCGACTGTAAGCGCGACAGGTTGTGGGTGCGATTCCCACTCCAGGAAATGATATTTTCATTTCCTGGGTTTGGTAACAAGGTAAAGCGCGGCGTTGAGTTCCGCCACTCAACACGCAATGCCTCAATTCAGCGGAAAGTGGGGAACGGAATTGTTGTAAGAGAACGGAGTGTCTTAACACAAGTTTCTGAGGTTCTCTCTGCCTATCCTGCTCTGTGCGGGATACAGCGTGAAGTTAAAAAAAAATGTAATCTTTCTCCCGAACGAAAATCAAACCAAAAACCAACCGTGTTTACAATATATAACCTTTTTTGTAGCGTTTAATACTAGCTTGTCCTAATTTCCGTAAATGATACTCGAAATCAAAACTCGAGGGTGCTTTATTACGTAGTAATACTGGTAATACTCTGGTAATCAATAATTCAAGTACTTTACAGTTGTTGTACTCCGAGAGGCGACCGCTTAATTACCAATGCATCGTGTTTAGCATTTTGCTGTAAGTTGCAACGGTGTATTGGGAATCTTTTAGTAATATGTTAATTCAGTTAGTTAATGTTAAATATTTATTAAGTTTAAATATGTTACTCTGTAAAGTAATAAAATGTTTTGTTTTTTTGACGCGAATTTTTAAAATGTGAATAAAAATATAGTGAAATCGACGTTCTGGTATGAAATAATATTTTTCCAAATTTACAAATTATTTTACGAATGATGTACGTAGCTTATAATTAGTACGTGTAATTGTAACTTATAGCAGAAAGACTAGATAGAAGATAAACAATAATTATAAAACTTTGGTAAAACGTCTTTCCATACATTTCCATACATATTTTTATAAATTTCCCGAACGATGATAATCAAAAAGAATTTAGCATCAAAAAATCCTGTCTTCACTTTCAAACTCAAATTAAAATATTACATATTGAGTTACGGAACTAAACACCGCACACTTAATCTCACCAGCCCAAAAAAAAACTAAAAAAAAAATATTACAATAACTATCTCCCCATAATATACAATATATATTATTCGCGAGTATTATCGCTGTCTAGAACACTAAGTCCGTGATCAATCACGAAGTTAAGGGTCATTTGTCCGGAACCGAAGTTGATTAGTGAGAATGGATAGGACCATAATTTTGATTACATGAAATAAGTTTATCGATTAAGATGTCGTTATGGGTTGATAAGTGCTTGTTTATTTATTTGTATACGAGTTTTGTTATACTGTTTATGTTTAGGTTATTTGTGTTATGTATTTTATAATATTAACGCCTGTCGTGGCACAAGCACGAGGCAGAGGCACAAGCGTGCGACTGTAAACGCGACAGATTGTGTGTTCGATTCCCACTCCAGAAAATGGAATTTTTCATTTCCTGGGTTTGGTAACACGACATAGCTCGGCGTTGAGATCCGCCACTCAGCATGCAATGCCTAAATTTGGTGGAAAGTGGGGAACTTAGTGTCTTAACACTACGTGCCCTTTGCCTACCCTGCTATATGCGAGATACAGCGTGAAGCTATGTATGTATGTATGTGTTATATATTTTAATAGTAAAGTGTATTAGAGATCGGAAGATGTAATATTTAAGATAGTAAAAATTTTAAAATAATAAAAGAAAGTAGAACCTAGAGTCAAGACATTCTGTTTACAATTTTCACCTAAATTCAAGTTACTGCCTCTTGACAACTTTCAACGATGTGACTGAGTGGGAATCGAACCAATAACCAACGCGTTTACAGTTTTCTTACTGTCTACTTAATTTCTGTCTCAATTTTTTTCATACATACATACATGTACGTATAACAATATTTTTTTGTATTATTTTACTGATACATTATAACTTGCAATACTGTTCCCTGGCCTGATTTAGTTTTATACAAACAACTCGTTTCACTGCTTATTACTGGTTATGTTTGAATAATATTTCCGGTCAGATGAATATAAATTTACGGCGAAATAGGACAAACTCGGATCGTAAGCGCGAGTAGCTGTAGGTTCGATTCCCAATTGGAAGAATGATCATATTTAATTTTTTTCCCCTCTGGTTACACAGAGACCGGTCTTAAAATACGTGCGGAAATTGGTGCATGGAGTATCTTAACAATATGTTCTCTCTAACCACCTTGCTATGCAGGGAAAAGCATGAAAGTGCAGAATAAAATGAAAAAAGAACATGCCAAAGAACATAATTTGCTGATAGTTAATGAGGGGTGCTGGGATAGGTGGATCTTAGAACAGATTTATTAAATATATAATTATAAATATTTACAAAAAAAAACATAAAAATCTGATAATTTTTATGATTTTTTTTATCGATATATAAATAATTACTAGTCGGTAATATCGATAATCATTTAATACATACTCATTATTTTATCTATAGCAGTCTATAATATAGTAGATGAAAATTATATTTATTCAATTGGCTGACTTGAAGAAAATAAAAAAAAAACAAAGTTAAATACCTAACCGTTTCCCGTTAATAACATCATTAGTGAGAATGACTGTTGTTTCGATAAGCTGCGAAGTAAACAAATCGAATTTCAACCATTCATTACGTGCTACAGCGAGCTGTAAACACCTACAATTTACTTGCTACTAGCTAATATTTTTAGTGTTATTTACACATTTAGGATATGAAAAATACTTTTAGAATACGTTTCCTAATAATTGTGATTTTAGCAAAAAAAAGGGAACCAACTTCTAAGAAATTATACTAAAAAGTTAGTTATTACGAATAACTCAAAAACTATAATAATAATCAAAAGCTATCATATAGGAAAAGAATCATCAAAATTAGTTCATCCACTATAAAGTAATATGGTAACACAAATACAGCCATAAGGCAAACCTCATTTTTTAGAAGTCAGTTAAAAACACTTTTGTAATACATTTCCAAATTAAAGTTATGTAAAGCCATTTAATAATAAATTTACTAGCACATTTTTTTAGGTTCATGGTTATTGTTAACTGTGGGAAATTTACTATATTCTACTGTGCATATGTATGCAAAAGTTTCTAAAGCACCCAAAATTTAAATTATGGCGCAGTTCTGATGAATAAAACTAGATCATGGTTGTGAATTCAAATACTACTAAAAGCTATTTAATATTTACCAGACGCCCCCCTAACATGTAAACAAAATGTTGTCTTAACAATATATAAGAGTATACAAATGTACATGTCAAACGAAAATCAGTGTGTGTAATATTGATTTTATTAATTTACACTACTTCTATTATTATAGATAGTAATGGCTTTCTGTATTCCTTAACCATATAAACTTTGCCTGTGACAAATTTTATATTCCTCTATCCGCACAATCCGTACGTATCTTATAAAAAAATCACTTAAATTCCCACACACAACATTCCAAATTCTATTGTATAGTGACAATAAAAAATACTATAGTTAATTTCTACTAGAAATAAAAAATCCACATTTCATAACAAAATAAAAAACGAACAAAAACAAAACAAATATCCAAGAATTCCGCCAGAGAAATAAAAGTAAATAAGCGTCGTAATAAAACACAGTCGGAAACGTCTTTTGATATCTCTACATAATTAACTCATTTAAAAACTCGTCTTAAACGTGGACGGTCTTCTCTAATGTCATGACAAATCTTGACTTTTATCCTCAAAACTTTGATGAATCAGACTCACTTCGCTTTGCCCTATTTGAAATGCTAATGCCCTGAATTTCATTCCAGGTTACGGTCTTCAGTTAATAGTGACATTGTGTAAGAAGACCGGCTAGATTATTATAAAGATGAAGTACAGATTCTTTTTGGAATATTTTTGTCGCAATAAGAATTTACATGGACCCTTAATAAATGGTTATCGTGGCGTAGCGTTTGATTGTAAACGAGATTAGTTGTGGATTCGATTCTCACTCGGGGGAATTACTATATTTAATTTATTGTCTTTTCTCTGCTCCTGCCCTGGCAAGACAAAACGCGATGTTGAGTTTCGCCACTACTTTTTTTTTTACTTCACGCTGTAACCCGCATATAGCAGGGTAGACATAGGGAACCTGAGAACCTAGTGTTAAGACACTCCGTCCTCTTCGCCACTTAATATGCCATATCTTGAATGCGGAGATCAGAAAACGGAATGTCTTGTCACTATGTTCTTAATGCCTACCCTGATATGCGGGATAAAGTGTGTAGCTGTAATGGTCCAAGCAAACAAAATCTCGAGATACAGCCAGATATAAAATATGCAATATGCATTTGGTAACTGTAAAATAGAAAATGTAGGAAATAACATAGGTTTTGTAATAGCAATGTAAAATGAATCGATGTTCTGTATTTGCAAGAACAAAGAAATGAAATGTTCAATTCGCTTGTTAATCAAAAATTCAATTGGTATGTTAACATTTACTTGTATAACTATGAGATGATAACACATTAAAATTATATTCCCGCTTTGGTAAGACAAAGTGCAGCGTTGAGGTCCGCTACTTAACAACAATGTCTCGAATTGAGACAAAAAGCGGAGGATGGGGTGGATTTTCAATTCGCTTGTTAATCAAAATTTGGTACGTTAACATTTACCTATATCATTATTAGATGATCGGAGATTCAAATTATTTTTATTTAACTACTTTAGTTAGACAAAACGCAGCGTTGCGTCCATCACTCAACACTTGGCATTGAGTATGTCTCGTATTTAGACAGTAAGTGCAGAACCGAGTGTCTTAACTCTAGTTTCTTTCTCTACCTACAATTGAATAATAAAAAGAAATATAATTTTAAATTCGCTTGTTAATCTGAAACTCAATTGGTCTATCAACATTTAACCGTATCACTATCAAATGATCAGCGATTTAAAATATTTTTATTTCATTGCTTTTTATTTTTATTTTTTTTTTATTTTATTTATTACATTTATTTACAGTAAATGTTGACATTCCAAAAGACAATACACTAAAATGAGCAAGAAAACCGCTGGAATGTCAGGTTTTGTGAGTCCTTGGATATCTCACTAGGATTCCCTGTACGGAGATATCCAATGATTCCTGGACGGACCAGGTGTAGTACTGTTAAAAATATTGATAAATAATAAAAGAGATAAGGATTGGGAATGCATTCTTTATGTATTCCAATAAGTTAAATGGATATATAATAATAAGTTTTATATATTTAATATTTAATATATAAATATTATATTTGTAAATATTGTATATATGTATATATATATATACATATGTAGATTATAAGTATCTAAAAGTTTATTATATTTATTGTGGAACTTCCAAAATGCCTTCTGTATTGCTTTAGTTAGATAAAACGCGGCGTTGAGATCTACCACTCAACACTCGACACTCAATGTCTCGAATTTAGACAGTAAGTGGAGAATCGAGTTAACTCTAGTTTCTTTCTACCTACAATTGAAAAATAAAAGGAAAATTAATTTTCAATTCGCTCGTGAATCAGAAATTCAATTGGTCTGTTAACATTTACCCGTATCATTATCAGATACGGACAGGGATGAAGTGAATTCGTATCAATTATCGCAAAATTTTGTCTCACAATCAAAAACCACCCCTAAATCTATTATAAAGGAGATAATTTTCAAGAAAACTCGAATGAAACGTGATATTTAACAATAATGTAAGTCTTAATTGGAGAGGCAATTGTTTAGTTGAAATTGATAAAGCTACGGAGTTCGGTGATTTATCTTGAGTTATTTATTGCTGCGGAACTTAATATAACACTTATATTAACTTGGCTGGGAAATATTAATATTAATTATTTGGTGCAAAGAAACGAAATTAATATCAGTTCGTTGTTTTAAATTCTATCAATTCTTCATTTATTTTTAGAGGTAGATTTTGATACATATTTAGATTAGATTTTGATGCATACTGCTCGTGAATATGTTGATAAATCGATTTGTATTATGATTATTTTATTTTTTGGGTAAATAAATGACAAAATTAAAAAGATTTTGATGATAATTTACAGATGAAACTTAAAAAATATATATTTTGATGTTTATTGAGGCAGCTTCACACTTTATCCCACATAGCAGTGTAGTCATAGTGAACCTAGTGTCAGGACACTCAGTTAGCCGCTTTTTACCCGAATTTGGCCTAGCACGCAATACCTCCAAGTATTGCGTGTTAGGTGGCAGAACTCGAGGCCGCGCGTTATCTTACCAGAGGGAAGAATTAAAAATAGTTTAAATATAATCTTTTCCTCAAGTAGGAATCGAACCCATAACCAATCGCGTTTACAATAAAACGCTGTCTCACTACGATACCATGAACATTCATTAAAGGTCCATGTAAATTCTTATTGCGACAAAAATATTCCAAAAAGAATCTGTACTTCATCTTTATAATAATCTAGCCGGTCTTCTTACACAATGTCACTATTAACTGAAAACCGTAACCTGGAATGAAATTCAGGGCATTAGCATTTCAAATAGGGCAAAGCGAAGTGAGTCTGATTCATCAAAGTTTTGAGGATAAAAGTCAAGATTTGTCATGACATTAGAGAAGACCGTCCACGTTTAGGACGAGTTTTTAAATGAGTTAATTATGTAGAGATATCAAAAGACGGTTTCGACTGTATTTTATTACGACGCTTGTTTACTTTTATTTCTCTCGTGGAATTCTTGGATATTTGTTTTGTTTTTGTTCGTTTTTATGAAGACAAAACAGCAAAAACGTAGTTGTGTTTATCTTATTTTGTTATGGAATGCAGAAAGTTTTATTTCTGGTAATTATTGAGATATTTGTTATTTTCTCTTCGAATTTTTATAATGTAATCCTCTATTTTCTATCTTTTCCCTATTCCATTTTAATTCCCTAGTAAAAAATAAAATCAGAATTACGCCCATCATCGTAGTAATATTTCAATTTTGGATACCTTAGCAATTTTTGATGCTATCAGGCAACATTATAAAACTAATACAATTAACAAACCATATTGGTTAAAAACCAGTAATTTTTTACTTAAAACTCCATTTGTTATTGTGACGTGAAACGTACTGAAAAATGATGATCCTTCTGTACCGCATCAAATGTTGGAAAGGCGTGAACATAATTGAAAAGTGTGCATTTTATCTGACCAAAGTATAGAATTGATAATAAACAAATATACAATCATTCTTCGAGTGGGAATCGAACCCACAACCGTTTACAGTTAGACTATGAAACCTAAAATCCCGTTTTTCTCGTATTTGTAGGAATTTAGAGAAATCCTTTCTCAGTGCTCCCCAACACTGCCCAAGGCACTCATATGGAATTTCAATTTCTACGGACAAAAGTTTCGCCTGTACCTGTTGTCTATCAGTCACTCAATAAGCCAGAAGTTTTTATAATATGCATTTGATATTTTATTAACTTTCTACCCACTGGCGATCAACCCACAACCGTATGTGTTTATATTTAGTCGACATTTAAAGGCACTTTCACAAAGTGCATCGAAGTAGACCCATAGTTTTGCAATTCAAGCCTACGCTTGTGTTAGTTTAGCTACCGTTGAGTAATTGAGAAATATAACTGTATTGTATACTCTTCTAGGTAGAAACCCAGGGGAATATTTATATTTTTCGTTTACTATGTCTGATTAGATAAAATACGGTGTTGAGTTCCGTCACCCAAATACCCAATATCTTTAATTAGACGGAAATAAAAAATGAAATATGAGTTATATTATATATGTCAAGGCAAAGCGCGGCGTTTAGTTTCGCCACTCCGCAATGCCTCAATTCGGCGGATAAATGGGGAACGGAGTGTCTTAACACTAGGTTCCCTCTGCCTACCCTGCTATATCCGGGATACAGCGTTAAGCTATATACGTATATATGCCGCTACTAGATATATTTTCTATCCAAAAATAGCACCTATATAGCGACCGCAATTGTTATCTAACAGACCTGGATGGTGACGAAGCATTAACTACGAATGTAATAGTTTTTAACATTTTTGACTACAGTACTCCAAAACATTTTGTACATTTATGACTTTGTTTATTATTTTTAATATTTATTTAACGCCTGTCGTGGCGCAAAGGCACAAAAGCAACAGGTTGTGGGTTCGATTTCCACTCCACGAAATGAAATTTTTCATTTCCTGGGTTTGGTAACAAGGCAAAGCGCGGCGTTGAGTTCTGCCACTCAGCACAAAACGCCTCAATTCGGCTGAAAGTGGGGAACAGAGTGTCTTAACACAAGGTTTCCTCTGCCTACCCTGCTATATGCTGGATACAGCGTAAAGCTATGTATGTATGTATGTAATATTTATCTTAATGGAGCTGTATCTGACCGCATACGCAAAGCTTTTAATTTCAATTATCCTTGAGAAAATGATATTCATTTTTTTTTCAATATTTTAATTTCCCAGCGAATCCAAGTAAAGAAAAATCCCTTTTAGTTCCACTCAATATCTAATGTATCTATTTTACAAAAGTAAAGGACGGAGTGTCTTAACACTAAATTCTCTGACTACGTTTTTCTACGAAAAAAAGGCGTGAAGCTGCAAAAAAATATAAGTCACATAATATAAATACCTTATATTTGAGGCTCACCTACACGACCTCTACGTGACCTAACCAGGTATATTACATAGGCAAAGCATTGACAGTGATACTCTCACGTCTCAGAATAACAGTTTCTGTGGGAGGAACTTTTTGCACTCCGAGCGTCACTCATGTACGCTCGGATATACTAAATGGAGTTTTTATGTACTCTGGAAAAAGCGGGTAGCTTTCTAAAATACTACTTTACAAATGTTATATTTGTTGAATGTTTTAGATTTTGAATTTTGTGAATAAATGTATTAAGGTTGGGGGATAGCGGAGAGCGGAGTGTCTTAACACTAGATTCTCTTATTATCATGCTAATTAATCTTCTTTTTTTTTTTAAACTTCGCGCAGTATCCCACATATTTAACTGCTTATTAAACTAATATATTATGCTAATTAAACGTGACTCGGAAATATTTTTCCGCCTGAGTTTTTAACTAAATGTGTTTAGATTTGATATTAAGCTTGGTATTAAGCGCATGAGAAAAAAAATCTTAGTTCTCTCTGCCTATTTTATTATGTTGACTAAATCGTGAAGCTAAAAAAATATAAGTTGAATAAAATTGAATTTCGATCCTAATTCGAATAATTAAACACATTTAAAATATTTTTGTTTTCTCCCTTTAGTAACACAAACCGCCGCGTTCAATTCTACCATTCAAGAATGACAATGTCTTTCGGGCACAAAAAGTGGAAAACAGGGAATTTTTACACAAGATTCTCTCTAACTCTCCTCCACAAGAAAATCTCTTAAACTACATTACATACATATTCTAAAACAAACAAACTAACATCCACATAACACAATATTAACTTCCTGCAAGTAAACAGTAATTTGTCGCATCCATCTTGCTAGGAAGGTGCGTGAAGATAAAGAACACCGTTTCAATTAACGATATCTATCGATCGTGGCGCTGGAACGATTAGTTACAGACCGATTGCTACCAACTAATTAAGACTTGAGACAGCTAATACTAAATCTAAGAGCAACTTGGAAGCAGTTTACCTAAAATAATTAACCAGGTACAAATTCTAGATGACTGCGATGTTATGGTCTATTGGTTTTGCTTGAAGTATTGCCTATAATATTTTTTCGATAAGCCATTTTGACAGAGAGATTCTAGCTACAAAACACTCCGCTCTCCACTTTCCTCTTAAATTGGAGACGTTACATATTAAGTGACGCAATTAAGCGCCGTTGCGTTTCCATGATGTAAAAATGAAAACAATTTAAATCAAATCATGTCCATGTGTGAGAATCGAACCCACTACCCTTTCCGTTTATAGTTAGAGACTATCTCTCTCAGAAATGTTAATCATATAAAACCAAAAAATAATTATACTTAAGGGACTAATATTTTGAAACTCTACGTTAAGGAAAAATAGAACATCGTAAAAGTGTTCACGTTAATGTCTCTTCAGACGTACATATATCACTATTACTTTTGTGGAATTGTGGATTTCCCATCGGTTTACACGTTGTTAACTTATTTACTGTGATAATTAAGTAGTGGGAAACGGAGTGTCTTAACACTAGGTTCCCTCTGCCTGTATGCGGGATAAAACGTGAAGCTATGTATGTGTATGTATAATTAAGTATAGATTCGTCTACATGTAAAATGTCTTTATCTCATATAGCAGGATAGTCAGAGAGAACCAAGTGTCTAGACACTCCGTTATCCCCTCCATGTAAAGATCTCTCCACGGAGAAGCGAACCACCAAAATAAGATGTAATAACTGTATAAAAATATAGACATAGCTGGGTAAGAACGTCTGAAGCGCTTAGACGGTTTCCAGAATACGCGGGTTCGAGTCCCGCTGCGTTAAAATTTTTATACGTCTTGTGTGTGATTAACACAAATATCATAAATATTTATGTAAAGACGTGGGTACTTGTCCCATTCGATAATCGTGGGTATTAATGTCAAGATGAGTGAGTGAGGTTCCTCTGCATAGTATAAGGTGACGTCTTTAAATAAACACAAAATGAAAAGCCCAAAATATTATTAAGTTACTTATTTAAAAATTAACGATAATTCATAAACCATAAAAATTTAAAATTTTTCAAGCTAATAATAAATGATGGAATGAAATATAATCATTAATTCATCTTATTTATTGTGATAAATAATCATTCTTTGCTGATATATTTATTTTATGTATACTAAGCAGTTAAAATAATTGTTTTAATTTTAATGCAAATGAACAATTTCACATCATTAATTATATTAATTAAAATTCAAATACTCCTGAACTAATTTAGTTATCAAAAACAGTATATGTAACTAATACTAAATGAAACAATTATAAACACAACTGTAATTATAAATTAACATAAACACAAAGACTATCTGTTATTGAATTATTGAAATTAACCAACAAAATTTATTATATAAAGAAAATCGAATACAAATAAAATGCACTGAAAATTAAACTTATTACGGGTAGCTCAAAAACTACTTGTCAAATCTTAGCTTAATTAATAACAAATGAAACCACATAAAAACAATCATATAAAAAAAGAGTCATCAAAATTGGTTCACCCAGTAAAAGTTATACGGTTAAACACATAAAAATATAATTTTAGCAAAAAAAGAAACCCGACTTCATTTAAAATGTTTACTTTAATGTAAAATTATTACGGATAGCACCAAAACTACTGTCAAAATAATATTAAATATAAACAGGACTACATCACAAAGCACTAAGCTAATATATACCATAAAAGAATAATTATCTAAATTGGTTCACATTAGAAAAATTACAAATAAAAATAAAATGAAATTTAGAATCATCTCCTTTTCGTGAAATCAGTTAAGAATATAACTATAACTAAAAAAAAACAATAAAAAACCAAGCAACCATTTAAGAACCCACATCTGCTTCTCATCGGGTCTGGAACCAATTCAGAACGAGAACACTTCACCAAGTTGCCCATTTATCGGCCACAGTCGGCCCGCCGTTTGACAAATCGGTTCACATCTTGTAGTTATTAGGATTCCATCGGTTACATGGACGTTAGTGGTAATTTCGGTTAGTCTGATTGAATTATAATGGTAAGGAATAAGGAATCTATTGGACTCTATCGTGGATTAGTTGTGTATTTAATCTTTATCGTAAATGTTGATTTTGGTTTCCATCAAACCACATTTAGGCATATTTTTTTAAATATTACATACATACACAGATAGCTTCACGCCGTATCCCGCATATAGCAGGGTAGGCAGAGGAACCTAATGTTAAGACACTCCTTTCCCCACTTTCCGCTGAATTGGGGCATTGCGTGCTGAATGGCGGAACTCAATGCCGCGGTTTGCCTTATTATCAAACCCAGGAAAATAAAAAAAATCCATTTCCAACTTGTCGCGTTGACAATCGCACGCTTGTACCTCTGCGCCACGACAGGCGTTTAAATATAGTTTTTAATTTTTGTGTATTAAACTTAAGATTTTTGTCAGTTTTTGTTTGTTATTTTATATAGGTTAAAAATGGACCATGAAGTGAATGAATTATCACTATTTCTTTCACTAGCTTGCAAAATACGAGGCATCTCACGTGTAAACACAAAAAAATAACGTAATTTTTTTCATTGTTCTGCTCTAGTAGGGTAAAGTGCGGCGTTGTGTTGTGTTGTGTTGCGTTGTGTTATGTTGTGGGGCGTTGTGTTGTGTTGTGTTGCGTTGTGTTATGTTGTGGGGCGTTGGGTTGTGTTATGTTTTGTGTGATTACAATGTGTCGATTTCAGGCGGCAAGTAGAGAACAGAGTGTCTTGATACTAGGTTCTCTTTGACTAACCTGCTATGATGGAAACAGCTAATAATATAAGATTAATATTTTAGTAAATCGTCTAATTAAATGAAATTAAACACTATAAGGTCATATTCAGAGTTAATTATTTTAGGCACTTTATTGAGTCTAGACTCTGTAATTGATAGCCAGGAGAAATTAGTTACCGACGAATTAGGTATTATTAATGGTGTAGAAAAGATTAGGTGAATTTATATATGGATTCTAATTTGTGATAATTATATATATATATATATATATATATATATATATATATATATATATATTTTTTTTTTTTATATATATATATATATATATATATATATATATATATATATATATATATATATATA
>JAKGSA010000413.1:34842-91787 GCA_033558755.1 Philaethria dido | reverse complement strand
ATTTTTTTTGCAGTGTAGGCAAAGGGAACCTAAGAATCTAGTATTCAGACATTCTATTCTATAAACATTTCCGTCCCCACTTCTCATCGAATTGAGGCATTGCTTGCTATATGGCGGAACTCAACATCATTTCACGATTCGCCTTTTTACCAGAACCAGTAAATTGAAATACTAATATTAATTATCAAACGCCTGTCGTGACGCAGAGGCGCAAGCGTGTGACTGTATACGCGACAGGTTGTGGGTTCGATTCCCACTCCAAGAAATGGAATTTTTCATATCCTGGGTTTGGTAACAAGGCAAAGCGTGGCGTTGAGTTCCGCCACTCAGCACGCATTGCCTCAATTCGGCGGAAAGTGGAGAACGGAGTATCTTAAAACTAGGTTTCCTCTGCCTACCCTGCTATATGCGGGATACAACGTGAAGCTATGTATGTATGTATTAATTATAAATATTTAATATTTTCATTCCCTATAGTGGATTGAACTCAAAACCCATCGCGTTTACAGTCACACTTGTGCCTTTGCGCCATGACTACCCTGCAGCATTAAATTTTTGTAAAATTATATACTTTATTGATTTTTTAATTGTAAATGTTGCTTACATAACAATAAAAACACTACTCTAGTTTAAAAATTGGTAAAAAGATAGTATACTCGTATACCGAGTTACTGGTTACAGCAAATTGTAGGATTGACAAACGATTTGGGGAGACGCTAGCTTGCACACTCTGCTTGTAGTATCGACCATATTCACATAGCATGGTCTATTAGGCTTAGAAAGTTAAGACAAAAATATAATAAAATTTTGTAAGAAGCTATTCTATATGACTTCATAAAACGTTTTCAATTCACCTGTATTTTTTATGTGTGGTTTTGGTTTTTACAGGGTGAACCAATTTTGATGATTCTTTTTTTATATGATAGCTAGTGCTTTTCATGTAGTTTCATTTAAATTTAGTTAAAATCTGATAAGTAGTTTTTGGGCTATTCATAATAATTTCACTCTTTGTACTTGAAGTCGGTTTTCTTATTTTGTTAAAATTGTAATTATTTTGATGTTCAAGTTTATATTTTAGAAAACCCTACATTTCGAACTCATTACAATAGTTCTTAGTGATAGGTGAGTAGATCTGGCTGTGGTCACGTATTACTTAAATTGCGTAATTCAACACCACGCTTTGTCTTAGCAAAGCGGAGAAACAAATTCATTTAAATATCAATAATAAAAAAATCTTTCCCCAACAATATTAACCTAAATCACATATTCAAAAATCACATTTCTCTCAGAAAAATACAAACAAACATTATAACATACGATTCGGACATACATGAGTGCATACATACACTCATTTCGATGAAACTTTCACTCTAAATCAACGAGATAAAGTTCAAAATCGTTTGTAAATCATAAATTCTGTAGATCACAGCATCACGGTCCATTGCGTTTGGCAAGTGTCACTGGATGACAACACGACGTTATTACTGAACGCGTGGGCGATACTCATGCATCGTTAAGGCTCTGGGGGAAGCTATATCAATACTACGTTGGGTAGTGTATTGGTAAATTGCTGGTTTAAAAGACTAGAGTTTGTAGCGACTGGTTGGAAATTCGATTCCCGGTTGAGGGAATGTTTATATTTATTTCACTTTCGCTTTTAATCTGGCAAGACAAAACGTGACTTTGAGTTTCGCTATTTAATGTCTCAAATTTGGGCGGAGAGGGGGAACGGAGTGTCTTAATACTAGGTTCTCTCTAACTACCCTGTTATATGCGGGATACAGCGTGAAGCTATGTATGTATTTATGTATGTATTTACTTTTAGCGTACAGAGGACTTGGTCCTAGGTCCTTGGTTTCCTGTTATGAGAGAGAAAAATGTGCAACTAGAAATAATAGTTCCGACTTTGGCATTTTGCTAGGTAGGTGAAGAAAACCGCTTTGGTACAGCAAAGTGTGGCTATGAATTCCGAAAATTCAGGAAAATGTCAAAATCATTTTTTTTAAATTTTGACACAAAGTGTCTTAAATTCAGGCGGAAATGGACGTACGGAGTGTCTTGATACTACTTACTCTCGAACTACCCTAGTATTGTCGATAAAGCTTGAAGCTACTATTTATAATTCTTTTTTTCTCTCTTCTCTCGAACGATGTCAGGTTTGTGTGAATCACATGACTTCTCCCTTAAGACTAAGTTAACTTTATCCCTCTAAAATCCTAATATCATCAAAATCACTCCAATTCCAAAAATTGAACTTATAACCACCACATTCAACGTTTACGTTCCATATACTCGTACTACAGTAGTGGCACAGAATAAGAAAAAAACTATATGAATACGTTTTTTTCATTATGATAATACGAGAAGCGAGCTTTAGCGTAAGTTACTTAAAAAAGAAAAAGCTCATAAATATGGGTTAGAAAATTAAAAGACCGTCCGAGGCTATTGTTCGGTGACAATATTTCCCATTCCCATTACTGGAATATAATTGGATTTTACACTTTATAACTAATTATGCACTGCAGTGATTATATTAATTTTATAGCATACATACATAGCTTCACGCTGTATCCCGCATATAGCAGGGTAGGCAGAGGGAACCTAGTTTTAAGACACTCCGTTCCCTACTTTCCGCCGAATTGAGGCGTTGAGTGATGGTCTTGTTACCAAACCCAGGAAATGAAAAATACCATTTTCTGGAGTGGAAATCGAACCCGAAACCTGTCGCATTTACAATAGCACGCTTGTGCCTCTGAGCCACGACAGGCGTAATTTTATAGCAGCTTCACGCTATTTCTTTGTAGAGTAAGAGTACTTAATGACAAGACACTCCGTTCTCTACTTTTCGTCTTTAATCTAGATACTAGCATTACGTGGTGGAAGTTACCACATACAGTAGAAGAATCAAGGTCATGATTTGTATTACCACATAGAGTAGAAGAATGACAATAATTGAAATATTGATTATCTCTTTTATATGTGAACTCATAAATTTTATAAATACATATACGCTTAGCTTCACACCTGTTCCCATACAGCAGCGTGGTTAAATCCTAGTGTTAAGACATTACGTGTTCTTTAACAGTACTGGAACTAATCTTTGAGTTTCACTTACACTCTACATTAATTTTGGAAAAGATTTTTTTAGGAAAAGTGAATGTAGTGTTAACTCAGTGTTAGCGCAGTTGCGTAGTATACAGTTAATGCTTTCGGTTACAGATTCGATCCCCACTCGTAAGCTCTGGTAAGATAAAGTGTTGGGTTGCGCTAGTCAACTTGTCATATCTTGATTTCAGACGAAAAGTGGTGAACGGAGTGTCTTAACATTAAATACTCTTTGACTTATTATGTAACAAACACGGACGCCTGAAAAGCTAACAGAAAAAAATATATGAATAATCTAACATGTGAACACTCAGTAATGTTTTACCAATATTTTCTCACGTTAATATATTATAGTCATCGATCTTTTCCTATTAATGACGTATTTTGTAATGAAATCAATCAATTCGTTAATGGCGAACGCGATATTACTCGTTAGTCATGTTTATCGTGTTTTATTTATATATTTACTAGCTTCTGCTAGCGGTTTTGTCCGCGTAGCGTTTTCAAAATTTAAAATCTTTATAAATTGGAGGTTTTATATTACGTTAATGTATATGGCTATGCTATTGCAAAGTTTCCTTGATATCTGTTTAGTAGTTTTTGCCACAACCTGTAACGTTGACCTTTTTGACACCACCATCCCTCCACCTACCCTGCTATGCGATTAAAATCATGAAACTAAGAAAAAGTATTTTCAGTTCAATTAAAAAAAAAGAAACGCCTGTCGTGGCGCAGAGGCATAAGCGTGCGACTGTAAACGCGACAGGTTGTGGGTTCGATTTTCACTCCAAAAAATGTTAAAATTTAGTATTATCATTTCCTGGGTTTGGTAAAAAGGCAAAGCGCGGCGTTGAGTCCTACCACTCAGCACGCAATGCCTCAATTCGGCGGAAAGTGGGTAACGGAGTGTATTAACACTAGGTTCCACCTGCCTACCCTGCTATATGCAGGGTACAGCGTGAACCTATGTATCTATGTAAAAAAAAGACAAACAAACATACTTTCCCATTTATAATATTACCATACATTTCTTCAGCATCGATCTCTCTATACTTCAATGAAACAGAATATGTACGTAATTATCATATTAATAATACCAAAATATGGTTCCAATTAATTTAATTACTATATGCTTCATTAGCAGAATTGAGGAGAGCAAATTATCAATGTTGCCGCATCATGCTTAAGCTGGCAACGTGAAATACATACCTTTAGTATAAATAACTTGAATTTGGGTATTCTGGTTATAATTTTAGCAAATATAGATATTTTGCTTTCAAAGTTCTAAAATTAGTAGTTAGCAACTATTATTATATTTTTTGCTGTTTGCATTATTTTTTTAGCTTCACGCTGTATCTCGCATATAGCAGGGTAAGCAGAGGGAAACTGAGAACCTAGGGTTAAGACACTCCGTTCCCCACTTTCCGCCGAATTGAGGCATTTCGTGCTGAGTGGCGTGAATCACCGCTGCGCTTTGCCTTGTTACCAAACCCAGAAAATGAAAATACCAAACTTTTACATTTTCTGGAGTGGGAATCGAACCCACAACCTATCGCGTTTACAGTCGCACACTTGTTGTGACTCTCTTCATATAATAGAATATATGTACTACGCCCTACGTCGAATTTTACCACTTAACATATAATGTCTTGGAAAGTGGCGAACGGAGTGTCTTAACTCTAGGTTCCTTCTACCTACCCTGCTAAATGCGAGACACAGCGTCAAGCTATGTATGTATGTATATATTCAATATTTGCATTACTAAAATGAAAACGTAACGTTAAAGCAACCTTTAAATAGCTCTCTACTATTGGTGTGCAATGTACCAGATGAACCGAACTTGAATATCCAAAGATTGGGCCGAGATCAAGATCTTCATCACAAATATCAAGAATAAATATTTTTATTGAAGCAAGCTTTTTGCTATATAGAAGTAATGTAGTAACATGTACATATATTACGATTTGTAGCACACAACTTCCTGTGAGTAGACTATAAAACTTAAATGCCGTTCTTTCTCTTCCACGTAGGAATCCTCTCTTAGTGCTTCTTTACATTCTTCAAGGAAGCTAAATGTAAAATTTCAGTTTTCTAAGCACAGTAGTTTTGGATTGATTGTTGGTTCAATTCCCACTGAAAAACTTTTTTAAATAAAAAAAGTGTTTTGGATCCTTTCGGAAGCTCTCTAAATAGATATCGTAGGAATGTCAGACAACATAAATAATTTTAATATTTTTTCTTTTTAGTATTCTTTTTTATTTATTGATTGTAATTTAATATCATTTTAAAACTAATTTTGTTAAAAAAGTATGTCTTGTCGTTACAATTGCATGTGGTATTCACCTTAAAAGGTAATGCATTTAGCTATAAGAATAAAAACAAACTATTGTAAAATTATGTCCCATGTAACCACTCACCACTGGTGAATCTAATAAATAAATAAATAAAATAAATATAAAATTATTTCCATTTATCCCCTCTCGTAAGATCAAACATGGCATTACGATGCACCACTCAATATGCAATGTTTCGGGCGAAAGTGAAGAACGGAATATTTTGACACTAGGTTCTCTCCGTCTACTCTATGATGCGGGTAAATACGTGTAATTGCTTTTTTCATTTAACAAAAGAAAAAGTAAGATCTTTAATAAAAATATTAAAACAACATCTCAAAACAGCATCACGGCAATCAAATAAGACGAAAATATCTCTCATAATAATTTGAAGCACGCCAAGACTGGCTTCCCATTATTTTTCAATTTATAAAGTAAACAAAGACCGCACAAGTCTCGCTTTATTCAGGATTAGTCGGCGTGAAAATACCTTTAATTTTAGCTAAGTAAAGTAAATTCAACTACGTAACAATGGCCTGTCTGCTTATATAAGCATACTTGAGGCAAAATCTACATTTTTGTTTAGTATAGAAGGGTAGGGAGAGGAAACCTGAGAACCTAGTGTTAAGATACTCCGTTCTCTTAAACTTCCCGTTCCCCATTCAGTCCAAATATTATTTATTCAAACAAGCTATTACAAGCATTTTTGAATCGTGAATTAACATGCCAGTATTGTCAGTCCTACCGGAAGCTGCCACCGGCGAAACTCAATTCCAATCAGTGCATTTTATCTTATAAAAGCGGAATATTTTTTGTAATCAGAATATATATAATTATCGGTAAAATAATTTTATATGAATATTTCCATGTTAATCGAACGCGCACATTTCGTTTACAATCATACGCTTATCACTGTACCACATCGTCGAAAGATTCAAGGCAATCACCTTATATGGCAATATTTTCGAGTTATAATTAAAGATGACATTTCTTTTCAGATTCACACTTTTTTCCTCACAGCAAGGCAGACAGGCGCAGACGCTGCGTTCTCCACTTACCTCCCAAATTTAAGACATTATATATTGAGTTCCGCCACTCAGCACGCAATGCCTCAATTCGGCGGAATGTGGGGAACAGAGTGTCTTAACACTAAGTTCCCTCAGCCTCCCCTGCTATATACGGGATACCGTGTGAAGCTGAGTAAGTAAGTACATATTGAGTGCTGGAACATAACGCCATATGATACTAAAGCAGACAAATATAATATTCTGAATATAATATTCACCCAACTGGGAATTAAATCCACAACCAATCACGTTTAAAGCCGTACACCGTCACGACGACCTCTGTACATCCACGATATACATTAGTAAAAATCATAATGTATTTACAGATTATTACAAAGACGACCCCATTTAAATTTTCATTTCCGTAAAAATTAAACATTAAAATCGCATCACAAATGCAAATGAACAAAGAAATCTGCCAGCTGTTCATATAAAATGAAACTCCAATTCACGAGTTACGCGTCTTGTATGATGTACGCAGCCTCCCTTGTGCCATAGAGGAAAATTTAAAAGGACATGTCATCATGATTATTTTAACAAAAAGGATAACCGATTTCAAATAAAAATGGAATAAAAAGTAAAATTATTACGAATGGTTCTAAAACTACTCATCAGATATTAGCTAAGTTTAAAAGGCACCACACATCAGAAATAATATCTAAAAAACATACAATAGTATTTAAAAAAAAAGTCATCAAAATAGCATTACAATTTATTTTACTGATATATTAATAACAAGAAAATATCAAAAATATATAAATAAACATTCATCTACAGTGGGGAAGTGTATGGGAGTATGAAGAGAGGATTTCTTGAAATTCGTACGAAAACAGGAACACGGGTTTTTAGGTACTATAGTCAACGCAGACGACGGGGCCATCTTGACGCAGTGTGACACCGTCTGACTGTAACCGCAATTAGTTGTGGGTTCGATTCCCATTAGGGAGAAGGATTATATTCAAATGATTTTCATTTTTCCATTCTGTCAAGACAAAGCGCGCATTGAATTTCGCCACTAAGCGATAAACGGAGAACGGAGTGTCTTAATGCCTGTGGGCCACCACAGAGGCACAAGAGTGCAACTGTAAACGCGACAGGTTGTGCGTGTGATTCCCACTCCAGGAAGTGGAATTTTCTTGGTTTGATAACAAGGCAAAGCGCGGCGTTGAGATCCGCCACTCAGCACGCAATGCCTCAATTCAGCGAAAAGTTGGGAACGGAGTGTCTTAACACTAGGTTCCCTCTGCCTACCCTGCTATATATGCGGGATAAAGGTGACTTATGATATTTCTACTTTTTCCTTATGTTCTATGTCCCAGCAACACATGTTCACGAAATAAATTTATGTGCGGGAAGCCGTTGAATTTTATAGTCAGTAACAAAGTTGTCGGTTACAGCGACTTAACATTTCTATGTAGCGTACATATCTTACTTTAGTTATTAAGGCGTTATGGAACATTTAGAAATGCGGTAAAAGACAGGATATGAAACGTTTCTCATTCTTCATATTTTATATGCTTTTAATTTTAATATTGTTATTATTTTTTTGGGAAACGGAATTGTTGTAAGGGAACGGAGTGTCTTAACACTAGGTTCTCAGGTTCCCTCTGCCTACCCTGCTATATGTAGGATACAGCGTGAAGTTAAAAAAAAAAGAAAAATTATCTTTTATTTTTTGAACTAAATATATTTTTAATTAACTATAAAAAAAGAAGCTCTCAATTTGACTGGTGTTTTTTATGTGTGTTACCGCATAAATTTTTACTATACATATTTTCATGATTCTTCTTTTAAATGATAGCTGGTGATTTGATGTGGTGCCATATTAATTTAGTTAAGATAATTAGTTCTTGAGCTATTCGTAGTAATATTACTTTATAATGCATTTAACTTGAAGTCGGTCTTTGTTTTCATTAAAAAAAATAATAAATAGCGTGCGGCGTTGAGTTCCGCCAATCAATACATAATCATATTATGTGTCCATTTCGGACAGAAAGTGGAAAAGGCAGTGTCTTGACACTAAGTTCTCTTTAAAAACCCTGCCTTACAGGAGAACCTTTAAAAACTAGCATAAAAAAATAAAAATACTTTATTATTATTGTTACTTAGAAACTCGTGTTCGTATTTAAATCACGATTACCGTAATCATTTTTCAATTAAGCTTGGAAAAGGTAAAACAATGGTTTTATAAAATGTAATATTTTTCTTTAATGTTTCTTCCGAAGCTGACAGAGTAGATTGAGACAGGGATTAAGTCCATCATTTCAAAGTACTGTTTTGTTTTTTTTTTAACTTCACGCTGTATCCCGCATATAGCGGGGTAGGCAGAGAGTACCAGAGAACCTAGTGTAAGACACCCCATTCTCTTTCAACATTTCCGTTCCCCACTTTCCGACAAATTGCCTATAGCGTGTTGAGTGGCGGAACTCAACGCCGCGCTTTGCCTTGTTACCAAACCCAAGAAATGAAAATACTAAATTTTACATTTCCTGGAGTGGGAATCGAACCCACAACCTGTTGCGTTTACAGTTGCACGCTTGTGCCTCTGCGCCACGACAGGCGTTTTTATTAATAATTATAAATTAATTTCTTAATAAAGGTCATTGTGGTGCAGTGGAACAGCATCCGACTGTAACGCTATGGTTGTAGATTCGATGAAAGTGAGTATATAGATGCATATATCTTATTCATTTTAAAAACTACTGGAAAGATCTAGATGTATACAAATGTATACAGATTATACATCAGAATAACATATTACAGTTGTTGACGACTTTGTATAATTTGGCCTCAATATAATGACGAGTATTTAGCTAATAATAATGAATAATTTATTTTTTTCAACTTCTATAGGTTATATCTTCACGCTGTATCCCGCATATAGCAGGGTAGGCAGAGCAAACCTAGTGTTAAGACACTCCGTTCCCCATTTTCCACTGAATTGAGGCATTGCTTGCTGAGTACCGGAACTCAACGCCGCGCTTTGCGTTGTTACTAAACCCAAGAATTGAAAAATCCATTTCCTGGCGTGGGAATCGAACCCACAACCTGTCGCGTTTACAGTCACATGCTTGTGCCTCTGCTGATGGCGTGGTGATATAAATAAAAAATATATAATGACAAAGTTAATATTATTATAATAATTCTATGACTTTATTACTATTGCTGTGAAAAGAAGAGTAATTTATGACTCTTAATATGTTAGTATTCTGTAAAACTATTTCTTATTTTAGAAAACTATTTCTGAAACAAATAATGAGCTCTTTGATTTTCGCAATTGTTACACATATTAAATGAAACTATTTTAACCGGATTACATTTTTTAACCGGTAGACTCCAGTGACCACGGACTACTGTAAAGTGTTCGAAGCGTCGGGTTTCCAAAAATGTATTTTTGAATACTAAAAAATATACGCGATTAATTCAGTTCAAATAGTTTCATTTAATATTTCTAAAACATTACACAGTCAAACACAGTGGGTAACGGAAATCTAATAAAACGGAGTGTCTAAACACTAACTAACTAACAACGCCTGTCGTGGCGCAGAGGCACATGCGTGCGACTGTAAACACGACAGATTGTGGGTTTCATTCCCACTCCAGGAAATGTTAGTATTTTCATTTCCTGGGTTTCGTAACAAGGCAAAGCACGGCGTTGAGTTCCGCCACTCAGCACGCAATGCCTCCATTCGGCGGAAAATGGGGAACGATATTGTTGTAAGAGAACGGAGTGTCCTAACACTAGGTTCTCAGGTACCCCGCTATATGCGGGGTACAGCGTGAAGATATAAAAAAAAATATCAAAACACTAGGGCTTCAAGTTTCCTCTACCTACCACGCTATATGCGGGATACAACGTGAAGCTAAAAATAAAAAGTTACATAAAAATAAACTATTTATATCGAAAGTTATTTTACAATCAAAACGAATTGAAAACACTAGAAATTAGAAAGGAAAAATTACCGTGTAAGTGTAAAATGTAGTCGGTAACTACCATTAGAACCTGCAAAGGCTTAATGAAAATAGAATTTCCAGTATTAGTACAGTCAAAGGAAGTTTATTGACCGAGCTCGTTTAACTACTTTAGGATTAAATTTGTATGTATTTTTTAATATTATGTTGCAGGGACATTTTATATTGGTAAGATTATATTAGTTGTCACGTGTAGTGATAATTGATGATTTGTATAGTAAAAAAATCGAACATTTAAGACTAATTTTCATGTATATTTCTCTAAATGGGGGTAAACAGTTTTTTAAATATAAATTAGCTATGGATTTCTCATTTTATTTCATTATCGCCTTAAGAAATGCTATTTTTGCATTATGTCCTTGACTTCCTAGGGAGCCTTGATGTCAAATTTCAACTTTATATGGCCATTAGCTACCTCTATAATACAGTGCTAATGATGCTGGAATTACGTAAAAATCGTGAGGAACCATGATGCATGAGGCATGTAGGAAAACTGTGAAGGAAGAGAAAGATTTGTGTAGGGACCATAGCGTTTGGCATTCCGTTCTCACTAACTACCCCTTTAGAAATAAAGTTTGAAGCTACAGAAAAGAAATTTTATTATTTAATATGAAAAAGAAACTCGTATATTTTCAAAACCTGTAATTCAATGCCTTCTCAAGTGATTTCTTTTACTTCAAAATTTGATTCTTTTGATGCAAATCTAAAAACCAATTACCGACATGCGGGCTACGTTTGAGCCAGCGCCCGCATCGGTGAGCGCCAGAGCTTACGTAAAGCATGTTCTTTGTAACTGGAATTTTGATTGGTTGAAAAGAATTATGAGACTATGTGGCACAGTGATAGTGTCTAACTGTAAATGGGATTGGTTGTGGATTCTATTCCTACTTGGGCGAATACAAATCAAATCAAAAAAGTATATATATACGTGAAGCAAAAACTTTGTACGCCTTTTTACGAAAATTACGCTTACGGAAGAGCATGAAGTGAAGGAAAGACTGAGAAGTGGCAGGCTTCGTTTATAAAGTGACATTAACATTTACTTGCGTTGTTAATGCGTCAACGGGGACACTAGTATATTTAAATTATTCTTATTTCTCCGCTCTGGTAAGACAAAATGGAAAACTAAGTTACGTTTTAACACGCTATGACTCAAATTCGGGAGGAAAGCAGCGAACGTAGTGTTGACGCTAGGTTCACTCTGACTACCTTTCTATATGGCATAAAGCGTGAAGATTTGATATCTGACTGTAAACGCAATTGGTTGTGGATTCGAATATCACTCGAGGGATTTTTATAACTTCACGCTGTATCCCGCATATAGCAGGGTAGGCAGAGGGAACCTTAGAACCTAGTGTTAAGACACTCCGTTCTCTTACAATAATTCCGTACACCACTTTCCGCCACATTGCGTGTTGAGTGGCGGAACTCAAAGCCGCGCTTTGCCTTGTTACCAAACCCAGGAAATGAAAATACTAACATTTCCTTTCATTGGATTATTATATTTGAACTATATTCATTTCTTCGCTACGGCAAAACTAAGCACTCTGCGTTTGACATACACTTTTGTATAGTGATATAACCGTCTTTAAGGTAACGTTAATTTAACTAAGTAAGGGCTTACTAGAGAAAAACTGATTATAATCGCGGTTGGTTATGGGTTCGATTCCTGCTAGGGGGAATAATATACATTAATATTATTATCATTTCTCCGCTCCAGTAAGACGAAGTAAATGCGACGTTGAGTTCAGCCACTTAATACGCAACGCGGTGAACGGAGTGTCCAGCCACTCAGTTCTCTATGACTATCCAAAAAAGGTCTACAATTATTTCTAAATCTCAAGAAACTGATGAATTAAAAGTATAAATCTTGGCCGCAGTAAAAACATGTATCCCATGATAAATTATTGTAAGCAGGACACAAATAGACCTGTATTTTTAGCTTTATTATGATTTGTGTGGATGTTACGCATAAGTAAAGAAATATGACATTCCATTTTCCTGTACGAGGTCGGGCTTTCTCTATTACGAAAATTTGTATTACTTTATTCATATAAGGCTTTTTTGTATTGTTTAAACCATGATATAATGTGTGATGGCTTTCACGCTGTTTCCCGCATTGCAGGGTAGACAGTGTTGCCCTTTTTTCCTCAAATTTATTATACTATTGAGTTGCGGAACTCAAGGCCATGCTTTTTCGTACAAATTACAAATATGAAAATTATTTTAAATATAATTAATTTGCTGATAGTAATCGAATCCACTACCAATCGTCTTAACAGTGAAACGCTGTCCCTCTAGACCACTAAGGTATCTATGTCTAATATATTTACCGAAATATTAGGTTACTTATACCTATTAAAATTCAGTCGAATCTCAGAGAGACCTAGCTGATTCTAGCTAATTTTATTTTGTAGAGGGGAAATAGATAGAGGCGGGTATCCCAGTAGTTTGATGGTAGGAGGTTTGTCCTCCGTGTGGCTCGCGACCACTATCATGTCAGAGACGAACCGCCAAATATTTTATGATGTGTTCCGGTTCGATGGCATGTAAGCCAGGTTTTCCTCTTTCCCACTCATCCTTTCCCCAAAATGTGGTGGTTCGATAACGGACTACTACACCGTCTTCCCCTTCTATCTGTATCTAGGTTGACAACGCATCTAAAACGTCTCTGGTGTTGTAGATGTTCATGGGCGAAGGTAACCACTTACCATCAGATGGTCTTTCATCTAGTTTGTCATCCGTTATCCATAAAAAAAAAGAAATTAATGAAAAAAAGTTATAACCCTGAGTGGGAGATAAACCCACAGTCACTCGCGTTTAAAGTCAGACTTCACCCATTCCGCCACTATGAGCTTATAATTTCTAAAAAGCCAATAATTATACTATTAAGCAATTGTTTAATTTTTACTTATGGATCCCATTTCATGGAATTTAAGCCTCTACAAAATAAGATAAGTCAGTTCTCAGACATCACAAAGCGGCTTCACGATCTACTAAATTGTTCTTGATTTTTCAAGTCTTCGAGAGGCTGTTTCAAGTAGCACGGCCTTGGGGCTTATTTTTAACCGATTGCAAAAAAACAGGAAGTTCCCAATTCGACCATATTTTTTTCATTGTGTTACCGTATATATTTACTGGGTGAACCAATTTTGGTGATACTTTTTTTATGTGATAGCTAGTGCGGCTTATGTGGTCTCATTTAAAATTAGATAAGATCAGAAGTAGTTTTACTGTTTTAGTATTCGTAATAATTTCAATTACTAGTGCATTTTCTTTTATATCGGTTTCCTTTTATCGTTAAAACCGTAATTATTTATTTTCATCCCTACATTCATGTTGGATAGACTAAAAGACCTACTGTAAACCTTCTAACTCCACACTTCCGCGGGTTCAATAGAACTCAACGCAGTATTATAAATTCAAAATACCCTTTATTCAAATAAATTTATCTAAGCAATTTTGGATCGTTGAACGTAAAGCTACCACCGGGTTGGAAGACAGTTCCGTAAAGAAGAGCTACAAAGAAACTCAACAGTTATTCTTATAATATTTAAAAAATACTACTAATTTTAGTATTAAATACAAAATTTAGACAATAGAAACTAATGTGAATGACATTAAGTGACCTTACTTCCATATATTTTAAGTTTTTAAATACTCTTTTGAAAAAGCAACTTTATGCTTTATCCCACTTAGCAGAGTAGTCAGAAAGAACTTAGAGTGAAGACACTACGTTCTCCGCCTTCCGAATTCAAATAAATGGCGGAACATAACGTCGACCTCTCACTGCTCTATCATATCTATCTAAATAAATAAAACTACCTGAAATACTACATATAGATAAAATAAATACGTCATACCTGAAGCAGACAAATCCAAACATTTGTATAGTCAGTATGTTACATACTCGTACATTATCATGTCTGTTACAGGTAGAGTGAAGTGCTGAGCAAAGTCTAGTTGCTTAGTTTAAGAGCAATTTTTTGTTTATGTATTATATTTTAAACATATTTTCAAAAAAGGAGGAGGTTCCCAAGAACTATTTTATTTAATGTGTGTTACCGTATAATTTTTTACTGGGTGAAGCAATTTTGATCTTTTTATATGATAACTATATAGCTATATAGTGCTTTTGATGTAGTCTCATTTAAATTTAATTAAGATCTGATAAGTTGTTTTTGAGTTATTTGTAATAAAACTTTATTGAAATCGGTTTTATTTTTAAATTTTACTTATGAAAATTACTTCAAAATATTTTTTTATAGAAGTGCAAACATTTAAGACCACCATATTGAAGTTATTTTTTCCATTTCCTCGCTCTAAAATAAAATTTGGCGTTAAATTCCGCAATTAAACACGTAATATATCAAATTTGGACAAAAATAGAGAGTAGTGTCTGGACTCTAGGCTAAACTCTATCTCTTTACCCTGCAAAAAGTCTTAAAAAGAGAAAAAAAAAAAACAGTTGACATCAACAAAATAACTTGAACAAACATGGTCAGAGCGTGGAGTTGCAACAAAGTTAATGAATGGGAAACTCGAGAGTCAACAATTTGCGAACATTTCCACAATGCTAAGCACTTCCTCGCAATCACTTTGACATATTAAAATGGCACTAGCGGTTGTCACGTCGCGTAGTAATTTGGAATTAAAGACATCGATTATTTAACATCGCCATCGTGGTGTAGTTGGGAAGTGTAACGGCAATGGTTATTGGTTCGATCTCAGTTCAGGGATCGTTCAAAAGGGCGCCGTAGGACCTATGGCTCAAGTACCAACTTAGTACAAGTTGGTACTTGGGCCATAAGTCCTAGGCTCTACTGCAAGCTATTCTATTTGCAAATTTGCGAAATGATGGACCCAGTATCAGAATCCATGTAACGCTAAGAAGTATTGTCTCATTTTAATTAATTAAGTTTAGTGAGATACTAAATATCTCTATAACCAGCGAAAAGTATAGAATGGAGAGTCTTATCATAAAAAAGCTTATAATTTATACATTACAGAATATTCAGGGGACAAAGCTGTCTGTAATTAAATTATAGCCTTAGAATTGAAAATCATTACATTATGATTGTTTCAATTGTGTTATTTGTCTGGAAATAATCTATTGTTATTATTTATTTTTTTTAACTTCACGCTGTATCCCGCATATAGCAGGGTAGGCAGTGGGAACCTGAGAACCTAGTGTTAAGACACTCCGTTCTCTTACAACAATTCCGTTCCCCACTTTACGCCAAATTAAGGCATTCGTGTTGAGTGGCCGAACTCAACGCCGTGCTTTACCTTGTTACCAAACCCAGGAAATGAAAATACTAACATTTTCTGGAGTGGGAATCGAACCCACAACAAATTATTATTATCTCATTAAAAGTTATCGGGTTCTAAGGAACACGGTCCTACATAAGGCTTGTGTATGGACATAGGTCCAACACAAGTTATTATTCGATAAACCAAAGTATTCTTAGAAAATAAGATATAAAGTTATCAACCAGCAATCAATAACAACTATTTCATATACAGGGAAAAATTAAACTGATTATCTATTTTCTTAAAATCCAATTTTTTTTTTTAAATACTTTAAAAGTAGCAATGGCGACTTATTACACTTATTACCGAAGCTTCAAATCTCGTATAATATTAATAAACGCATAACCGGGCCGTAACCCCCTCATTGTGTACTCGATCAGCCATGATGACTCCGCATCATCAGTTTTTTAAAGAAGAACACAATAGAGTGGAGTAATTTAAAACAGAAAATAAAATTTAAAGTAAATGTGGAAACAATATTAATAAGTAAAACTATTTACTTAGAGGTAAAACTATCGTCACACATTTTTTTTGTTTCTGGCAACAAAAGTAGTGTCGTGACGTAGAGGCACAAGCGTGCGACTGTAAACGCGACAGGTGGTGGGTTCGATTCCCACTCCAGGAAATGTTATATTTTTATTTCCTGAGTTTGGTAACAAGGCAAATCGTGGCGTTGAGTTCCGCCACTCAGCACGCAATGCCTCAATTCGGCGGAAAATGGGGAACGGAGTATCTCCCAGTCCAGTGTTAAGAAACACTAGGTTCCCTCTGTCTAGCCTTCTATTTGCGGGATACAGCGTGAAGGTATGTATGTATGAATGTATGCAACACAAATACGGCGTTGACTTTCGCCGATCAACACGCATTGTCTCAAATTCTGGCAACAGAATGAAGTGTCCCGTCTAGGTTCTCTCCAAGCACCCATAAAAGCGTGAAACTAAAAAAAAGTGACATTCCCACTAATCCTAGATAAAAGGAACAAATAAAACGAGTTATAGGTTATATAAAACTTGATAAGTTTCTTCCCAGTAACCTACAAGGACGGTAAGCTGTAGAACATCAGTTGCGAGTTTTAACGGGACTATTCCTTGGAGAGCCGCCGCCTAATATTTTATTCATGGGGTGAGGCCCAACGAGTCTGTAATAGGATTCTATGATCAAAGATTTAAAGAAGCCTGTATGAGGTTTTTTTGACCTCGTATAGAGTTTACGTTTCATTGTCATGAACGTAATAGGGCGCAGTGGGACTGCATTTGGCTGTAAAGGCAGCGTAGAGTTCTGCCTCTCATTACGTTATGTTTCGATTTTAGATGATAAGTAGACTTGTCGTGGCGCAGAGGCTCAAGCGTGCAACTGTAAACGCGATAGGTTGTGTATTCGATTCCCACTCCAGGAAATAATTTTTTTCATTTCCTGGGTTTGGTAACAAAACAAAGCGCGGCATTGAGTTCCGCCACTCAGCACGCAATGTCTCAATTCGGCGGAAAGTGGTGAACGACGTGTCTTAACACTAGAATCCCTCTATCTACCCTACTATATGCGGGATACAGCGTGGAGCTATGTAAGTATGTAAGTAGACCAAGTGTATTGATACTAGGTTCTCTTTGACTGCTATGCAATGTATGAAAAATCATGAAACTGAAAAAATATATATTTTGAAATAAGTTTGCCAATATTCTTTCGTTGTATATTTTAATTCATTTAGTAAATAGTATAGTAGATTTATCTATGTATCTTTAAATATTTTTCAATAGCGTATAAAGAGCTTGTTGAAGTGGAATTTGACCAACACTTCTTAGAATATATTAGTCCAGCGCTCTAGTTAATTAAGACTTACGTTCTTATCAAGTTACATCAACATTCTTATACGCTTGTTACTACTTTCGTTATTAACATCACTGTATAGATTTTTTTTACAAAATTCTGCTCGATATAATAACACAGTAAATTTAGGTAGATGAACGTATGGCTTGACTAGAGCACTTGAATGGTACTCAAGAAGCATAGGTTCGAATCTGATTACGTCCAAAATAATCGTTTCCAAAATACATTTTCCTTATCTTAAGTTTGTAATGCTTTAAACATATCAAAAACAGTTACTATTATCTTAGGAATCGAAAACCATATTAAAATTTTGAACGCAGCGGGAATCGAACCCGCGTCTCTTGGAAACTGTCCAAGCGCTTTGACCACTAAGCCATGTGCTCTACATCCGGCTGCGTCGAAATTCTTATACACTTGTTACAACTTATTTCAAAAATACAATTATAAGTTCTAGCAATATATCAAAATTAAATAACTATTTTATTTCAGTAACTAATGAAGTCTTTTTTACTCGTATATTCACATTTCCAAGATTTTGTAAGAATGATAGAGTAAGACTAACGACCTATCGTCAATCCGTTCTACATTTTCACATCTAGAACACTTAGACACTTTGTGCAGTGAAACTTAATTTAACACTTTGTCTGTCTTGACTAAAGAATGTCTATTTCTAGAGTCACCTGATTTTAAGACGAATTACGTATTGAATGGCGGAAATAAACGCCACACTGTGTCTTACCAAAGCAAGGAAATGAAAATCCTATCCCAGTCCTATACCAATTTGAAAAGATTTAAAAAGCATAATTATAACAAATATGTTTACTAAATTATACCAAACCATTTTTTTCTCATCATTACATTAATACAATGACGATACGAAATATGTGAGGGAAAAACGTTGGATCCCTTTTTATGAAAATTGGCATACAAATAGTGTACATAGAGAAAAAGTGCAGAACTGTAGTATAACTGTAAATATATTACATACATACATACATAGCTTCACTCTGTATCCCGCATATAGCAGGGTAGGCAGAGGGAACCTAGTGTTAAGACACTCTGTTCCTCACTTTCCGCCGAACTGAGGCGTGCTGAGTGGCGGAAATCAACGCCGTGTTTTGCCTGGTTTTCAAACCCAGGAAATTAAAAATTCCATTTCCTGGAGTGGGATTCGAATCCACAACCTTGTGCCTCTTCGCCACGACAGGCACATTACATTATGTAATAAAATTCACATAATTCAGTTTAGTTCAGTTCTTTGATTACACATCACATTAGGAACAATATCGTATAAAAGAAGAATGGCTAAAAATTGGCTCACCCAGCAAAAATCAGTCGAATTGGGATCTTTAATTTTTAAAAGTCAGTTAAAAAATGCTGTAAGCTACTTATTAGCTACAAAACAGCTAGAATAGCTTGATTAAAGCCAACATTTCTACCAAATAGTTCTTATTTCATTAAATTCTTTACTCTGAAGCTCTTCGAGTTAGAACTAGTCTCATTATGATGCAGTAAATAGAATTAACTATTCTCACAAAGGCAAAGCGAAACAAAAATAAACTTTTATTTATTACTAACTCCTCGCTCTTCAGTTACCCGTTTTTCATTTATGTTTATCGTTACGAGGATTTTTATATTAAATTGTATAATTACCTTCAGTTATGCCTGTTGTGGTGCAAAGGCACAAGCGTGCGACTGTAAATGCGACAGGTTGTGGGTTCGATTCCCACTCTAGGAAATGGTAAATTTTAATTTCCTGGGTTTGGTAATAAGGCAAAGCGCAGCGTTGAGTTCCACTACTCAACACGCAATGCGGAATACAGCGTGAAGTTAAAAAATAACCTTAATTTAGCTATTTTTTTATTAGGTTCACTTGTTAATTTATTATTCAGGGAAGATATTCAAAATAATTATTAAGATTTTAACAAAAAAGGTAACAAGGCAAAGCGTGGCGTTGAGTTCCGCTATTAAGCAGGCAACGCCTTAATCAGGCGGAAAGTGGGAAACGGTATTGTTTAAAGAAAACAGAGTGGTTTAACACTCTCTAGTTCCCTCTGCCTACCCTGCTACATGCGGCAAACAGCGTGAAGAAGTGTAGTTTAAATTTCCTCTCCTTTAACTATCAATATATGAGTACAAAGGCAAATCACCTTAACATTATCATATCTTCACGCATCACCTACGGCTTACACGTCCACGCCACTTCCTACCTAATTAGGTAGTATAGCTAGTGTTTCTGATGTAGTCCTATTTAAATTTAGTTAAAATCTGAAGAGTAGTTTTTAAGTTATTTGTAACAATTTGAAGTCGATTTTTTTTTCTTAAAAATTCAATAATACTTTTAGAAGCGCGGCAATCGACAAAGTTTTTATACATATTTTGTATTTTTATTGTTGCGAGCGAGGGATTGGCGAGCGAAGCGAACTATTATTAGCATTAAAATATAAAAAAATTACAGGATGTTTACTAATTTTTCTTACCCATATGAATACACATACATGAACTATCATCTCCGGTACCATATAGATTTGGCTTTGTTTATTTTAAAATATTATCTTATAGATACAGTCCCTTGCCTTCTGAATACTCTGAAAGAGATCGCTCTACTGATAACACCATTGTGGCACAATGTGTTCAATAAAGTGTGTAAATAATGATATTGACATAGTTTTGGGCTGGAATATCATAATATATGGAAATGTTAATAGTCAAAATCAATATCGAGTCGAAAAAGTTAATAAAAAATTTGTATTTACTTTTCTCTAAGTGCGAATACTCAGTCTAGAATATAATGCATCAATTTGGTGGAAACTGGGGAACGGAACTGTTGAAAGAGAACGGACTGTCTTAACACTAGGTTCTCAGGTTCCCTCTGCCTACCCTGCTACATATAGCATACATATAGGATACAGCGTAAAGAAAAAAAAAGTCTAAAAGATTGGAGATAAGAATCCACAGTGGGAATCCAATCTAACAACTTGTGGAAGGTACAGTCAAACGCTTTCCTCATGGCCTCATTAAAATAATAAATCCTTAAAAATGTTAGAAAGTATTTATCAATAATAATACAGTAAACATAATGCTCGTCAAATGAATAGAACAGGGTCAACTACATCTTTTTGCAAAATGTAGAAAATAATACAAAATATGGAGACGATAATAACAAAATTAAAACACTTTCTGAAGAAACATGTGTGTAAAAACGTACCCTACGAAAGCATGAAATGATTATAGAGTATCAGGGAAACATTGGACAAAGAGGAGAGGGAGTATAATCAAATACTATCAAATTTATCTTCTATCTTATTCTCAAGAACTATCACTTCAATAATTAGAATTTTAATAAAAAATAAAATCGACTTTAAATAAAATGCCCTAAAAAATACAATTATTACGAATTACTAAGAAACTATTTGTCAGATTAAATTTAAATAGGACCACATCATAAGCACTAGCTATCAAAAAAAAATCATCAAAATTAGTTTACTCAGAAAAAAAATGCGTATAACACACATAAAAAATACAATCGAATTCCTCCTCTTTTTTTCAAAATCAGATAAAAACCATGCAAACGACCGTCTGCTAAGAGCATAACACAAAATATTTTTACACCATCAATACGTTTCCTTGACATTTATCATGTTACACACTCTGACCCTAATCCGCCCTTTCTCAAAACGCCTAAACCGTAAAACTAGCTTATCCGAAACACCAGTCCCGGCGGTAACATAGCGTTAATCGGATTCACCCTTCGTTACCACTCCTTACGTCTATTGACCGATGTAAAGGTTAAGGCACAATTGAGCTGGTATTTGCGAAGAATATAAGAATTTATAATGTTATTATTATATGTTTTCTTCTTTAGCTTTTTTTGTAAGCCTTTTGTATTTAATCATCTAGTTTATCGTGGTCTGATCAGCGTCTAACTGTAAACGCGATGTTTTTCGATTCGATTCTCACTCGAAAAATTTTCCACTTTTGCACTGGTAAGAAAAAGTGTGACATTGAGCCCCGCCAGCCAACACGCATTGTACTGAATTTGTGCAGAAAGTGGAGCACGGGGTGTCTTAACACTGTGTCCTCCTTGACTGGTAGTCATCGCTATGAGGTGAAAAAATGTAAGTATTAGTAAATATAAGTCCTTTCCATAGAAAAAAAAATATGTTTTTAGTCTGACAGTCAGTCAGACTAAAAAATATTTATTTATTAGAAATAGACACTCTGAAAAGTGCATTTCCACCTACAGGTATCGCTCAAACCACAACAGTGATTTAAATTTGTAAATTTTAAATATTGTAGTCAACTATATTTTCTTAAAATGCTAAACATACATACATAGCTTCACGCTGTATCCCGCATATAGCAGGGTAAGCAGAGGAAACCTAGTGTTAGGACAGCCCGTTCCCCACTTTCCACCGAATTGAGGCATTGCGTGCTGAGTGGCGGAACTCAACGCCGCGCTTTGCCTTGTTATCAAACCCAGAAAATAAAAAAATCCATTTCCTGGAGTGGGAATCGAATCCACAACCTGTCAACCACACGACAGGCGTTAAATGCTAAACAATAATAGAATAAGAAATTAAAGTATGATTTCAAATTATTATAGTTAGTAGATAAAAAAATCATTAATTTAACATAAATATAACTCTTTTTATAAAGATATTTCAATATTTGAAACACGTTTCAAAATTATGTTTTCCTTATAAATGAAAATAGCTTTGTTCATGGTTATGGAACGAGGAAAAAGTGTACGACAAGATGTTTATATCCTTAAATCTAAAGAACTTTACAGAATAACGACACAATTACGATATTAAAAATTTCTCTTGAATAAGTATATTATATTTGGCTTTATTAAAATAAGCTTCATGTATTATCCTGCATAACAGGGTAGTCAAAGTGATACTAGTGTCAAGACACTCCGTTATCCGTTTTATGCCTGAATTCGACACTTTGCGGGCTAAGTTATGGAACTCAATGCCGCTCTCAATAATGAGCGCTGAGAAATTAAAATAATTTCAAATATACTCATTTCTCTGAATAGAATCGAAACCACAACCAATGGTACTTAGAGTTAGTCGTTGTCCCACTGCGCTACAATGGCCTAAAATTAATAAGTATATATAATATATAAATACAATATTTAAAATTTAAGTTTTGTTAAAAATGAAAAAAATCCAAATGATTTGAAATCTTAGAAACTAATGCCAACTTGTGTATATTCAAAGCAAAAAATAATTTATTTTTATCGAAGATTAGTAAGGCTTTCTGAACCCTTGACTTTTATATGCTATTATGATATTCCAATATAAGCGTAAACTTAGTTCCAACGTTATAATAATAACTTTAATTAAAAAAAATGTACCAAATGCCATAAAGTTGCAAATATCACTCTATTCTCTACTTTAAGCCCATGCTGGACGAGAGAAAATGCATATTGATCGGAAAAAACCTGGGATTTGAACCCACTGACTCACAATGGCATGAAAGTGCTCATTTCTACATATATTTAGTTTTTTCACGTTGTTTTCCGTATGGGATGTTTCTCATCAAGAACCTAAGACGCCGTATGCTAAGTGGCAACACATTTTATCTTATAACAGCTGTAAAATGCCTTATGTATGTGCCCTGCTATATGCGGGATATTGCGTGAAGCTAAAAAAAAACAGCTGTAAAATAAAAAAAAAATAATTATAACCCCGAGTGGAAATTTCATTCACAACCTTTTATAAAAAATTTGCAGTCAAATGATATTTTCCTCTACTCTATTTTCCTAAGATCTACATTAAGAACTATACAAAGGTAGCATCGATTCCTCAAACAAGGTAAGCGGATTGTCACCCTCACCGTCCCGCATTAAATGTTCAAGCGATTCTGAATTATTTAACGTTTCCGGCCGTTTAGCGTAATACCTCACCTTGTTGTTTGCCCGCAACTTTTCAGATTGTTACGGCTCTTGAGTTTACTTAAATATTCATATTATGTATTTTGTGATTTATGTTGTTAATGTAATGGATGAATACAGTGATTTTAGATTTATCATTCTTTCCCTAATTTGCCAGAAAGTCGAGAACGAATATCTTAAAAGAACGGAGTGCTTTAACACTAGGTTCTTAAATTCCCTTCGGTTACCCTGCTATGTGTGGGACAGAACGTGATGCTTATCATACTCTCTGCCCAAATTCAAGACATCGACTGTTAAGTGGCGGAACTTAACACTGCGTCTTGTCTTACCAGAGAAGAGAAGTGAAAATAATGACTATATTGGCGCAATGGGACCCGTATGTTTGTGGGTATGATTCCCACTTGGGATCAATATTGACAATATTTTAATTATTTTTTGTATTATTTTAACACCCGTCGTGGCGCAGAGGCACAAGCGTGCGACTGTAAGCGCGACAGACTGTGGGTTTGATTTCCACTCCAGAAAAATTCCATTGCCTCAATTCAGTGGAAAGTGGGGAACGAAGTGTCTTAACACTACGTTCCCTGCTATATGCGGGATACAGCGTGAAGCTATGTATGTATATGTGTTTATTTTATTTTAATTTGCTCATTAGAGTGTCTTGCCACTAGATTCTCTCTGCCTGCCATACAATATAGGATAAAGCATGAAGCAGCAAAAGGAATCATTCTCCCGAGTGGGAATTAAACCCACACGTGTCTACTGTCAGACGCTGTTACACTACACCATGATGGCGATAAGCATAAAATATTGTATAGATATTACTTAGATATCGATATTTAGTCACGCTTACTAAAATATTCATGTGGACTATTGATCAAATACAAAGTCAAACATGATTAAAATACAATTTACTATGTTTCATATTGTCAAAATATAAACGTTGACGACAAATGGTTTTCACTGTGTTCCAATTGTACGTTAAGAGATATTATTTTTTTTTTTTATAAATATTTTTTTTTATGGATAACGGATGGCAAACAAGAAGAAGGACCACTTGATGATAAGTGGTTACCTTCGCCCATGGACATCTACAACACCAGAGAAGTTGTAGATGCGTTGTCAACCTAGAGGAACAGATGTAAAGATGGAAAGGGAGGACAATGTAGTAGTCCGCTATCGGAACGAACATACTTTAGGGAAAGGGTAGGTGGGAAAGGGAACCTTTTACATACATACATACATAGCTTCACGCTGTATCCCGCATATAGCAGGGTAGGTAGAGGGAACCTAGTGTTAAGACACTCCGTTCCCTCGTTTTATACATACATACTGTTAAATCATAGTCATCATGTATAAAAGGCGGGATTAACGCAAAAAACACGCAACTCTACAACCAACCTTATTAGGAAAATAATATTGAAGGTGTGCAAATGTATATTTTAATAAGTATATTAATTTTACTTATCATTTCCTTGAATTATATACTGAAATTAAAGCCATCGTTATGCAATGGAGCAGTCTGTAATTAAGCACGATTGGTTGCGGGTTCGATTTCCATTCGAGAGAATAAATACAACTAAATTATTTCCGGTCTGGTTAGACAAAGAGTTAAGTAAGTAAGTTCCGCCATTCAACACGCAATGCAATATGGAATAAAGCGTGAGACAAAAACTGTACCTACACTATAAAAGAAATAACGTAAAAATAAAATAAATATTAATAAGGATATTATAAGGAGTTCAGTCTAAAAATTCAGTTTATAAGCTTCACCCCGCTTAGGTAGTTTTAAGCCATTTAACGTTAGCAAAGTTCGGTAACTTTTGATGTCGATGTTACTCCTACTTCTACATGAGATAGTGCAACTTGTAATGGAATTTCAACTAAATATCAAAAGCTCATCAGTTTTGTGTAACCATAATTATTATAGGTCGACGTGGCACAGTGGGACAGATAAGTAAACGTGATTGTTTGTGGGTTGAATTCCGATTTGGGGGAAATGTATTGGTCAAATAGATCCAATTTCAATTTTGAGGGGGATAATCTACTATGGAAAAATGCTCAAAAAAAAGAAATAAAAATAAAAAATTCTGAAATAATAAATAAAATTATTCCTCATCGTAAACCTTTGGTTGGTTTTGAAATGTTCTTTCATACAAAATATAATATACTTTACGTTAAGACAGCATTATGACGCAATGGAACAGTGTCTAACTATAGACGTAATGGTTGTATTATTTTTCTCTCTGCCTTACCTAATAACCGGAATAACGTTAGAATATAAAAAAGTATATACTTATAATTCACTTAAGAATTTTCATATATCTAGTATGAATATTATATTTATGCAGCGTCATGCTTTTCCGCAAATAATACAGAAGTAATCAGAGAGATATCTAGTGATAAATTACTTTAGTAACCTCTTTCTTCATCTGAGCAAATTATCTATTGAGCACAAATTAAAGATACAAAAGATACTTTCTTACTACTTATTATTACTACTTTCCTTATAAAATATATAAAATAAAAATCTAATACGAAATAATATAGTACGTAACGTTTCTACGTAACGTTACTTAGTTCATATTGACTTAGAGTAGTTACCTACTTGTAGTTGCAGTCTATTTGCTTTGCAACGAGCTGGTAAATTAATGTGGTGTATAGTTGTAAGGCATTCTTGGATTAAAACTTACTGATACATGCATAAATAGCTTCACGTTTTATCCCGCATATAGCAGGGTAAGCAGAGGGAACCTAGTGTTAAGACACTCCGTTCCCCACTTTCTGCCGAATTGAGGCATTGCTTGCTGAGTGGCGGAACTCAACGATGCGCTTTGCTTTGTTACCCAACCCAGGAAACGAAAAATTCCATTTTCTGGAGTGGGAATAGAACCCACAACCTGTCGCGTTTACAGTCGCACGCTTGTGCCTATGCGCCACGACAGGCGTTAAAACTTATTGGTACTTTGATATATCTATTTTAATATTTAATTGCTATAAGGCGTTCTCTAATAACCAACCAAAGCGCGGTGTCGAGTTCCGCAACTCAGCATGCAATGTCTCTATTCGTCGGAAAGTGGGGGAACGGAAATGTTAAAGGAGAACAGACTGTTTTAACAATAGATTATCTGGTTCTCTCTGCCTACCCTGCTATGACCGGGATACAGCGTGAAGCTAAAAAAAATCAATTGTACATGCGGCGTTAAGTTGCGCCAATTAACACGCAACATCTCGAATTCAGACGGAAAACAGAGAACAAAGTGCCTAATAGTAACCGTGCTTTACGATAACTAAATTATCTCAAGCTATAATTTATTTCGCAAGACGTACTATTACAGCGACACTTACTAACAGTGTTAGTACTAAGCAGAGCTGGTCAACAAAGTACTTAGTAGAGATTCTAAAATTGCACACTCCAGTACATATTATGTTCCTTTATGTCTTGTAGTATATAGCCTTATATTTTAATACTACTACTTGGACTACTTCTATACTATACTTTTATTGATTGACTTCAAAAAAACTAGTAAGTTATCAACACGACTGTTAAAAATTATTGTTGTAAAAATTTTACACATAAAAAAAATCGAATTGATAGCCTCTTCCTTTTTTAAAGTCAGTTAAGAACTCAAAGATATATCCAGTATTATAGATTAGGCTAGGCAGTGCTTACTGCTGTCTAAGTCTAATACTCAAAGGTATCTGTGTCGCATGGGATACAATGTAACATGGAAAACCAATAATGGATTTTAATAAATAAGTATGTAGTACTATCTATAAGGCTATCGTGGCATACTGGATCAGCGTCTGACTGTGAACGCGATGGTTGTGAGGACGCCATTCAGGATAATGATATTTCTTAAATTATTCTACATACATACATAGGTTCATGCTGTATCCCGTATATAGCAGGGTAGACACAGGGAACCTAGTGTTAAGACACTCCGTTCCCCATTTTCCGCCGAATTGGGGCATTGCGTGCTGAGTGGCGGAACTCAACGCCGCGCTTTGCCTTGTGACCGAACCCAGGAAAAAAGTCCGTTTCCTGGTGTGGGAATTGAACCCACAACCTGCCATCTTTACAGTCGCACGCTCGTACCTTTGCGTCACGACAGGCGTAAATTATTCTCGTTTCCATAATTTGGTAATACAAAGTGCAGTAACTTCTTGTTACCAAGCAATACCCGAAAATTGAACGAAATAAAGAAACTAAGTTTTTTAAATCAAATCTATCTGTGAGATCATAAAATTAAGAATCTTATGATTAAGTATTACAGCTTCATACTTTATCTTAGGAGGGTATAGCAGGGTAATATTACCTGGACAACAAATTGAGATGATTAACAAATTTGAGATGATAGATTTTGTCCCCAAGAAGCATGAACGCCAATAAATTTCAGCTTTCTATTGGCAGTGGTTTCACCTGTACGTCTGACAGCCATTCGGTAACGCAAACGTTTTACATACATATAAATAAGTAAAATAAAATAAGCCATTATTATTACAGTAGTTTCCTTACATGTTAAATGAATATTTGCCTAAAACTTAACTAATACTATTATAATATTTATCTCTAAACGGTAATTTATATCATTTCATCGGCAAACAGTTGTTAAACAAATGTAACTTGTCTTCCGACAAAGGCCTTCTAAAGCTTTCCCTTTTTGTCTATCCCTTACTGGACGTGTCGATATTGGTCCCGCTATTTTTATTACATACATATATAAAACTAAAAACCACTTTTTAAATACTTCGCTATAACAATCTTATTATACCTCACACATACCCGTACTTGTACATACATATAGTTCAAAGTACTATAAGTTAACTAGATAACTAACGCTTTGACTTAATTAAATAAGCATAAGAACTCAATTTATAATCCTATTTGCATATATTTTCCACAGATAGAGTTACATGGAATCCATTTTGTTATGTATAAGTAGGTAATTACATCTTATGTCAGGAGGCAACTATAAACCCGACAGGTTGTGGGTTCGATTTCCACTCCAGTAAATAATACACTCTAGGAAATGAAATTATTAAATCGCTCGCTCTGGTAACAAGGCAAAGCGCGGCGTTTAATTCAGCGAAAAACCCACTTTTCGGAACGGAAATCTTAAAAGAAGGGAGTGTATTAACACTAGGTTCTCAAGTTCCGTCTGCTTACCCTGCTATGTGCTGAATACAGTGAGAAGCTAAAAAAGCAGATAATTATATCTTAACTTATATCAGACCTTATATACTATGTGGGTACTAAAATTTCCATACATATAGTATTTATGGCAAAGATGTGCAGAACACATATTTCTTTTTATAATAATAATGTATCAGAAATTTATTAAATTAATAAAATAAATATTACTCACACTAATATTATTTGACATATACTTTTGTATAAAGTGACATACATATTGCTAAGGTTACGTGTATTTTACACGACAATGGTACTAGTACTAGCCTGTCTCTTTCCTGTTTGACAGGGTAGTCAGAAAGAAACCAAGCTCCGTTCTGCACTTTCCGTGCAAAACCAACACCTTGCCTGTTGAGTGATCAAACTTAATGCCGCGTTTTACCTTGCTTGGGCTAGCAAGGAAACGGAAGTATTGTTATATTTAATATCAACTTCCCTGAATTAAAACCCGCAACTAATCACGTCAGTAATCAAACGTTGTTTCATAATATTATAGCGTATACTTTTTTTACAGCTTCACATTTTATCCCGCGTAGCTTTTTAACTTTTCCCCCTAAGCCATGATCTTGCGTGTTATGCGGCGGAACTTAACAACGCGCTATGCCTTACCAGAGTGAGGAAACGAAAATAATCTAAATATAACCATTTCTCTGAATGGGAATCGAACCCACAACCAACCACGTATATAGTCAAACGCTATACCATTATTATATTTTTTGAAACTTAACTATATTATATTTTTTTGAAACTTCACATTTTTCTCCGCATATGAGTGTTGTTAAAAAAAAACAAACTAAGACACTCCGTCCTCTATTATCCTTGAGTAACGGAACATAACACCGCGCTTTGCTTACATTCTTACACAAGCATGGAAACGAAAATAATGTATATATAAGCACTTTAATGATTGGTAATCGAACCTGCGACTAATTACGTTCACAGTCAAACGTTGTACCATTATATTAAGCCTATAACTATAGCAAAATAAAGATTTTAAATAACATTGTGCACGAAAACTCTGAATAAATGTAAGTTGGCTACAGCATACCAAAATACTTTGCGAATGGAATTCCTATATGTAGCGGAATCCTGGCATTTTCTCTATATGAAACGCGGGAGAAATAAACTGATGCAACTAAAATGAATTTGAACTATATAAAAGGCGTTTGTTAATTAGTACATTCGTTTTTAAGAAAAATGTTATTGTATGTGTGTGTGTGCGTGTGTGTTTATGTGCGTGCATGCCTGTGTGATTAGGCTATCATGGCACAGTAGGAAGGCTTCTGGCCGTTAGTACAACAGATGCTGGTTCAGTTTCCAATCGGGGTAGTGATCATATACAAAAATAATAATTTCTTCGCTTTGTTAAGACAAAACATGGCATTGACTTAACACAAAATGTCTCAAATTCGCGTGGAAAGCGGCGAACGAAGTGACTTGGTACTATATTCTCTCCGCTTACACTGCGATAACAAGGTGTGATGTTTTTCCGCATATAGCAGGATAAGCAGAGGGAACCTGAGAACAGTGTTAAGACACTCCGTTTCTCACATTCCGCCCAATTGAGGCATTGCGTGCGCTGAGTGACGGTACTCAACGCAGTGCTTTGCCTTGTTACCAAACCCAAGAAATGAAAATACTAATCTTTTACATTTCCTGAAGTGGGAATCAAACCCACAACTTGTTGCGTTTACAGTCGATCGCTAGTGCCTCTTAGCCACGGCAGGCGTGAAGCGGTTTTCTGTTTGTATTTTTTCAATGCAGTAATTGTAAGCTGACTTGAGGAAAATATATTTCTAGCAGGGGTCTGCCCTTTACCAAAATTATGCGGTCGGAGGAGTATGAAATTAGACATTGTTGAACTTTATACGGATAAAGAGGGGCGTTTAAATATATATAAAATAAAATAAATATTGTATACACTATATATGTATGGGATATACACTTTTTGAGGAAGTGGTGGTACTACCAATTTAACGGATAACTCAAATTTCTGATAATTGAAATAGACTAAGCGTGTATGATAAATGAATACGAACGTAAAAAATATAAGATATAATATAGCGAATGTATAAATAAAACGCTTGAGTTACTAAGTGACTAACAGACATCGTACAAGTGAAACTAGTCATAGAAAGCTGGGGTGAGGTCATAGTGGAGAACCCAGAGAGAATTTCTAGAAATCCCCCTAAAAACGAGAAAATACTAAATTTTACATGTCCACATAAAAAAAATCACGGTACACAGCTAACATAAAAATAAAGCGAAACAATATCTTCAGTTGTTTCAGCTATAGCCATATATTTCTGATAGGGTCTCAAAAAGAAATCCACGCGAAAAATAAAAAGGTTGGCAATCAGTGTAAATATTTGATTTCACGAACATAAAGCGGAGTAAAGGTCAAACACCCAACAGATTTGATTTGTCAACTGAGTCCTTGTCCTTACGGAAACTGAAATTGATAGCATTGATTTGAGATTGTATCGTTTGCGCTTATTAAATTTTTGTATTTTAATACTGTTTTTATTATCGTAATCAAAAAGGAAAAAGGTAAATAACGTTTGTTTTATTTTCTAATATAAGTGAAGGAATACTTGGTATAATTTTATTATATTAAAGCCAAGGTACAAAATCTTTATAAATTGTAGCCTATGTGTTATATGTGTCTATATAACCTATATTACAGTAAAGTTTTATCTAAATTTGTTCAGTAGTTTTCACATGAAAGAGTAACAAACATACATCCATCCTCACAACTTTTACTTCTATATATAAACGATTGATTTAAAACTCATGTAGAAATTTTAATTTATTAATATCTTAATATTAATACATACATACATAGCTTCACGCTATATCCCGCATAAGGAAAGGTAGGCAGACGTTCCCCACTTTCCACCGAATTGAGGCATTGTGTGCTGAGTGGCGGAACTCAACGCCGCGATTTGCCTTGTTACCAAACCCAGAAAATGAAAATACTAAACTTTTACATTTCCTGGCATGGAAATCAAACCCACAACCTGTCGCGTTTACAGTCGCACGCTCGATCGTCACAATTTAACGAGTAGAAAGTCACAGACATTGCTAATATAATTACCTAATAACTTTAAATAATACAAGCTAAAACAACAAATCATTAATTCAAGTTTTCAATTGATCTGAAAATTGTTGAGATAAAAGCAATCGTTGTATCGTTTTAGTACGAAATGTTTAAATTATTCTAATTTGAATAGTTCTAATTTATTTTTATGTCTATACTTAACAGTCGATTCGAAGCCATTAAAGCGCATTAAAACACAATCTAAACGCGATTGGTCATAGGTTCGATACCCATTCGGAATTATTACATTTAAATTATTTTCGAGGATGCCTGTCGTGGCACAGAGACAAGCGTGCGACTGTAAACGCGACAGGTTGTGGGTTAGATTCCTTCTGCACGAAATGAAAATATTAAATATTTGTAATAACGGATATTTAAAATGTTCATTTTCTCGCTCTAGTAACAAGGTAAAGCGCGGCATAGAGTACCACCATTCAACATAATAAACAAATAAGAACAAAGTGTCTTAACACTAGGTTATTGCATTTCAGACGGAAAGTGGGGAATGAAATGCCTTCTCACTAGGTGTTCTCTGACTACCCCGTTACTTTATTGTACGGTAACATGACGAAAAAATTATTAAGATTTAGGTAACGCTAAGAAATATTTATTATAACGAGCAAATAGTAGTAAAAGTATTAAAGAGATATAGAGTTTTCCTTTTGCACATACGAGTATTACATTGCAGATCGATTATGAAGATAGTGTTACGACACGATCTATCGATGCAAAGGGAACTGATAATATCGCGTATCGATAAGAATTCGATACAGTTCCGATACTATATATCGATACAAGACACGAAGTAACTAAGTCTTATTAAATAATAGAACTTGTATTAAAAACATAATCTAAAACATTTTTCAAATGTTACTTACAAAATTAGAATGTGAAAAATCATTACAAAAGTCCTTGAACGGTTTCCAAGATCCGGGTTCGATTCCCGCTATGTTCAAATATTTTAACGTCTCATGTCTTAAAATAAAAACATTGTTATTAAAGTTAAATATCACATCACTCTCAATGAAAATTATAAATTAATAATAATTATTATAACGCCTGTCGTGGCGCAGAGGCACATGCGTGTGACTGTAAACACGACAGGTCGTGGGTTCCATTCCCGCTCCAGAAAATTAGAGTATTTTCATTTTCTGGGTTTAGTAACAAGGCAAAACGCGGCATTGAGTTCCGCCACTTAGCACGCAATTCGGCGGAAAGTGGAGAAGGGAATTGCTGTACGAAAACGGAGTGTCTTAACACTAGGTTCTCGGATTCCCTCTGCCTACCCTGCTATACGCGGCATACAGTGTGAAGTTAAAAAAAAAAGCTTTTCATAAGAGCTAAACCGTTATTTACCTAATAAATATAAGAATAATCAGTCCACTAAGATAATATGCATGGAAGTTTAAAAGTTAGGATATTTCGATAATTATCAAAACAGGGTGTCTTGGTACTTAGGTTCTATTTGATTTCCCTTATGCGGGAAAAAGCGTGAAGATACAAAATACTTAACAATATATACAATAGAGGTGTGAGACCATTAACATATATATGTATAAGAAACACGTTGATTTATAAACACTTTATGATTCAATCAATTAATTGAAAATCATACTTAAAAGAGAACAATAATCATCTATTTTTAAGGTCCATCATTAATAAAAATATTCCTAAATTAAATTAATTCACTTCATATGATAATCTTACACATTTGAAAAAAAACTATAGATACTTATCGTAAAAGTCTCTAAGAGATGTGAGAAAAGAATAGAATATAATGGAATATTATTATTCTTGGATATTATTTTTATTTTTTTATTATTTTTTATTACACACAAAAGGTACAAAAAACTTGTATACACCTATTAGATATATGCAAAGGCAATCTTATTGCTTCAAGTAATCTAGAGAGATATTTAACATCTTTCACTTTTATGTATATTCCATTCCATTTTTATAGAAAATCATATATTTCAGAACATATTTAACTTCAATCAGTACATAATATAACAACGAAATATTTACCTTTAAAATAGGTTTCATAATTAATATCTTCGATTTACGACATTTTTATAAATTTTAAATGAAACTCCTTTAATTTGATTAATTGCATATATTCGGTAGTCGCATATTCAACGATAATTCTACATTTTGAACTATATTATAGTCAAAACAGATAAACCCTTCCAAAAGGTTTTATAATAATCACTTAAAAAAATTATACATTACAATAATATACAAGCGTAACTTCACCGACTGTCATACACCAAATAACAAACCTCCCGAAAACTCTACAAAACAATCTAAAATCCCTATATATCTAGAAAATTAAAACTAAAATTGAATATTTACCTGAAATCCACCAAAAAAAAATGCACGATACACACGCGTGTCTATCAAGCGAGAGGTAACAACGATACGTTGTGTCTCTTCCAGGCGCGAGGAGGTACTGCAGAGTTAGGGTCCTGTTACAGTATACATAAAGGCGTTTCTGCGCAGAATCTGCCACAAATGGGTTAGTCAGCTGATGACAGTTAAGGTCAGTGTGTCAATTATTAGAATTAAGAAATTATAACTTGTGTAAAATATAAGTTTCCTTGGCAACGTGTATGTTAGGTTTGAAAGTGTATGTCAAATATATGGTAGAGTTAGATATATATATTTTATTAATTTTGTGTATTTATGATCTATTATATAAAATATATTCTTTATGTGCACTTGGTTTTCCTCTTCATGTATTGTATGTATGCTAATTTTCATATTAATCCGTCCGCACAGTTTTCATAAAAAGAGATCCAGTTTTTCCTTGACGTATTAATATAATACTGCCTCTACATCTATAGTTTTAGGAAAATTAGTTCTTTTGCTATGAACGTTCTTTTTGGCATTTCTATTATTATCTCATATGATTTAGAGTAGGAAAATAAGCCTTTTTTGATTTCGTAAAACTTTTAATTTAAGCATCTGTTAAGCATTAATATTCAAAAATGAAGCGTTTCCAAAGCGTATAATTGACAACACCTTAATATTTTTTCCCGCATAGCAGAGTAGAGGAAAACTAATGCCAAGACATTTCGTTCTCCACTTTCTGTCTGACTTCGAAACATTGTATGGTGAGTGGTGGAACTTAACTCTTTTTTTTATTTTTTTTATGGCTAACGGATGGTAAATGAACAAGAGGACCATCTGATGGTAAGTGGTTACCTTCGCCCATGAACATCTACAATACCAGAGATGTTGTAGATGCGTTGCCAACCTAGAGGATATAGATGAAAGGGGAGGACAATGTAGTAGTCTGCTGTCGGAACCACTACAAATAAGGGAACGGATAGGTGGGAAAGGGGAAAACAAGGCTTAAGCTAAGCTTAGTATAACAAGGGCAGGGAAATGAAGATAATTTTAATATAAGAATTAAACCCACAACCAATCGCAATTATTGTCAGACGCCATGTGCACCACGCTGTTTTCGCTGTGTCATTTTCTTAATATAAATTCCACACTTAAATTTTGAGGCGCAATAATTTTTCATAGTAATGTACCGATTTGGCCTATCCGCAACTACGGGTAGAGTCGACAAGCTGTACGGTCGCTGCCAAATTTTGTTTTGCTTTACGCTATAAAACTTCGTATCCGATGCATGGGGTCTGATATTTATGTAACATTTACTTTAAAAAGTTTAACCTTCTTTAATATAGTTTAAGATTTCATGAGATATATGCTAGATCTCATATTACTGGTATACATAAATATATAAATATATATTTTTTGTAACTTTCCCTGTTACTGGAAAGGCAGAGTGAGCCTAATGTTATTTAATTCAATGTTGACTGCAAGGCAAAGCGCGGCGTTGAGTTCCGCCACTCAGCACGCAATTTGTCAATTCGGTGGAAAGCGGGGAAGAGAATTGTTGTAAGAGAACGGAGTGTCTTAACATTATGTTCTCAGGTTCACTCTACCTATCCTGCTATACGCGAGATACAGCGTGAGGCTGAAAAAAATACTGTTATCTTTTATCGGAATTTTATTGTATTATTTAACAAAAATTGTAAGTATTGTAAGGTAGATGAAAAATAAGCAAGAGTGGGATCGTCGGATTCTATAAAAGCCTCTTCAATGCTAAAGCTTTACAGGGGTATCTCTCAGTGTGTCTAGTGGTCTAAGTTTATAAGTACCCTGTATTAGTGCTGTGTTTTAGTATGTAGTATTATAATTTATTGGGGACTAAAGATTTTAGGTCGTGGAGCAAAGGCACAATCGTGCTTCAGCAAACAAGGCAGGTTGTGAGTTTGATTCCCAGTCCAAGAAATTAAAATATTACATATTTATAATAATTAATATTTATTTCCTAGCTTTGGCAGAGCGCGGCGTTGAGTTTCGCCACTCAGCATGCACTGCCATAATTCAGAAAAAATATATGTGTCAATAAAACTACATTCTTTTGGTTTGTTCGCCCCACAACAAGATAGTTAGAGAAAGCCCAGTGCAAAGATAATCCTTTCTCGACTTTCCGCCCAAATTTCAAACATTGCATGATGTGTAGCGGATCGTAACGGCTCCCTTTGTATTACTAGAGCGGAGAAATAAAAATTATTTAAACATGTCCACAAATGGGAATCGAACACACAACCAAACATGTTCATGTGTAAAAGATTTGGAAGAAAGCTGAAATACAATGTTTAGATTACAGGGGCAAAGTGAAAAAAAAGTCTCATACATTGTGATTCCATATCTTTTATAATAATCAAAAAACTTAATTGCTTGCTCAGAAATCCTAAAAATGTATCTATTTATGATGTACAATTTATTTTACAATTGTACTGATTTAATTGATTGTACAATTTATTTACATACATACATAGCTTCACGCTGTATCCCGCATATTGCAGGGTAGGCAGAGGAAACCTAGTGTTAAGACACTCCGTTCCCCACTTTGCGCCGAATTGAGTCATTACGTGCTGAATGGCGAAACTCAACGCCGCGCTTTGCCTTTTTACCAAACGCAGGAAATGAAAAATTCTATTTCCTGGAGCGGGAATCGAACCCACAACCGCGATTACAGTCGCACGCTTGTGCCTCTGCGCCACGACAGGCATTAATTTACAGATTTTTATTATATTTAATCTATATTTGCGGAGAACGGAGTGTCTTTACACTAGGTTCTATGTGACAAACTTTGCTATGTGGAAAAGGTAGAAAGCTAAAAAGCCATTAACTTTAAAATAAATTTGATGTTAGTGCGCTTATATAGGAACATATTGAAATTCCGCTACTCTCGAATTTTTTGTATGAAATTTCAGCATAATTTTAATGTTTACATGTAAATAACAAAGCAGGGTGAATTAATTTTGAGATAGTATATTGTGTTAAGAGACAGTATGCGGGTTGCATTGTAGAACTTAACGCTGTGTCAGCGTGGATATGAGTACAATTTTACAATAATCCCCTAAGTGGTAATCGAATCCACAACCTTTGTGCTTATAATGTCTTACTGTTACATTGCATGATTTAAGTATCTTATGTATAAATATTGATTAAAATAATTTTAAAATTTTAACCTACATTAATGTTTAACGAGATAAGATAAACTAAAATTTCATATATAAGAAAATCCTTCAATCGAAATCGAATCCACAACCCTCTCGTATACAATCAGACGCTGCCCCTCTGCGTCACGATGGTATCATTAAATTTAAATGATATGAAAACTGACTGTAATTCTCACTAGCGTAGTATTGTATATTTAAACTTCATGTAAAGTTTTTACTTTAGCGCTGAATGGAGTGTCTAGGTTCTCTCTGACTATGCGGAATAAAGAGTGAAACTACTGCTAAAGTATTTATAGCTATTAGTAAAGATCAAAATAATTTTGAAACTACTTAACGGATTTTATTAAAGTAAATAACATTTATTGAGGTGTCAAGTACGGGTTACCATAGCAACGTGTATGTTATTTTGTAAAAAAATGCCTAAATTATTAAAATAATAGTATATACCCAAGCATTTCGAAAACAAAATTACGCAAAACAATTTGTTCCAAATATCATATCATCCTCGTTTTTTCAATATTGTCTCCAAACTTTCAGCCTAAACCTACATTTCCGCTTATTTCACCGCAAAAGAAAGAAAAAAAATACAATCTAGACAATAAAAAGTAAGTGCCAGTAAAGGACAGCGGCGATAATGAAAACTGCTAACGATATTAAAGCAACGTAACTGAGCTTGTGACACTAGGCTTAATGAAAAATTTCATAAAACGTTTGAGCTCCCGCCTAACTCCGCGCATATTGCTAACAACGGGCAGCAGACATAGCTGGACAAGCTGGACAATTTCAGAGTAAACAACACTGAAACAAAGTTAACTATATAAGAAACAAGTACTTTTGTTTTATGAAATTTTGTATGTTTAGGTTTTGATGGTGTTTTTGATGTTAGAGGAACAATGTTTTTGATAACTAACCTAACGTGTTTTTTTAGCTATCAATAAATTACTAGAGAGAATTATATAATTAAGCTTATTAAGCTTATATTTTATATAAAGTTAAACAAAATTATACATTTTATAAAAGAATGATTACACCTACGGTTCTATCAAGAAGATAATGGAAGCCTGAAATAGAATGAAATTAGATGATATTACTTTGTTTTTATCCACATTGTCAATATAAATAACTCTTTACAAATATTTAAGATACTAGTGACATTATAATTTTAGTCAAACAATTGAAATATATTAAATGAAACTATTTTAACCGGATTAATCGCGTATATTTTAGAATTTTCTTTTTTTTTTTTTATCTTCACGCTGTATCCCGCATATAGCGGGGTAGGCAGAGGGAACCTGAGAACCTAGTGTTAAGACACTCCGTTCTCTTACAACAATTCCGTTCCCCACTTTCCGCCGAATTGAGGCATTGCGTGCTAAGTGGCGGAACTCAACGCCGCGCTTTGCCTAGTATGCAAACGCAGGAAATGATAATACTAACAATTCCTGGAGTGGGAATCGAACCCAAAACCTGTCGCGTTTACAGTCGCACGTTTGTGCCTCTGCGCCACGACAGGTGTTTATAGATTTTTACAGATATTTTAGTATTCGGAAATACATTTTTGGAAACCCGACGTTTCGAACACTTTATAGTAGCCCGTGGTCACAGATAGACCTATAAAGTCTAAAATAGATGCGATTCCAGTTAAAATAGTTTCATTCAATATGTGTAATAATCGCGAAAATCAATGAGCTCAATTGAAATATACTCATGATAAGTTCCTTCCCTTTAGTGATTATAACATAAATATTTCAAATGAAATTATTACAATAATATAACTAGGAAAAGGTTTAGAGTTAATTTGTACGTGGTGGAGGTAGGAGCGAGAGGTATAACAGCGAAATCTCTCTAGAAAATACTAAATGATTTCAAACTGTCTAGAACTATGATCAGTTCATTTCTAGCACATATTTCGAAGACGGCATGAGTAGGATCAAATTTTTTTAGGAAGAGAGAGGAGCTTGGACAGTGTAGGCAAGCGTTTATCCATATTAAAGGGGCCCCTTAAGCCTACAATACAATGGGTACCCGCACTGTGTATCCATGGAATATTAAGGAATTTCTTCCCATTCTCAGCGTTTTCATTTACAATTAAGTCTAGACTAGCTGTGTTTATGGACTACAGTAAAGAATTAGAAACATCGAGTTTTCTAAAATGTATTTCCGAATACAAAAATATACGCGATTAATCCGGTTAAAATAGTTTTTTAAAATATAGTTTGATGTTATTTTTAGTCGTTTATGCGCTATCGTTTGAAAAAGTTTGTGAGAGTTATATATTAATTATTTGCCCCCTCGTTTTATAATCGACATCAAAAAAACGGAGATTTTTAATTCGACTGTATTTATTTTGAGTGTTATCGCATAACTTTTCACTGAGTGAACCAATTTTGATGATTCTTTTTTTCATATGATAGCTAGTGCTTTTAATGTAGTCCTATTTATATTTAGTTAAGGTCTGACAAGTAGTTTTTTAGTTATTCGTAATAATGTTATTTTTTAGTGCTTTTTTTTAAGGTCAGTCAGTGTATGTTTATTTTTCAATTTAAATATATTATTAATCTATAAAAATCGTACATAATATTCAAACCCACAGCTTACATCACTGTTACAAGTATATTATGAGTTTATTAGTTAGGTACCATGTAGATACCTAGTTATATTTTGATGATCCGCCACGAATGCAATGTCTCGATTTCAGGTGGAAAGAAAAGATGGTCTTTACACTAGGTTCTCTCTGCCTACCTTAAACATTATGATGTTTTTTTGGTATAAAAGAAAGAGCATAAAACTTCTCTCAAAAAAAATCACATCAATATTACATTTCTATAAAAATGAAGTATATTAGTATTTTCAAGTTTAATTTTCAACAAATTTTCTTTAGAGAATTAAGTTAAAATTTCAAATACAGTTGCAAATTACCTCAAACTGTCTTCATTACGTTTGTAGCAGACCAGTTCCTTTTCCGTGCCAAGTTAGCTTAAACCTAAATAGCCGTAATATAAATATTTTTGCTCTCATAGCGCAGTTGAAACGTGGTGGTTTAAGGTTTGAATACCACTTACTCTATTTTTTTTTCAGTTTCATGCTGTATCCTGCTGTCTTCTGTCCAAGAATACTATAATGATTTTAATATATGGAATTAAATACTGTTGACGCTCACCCGGGAGGCTCATCATAGTTGTATATTTATTGTAAAATTTAATTTGAAAAGAGCAACTGTTGAGTTTCTTCCCGGCTCTTCTCAGCAGAACTGCCTTCCGAGTCGGTGGTAGCTTCCGTTAGGACTGACAAGACTGACATCTTTTGTAAATTGACGATTCGAAAGTGCATGTAACAGCCTATTGGAATAAAGAATATTTTGATTTTGATTTTACTATAACCTAGTGTTAAAATACTCCATATGCTCTATTTAAACAATAATAAAATTTCAGTTTCGTAACTCAAAGTCGCACTTTACCAGAGGTAATAAAAATAATATAAATACAATTACGTTTACAGCTACTGTTTACACTGTACCATGGCATGATTACACAGAAACAAAGTTCATAATAGAAGTCATGTGATGACTTCTGTGTCTGATCTGTCTTCAGTGTCCGATTATAAACGGAGTCGGGGGAGTCATCATATTGTAATATTGAAATTATTTTCATTTCTCATTTCTTACTCTGGCAAGACAAAAGGCGGCGTTAAGTTCAGCAGCTTAGCACGCAATATCTCAAAATATGGCGGAAAGTGGTGAACGGAGTGTCTTAACACTAGGGTCTTTCTGACTACCCTGCTATGCAGGATAAAACATTAAGCTTTATAAGAAGTTAATAAAAGACAGTAAATTTAGAATGAAAATATATTTTTAGTTTCAAACCGCAGAAACCACACCGAACTACTAAATGACAGAAATTGCTTTAATTAAACGCTCCAATACCAACTTACATATAAAACTCTATAGCCTTGTGTAGTTTGCGTAAAAACTGTTAGACAAGAAATTTTTTTTTTCAACAAAATAATTGTGTATTATAAAGGTTAATAAGTTTATTCGTTTATTACATTACTTCAGGAAGCCTCTATTAATACTACCCCAAGGAGCATACCATATATGCCAAATTTTGTCTTTCTATGGCCAGTAGTTCTGCCCGTACGTTCTCACGGCTTCGCTCGCGTGGTCAGTTTCAGTCCATATTAATATAAATAGTATATAGTGCGTATATCAGTGGCAACGCGTCCATACAACTCGATTCCCACCGGCTTGCCTAACTTTTCAAAGTACAAGTATGGGACCTAAAAAAAAATCGCCAGGTAAATAAGTTATTAGTTACGAAAGTGGGGAACGGAGGAACTATCCCGCTTTATTCGGGATACAGCGTGAAGCTATGTATGTATGTATGCATACCTGGCATACACAATATACCTATATTGTGGAGCTCGAAAGAACAAGTCAAACAAGATGTGAGAGATCAAAAAAAAGGTCGCCAGGAAAATATTGGGCATAAAATTACAAAATCACAAGCTCTGACATCTTATAGACCTAAAAAAAAAGGTAATCGCCAAAATTCTATAGTGGAATTACTAAATCCTTCACATCCTATATCGGCTTCCATAGAATATATCGGTTTCCCTAAAAATTACCGGCTTCCCTAAAAATTACCAGCTTCCCTAAATATACATCGGCTTCCCTTATTTTACCGGCTTGCCTACCTACAATTTTTACCCCACTTTTCGCCACTGACGTATATGCTAGATAGTTTTTATATTTTTTTTTCCAAATAATCTGCCAAAATATGTTTTTTAAATGTGCTTTTTAAGACCTCTAAGACTATGTTATACAAAATTTCATGATAATTGGTTGAGTAATTTTAGGGTATATATAGATTTAGGTATTTGATTTCTTCACAACATCACTAAATCGACTAAAAGCCAGAACAAAAAGAGGCTTTTAAGGTAAAAACCTATCCAATTACTTCCTAAGAAGTTCCATACATTACAATGCGCTAATGATGCGTGCGAGGGGAACTATTAGACGTCTTCAAACGCCTGGCTTTAGGCGACTTAGTAACAAGCCACTTGTCACGAGAGCACCTCACATAGCAATCGTCACCTAACGACCGGTACATATGCAAAATCTGCAGGGCTTTTTGATGTTTGAGATTGTATTTATGCGAGCTTTTTTATACTTAAAAATGCGTGAAAATTAGAGTTTTTTTTTTTCAACTTCACGCTGTAACCCGCATATAGCAGGGTAGGCAGAGGGAACCTGAGAACCTAGTGTTAAGACACTCTATTCTCTTTCAACAATTCCGTTCCCCACTTTCCGCTGAATTTGAGGCATTGCGTGTTGAGTGGCGGAATTCAACGCCGCATTTTGCCTTGTTACCAAACCCAGAAAATGAAAATACTAAGCTTTACATTTCCTGGAGTGGGAATCGAACCCACAACCTGTCGCGTTTACAGTCGCACGCTTGTGCCTCTACGCCACGTCAGGCGTTATCACCAACCAAAACATGTACTATGTTAAATATGTACTATGTATATGTCTATGTTAAAGAATAAAGAATATTATTATTATTATAATTTAAGATTGTTCAGTATTTGTTGAGCTGTAACGACGAAACGTCACTAGAAAAAGACAAACCAATACGTTTATAATATTTTCAACTATTCGTCAATTAATAAATACGAGTATGATTTAAAATATAAAATAATTAAAGAATAAAATTCTAATATAAAATACAATCATTCTAACGCCTGTCGTGGCGCAGAGGCACAAGCGTGCGACTGTAAACGCGACAGGTTGTGGGTTCGATTCCCACTCCAGGAAATGGAATTTTTCATTTCCTGGGTTTGCTAACAAGGCAAAGCACGGCGTTGAATTCCGCCACTCGGCACGCAATGCCTCAATTCGGCGTAAAGTAGGGACCGGAGTGTCTTAACACTAGGTTCTCTCTGCCTACCCTGTTATATGCGGGATACAGCGTGAAGCTAAAAAAAAATATATATATTTGTAACCTGCTTGAAACTCGAAATGTAAGTGTGTACTAAGAAATGCGAAAGTTTGTAAAGAAGGTTAAATGTATGTTTTCACACAAGAACGTATCCAGATGAATGATAATGACGAAATTACAGCAATATAGCTTAAAGGAGAGAATAACACACAGGCTACAATTTATAAAGATTTAGTGTAATTTGGCCAAAATGTAACAATAAGTAAAATTCTAAATACCAGTGTCATAGTATTATATATATTAGGATTCTAATAACAGAGAGGAGCGCGGACAGTGGAGGTGAACATTAATGCGTATTTTAAATGGGCCCCTTAACCCTACACTTGGGTCATAAATCCCAAGTACTCTCCAGACTCCTCTCTCTGCAACGCGATGGGCACCCACGCGGTGAATTCGTTCTCTTTAACCGACCTTTATATATAACTTTAACCCACTATACTCCTTTTTTATCTTCACGCTGTATCCCGCACATAGCAGGGTAAGCAGATGGAATATGAGAACACAGCGCTAAAACACTCTGTTCTCTTTTCTTTTTTTTTTCTTTTTTCTTCTCTGTTCATTTTCGTTCCCCACTTTCCGGCGAATCAAGGCATAGCTTACTGAATGCCGCAATTTGCCTTGTTACCGGAGCAAGGAAATAAAAATGTTAAATATTATTTTAATATTTACATTTTCATGAGTGGGAGTCGAGCCCACAACCACCGACAGGCTCACTATACTTACTTTGTCAAATATTCACTATAGCTTATAATATTTCAAAGGCTGTTTGGACTCCATCTTTATGGCTCAGCTCAATCCGTTTAGATGTTGCCTCATACTGTTCTATTTTTAGATTTTCCTATTTTGTAAAATTTTAATACGTATAAGAAATAAAAATAATGCCTGTCGTGGCACAGAGGCACAAGCATGCGACTGCAAACGCGACAGGTTGTGGGTTCGATTCCCACTCCAGGATATGTAAAATTTAGTATTTTCATTTCTTGGGTTTGGTAATAAGGCAAAGCGCGGCGTTGAGTTCCGCCACTCAACCCGCAATGCCCTAGTAAAACAAAGGATAGTTTTGGGTTTCATAACGCGTAATGTGTGGATTTCATATAAATAGTGGAAAACAAAATGTCTTGACACTAAATTTTCTGTTTACTGTGCTATGTTTGAGAACCTAGTGTTAAAACACTCCGCTCTCTTACAACAATTCCGTTCCCCATTTTCCGCCGAATTGAGGCATTGCGTGCTGAGTTGCGGAACTCAACGCCGCGCCTTGCCTTGTTACCAAACCTAGAAAATGAAAATACCAACATTACCTGGAGTGGGAATCGAACCCACAAAGACAAAGCTTCTTTTCTAATATTATAATATTCCATCATTTTTATTTAATCCCGAACACAACAAGAACACTAAAATTGAAATTTCCTCTCTCAAAGTGCCTTTAGATGAAAAATACATTTGAAATTGAGTGGAATGTCGCGTTTTGAACAAAATTAAACACCCTACAGCGTTAAGTGCCGTAACTTTAGATAGAAAAAGTTACAGTTCACTCGTAAACACAATTAGACGGGCCCTTCATTTGATTTGGGGACTTTAAAAATTCTATCATCTTATTTATTGATGTTAAATGTATTTATTCATTGTCAATTGTGTATATAATGGTAGTATAATTTGAATTTAATAAGTAGATATATTAGGGGCAGTGGTTGTGGGTTCGATTCCCACTTATAAGAATGATTATATTTAATTTATTTTCATTTATGGTATACGCAAAGTGCGGCTTAGAGTTTCACCATTCAAGACACAATGTCATCAACGGGCAGAAAGCGCAAAACGGAGTGACTTCACACAAGTTTTCTGTTCACTCTCTGTGAAATTGCATACAAATTAATATATAAATCTTGATCATAAGATTCATAGTATTATATGTTGAAAGAACAATAGCAATGTCAAGGCAATGTCTCAAATTTGAACATCGTCTGGCTATGAACTCGATGTCGACCGATCTCCACGCGCTCTTTTTGTCACTCTTATAAGACAAAGCACGGCGCTAAGTTGCACCAAATTCAGGCGGCAAAAGGAGAACAAAGTATATTGACACTAGGTTTTACATGCTTATGCATGTTAGAAAAACCGATTATTAATAAAAATAAAATTATAATAAGCTCAAGCAACGACGCGTTATTTCCATAGTAATAATACATAATATTCTAGTATATACATATATGTAGTCAATATCAGATAGGCACGACACAGATTTCAAGCCTCAAAGGCGAGCTCGGGCCGTGGACACTCAATGGGCTAGTCTTTGTACGAGAAACATACTCTTATTACATAACTATGTACTGAAGTATATAGATATTACTATATTCTTATACAAAAAGTATAAAAAACACTATGAAACTCCAAAGATATTAGCAGGCGTGAATATGTTGATAGTCGATATTCATATTTGTATATTATTCACAAAAAGAATTACACATACAAATATACATAAAAACATAGCTTCACGCAGTATCCCGCATATAGCAGGTTAAGCAGAGGGAACCTAGTGTTAAGACACTCCGTTCCCCACTTTCCGCCGAATTAAGGCATTGCGTGTTTAGTGGCGGAACTCAACGCCGCATTTTGCCTTATTACCAAGACCAGGAAATGAAAATACTAAGCGTTTACATTTCCTGGAGTGGGAATCGAACCAACAACCTGTCGCGCTTAATATAGCTTATAAGATTAGAATAGTATATAGTGGATATTTAAGAAAGATTTTCTTATTTTGACCATAATATAAATACCATAAGTATCTTGTAAGCAAGTGAAAGTAAACTTAGTTAAAGTAATTAGTTGCGTCAAGCAACGTTTACGCTGATCGTGTTAAGACGGTTACAGTTATCTTAAGCGACTATGAAACTTAATACTACGTGCATGAATTTAGATAACTTTTTCTAGAGTATTAACATACTGTATCAACTAAAATAATAAATTTAATTGGAAAGAGAATCAATTGAGATACAAAACCAATTCTACACATAATTTGGGATTTCAATTGACTTTATAAAAAAAATTTGAATTAAAAAAAATAATATCATTAAAATGAATAACAATATGTCTAATATTTTGTTGAGCATTTTCCCCGCATTGCAAGATACACTGATAAGAACGTAGTGTAGTGTAGTATTTTTTTTTACATATTTATTCTGATCACTACGAACACGTGGTCCGTAACTTCACTATATTTTCCTATCACTTCACTAAGCCTAGGAAATAAATTATTTTTTTTTTACTCTTTTGAGTCAAAGTATTTTAGTTGCCTACTCAATATATTATTACTACTTATTATAACTAATAATACTTAATATTACTTAACATTACTTAGTATTACTCAATGTTACTCAATATCACTTAATATTACTTATTATTACAATTTGAACTTCTATCCTAGTGAAAGTTAGGACACTCTATTCTTCGCACCTTAACACTATTTCCGGTTACACTAGTTATACTAAAAATAAATAAAGACAATACCAGTATAATCCTCCCAAAGATAATATGAGTTTGTAGATGAATCTTGAATTTGCATAGTAATAGCAGTTGCAGTGTACTTGTGGCGTACGAGGACTCTTGACCAGATAACCAATATAGAGTAAGTCTATAAGCAAATTGCATTATTATATTCTCGCATAGTAGAGAGACACTCCTTTTGTTCTCCTCCTTAGTGTTAAGCCACTCCTTTTTTAATTCTAACCGAATTCCAGACATTACGTGTTAAGTGGCGGAACACTACGTCGCGATTTATAGCCCCAGAGCAGAGTATTGGAAATAATTTAAATATAATGATTTACTGTCGCCTCTCGTGGCGCAGAGACACAAGCGTGCGACTGTAACGTGACAGGCTGTGGATTCGATTCCCACTCCAGGAAATGTAAAATTTAGTATTTTCATTTCTTGGGTTTGGTAACAAGGCAAAGCACGGCGTTGTATTTCGCCACTCAACACGCAATGCCTCAATTTGGTGGAAAGTGGCGAACGGAAATGTTGAAAGAGAATGGAGTATCTTAACACTAGGTTCTCTGGTTCCCTCTGCCTACCCCGCTATATGCGGGATACAGCGTGAAGCTAAAAAAAATAAATAAAACAAAATACCTTGAGTGGGAATTAAAACTAAAACAAAAATTTCTAAAATATAAAAACCCGCAACACTACCACTACACTATGACCTCCTATAACATGCTTAATCTATACAAAAAATAACTAAAATATATAAAAAAACACAATAAATACAGCACTATCCCTCCAGGCGATACGCAAACCGTACATCCGGTCGAGAACAAAGCTTAAAGGCACGAGCTTCACAAAGAAACTAGCCACACAATGGGTTCCCAAACACTTGGATAGCTTGTATTTTTTTTAAAAGCAAAATTAATAGTAATTTGTTGGTATGGATACTTTACAAATATTTCATAAAGGTCACTAGTTCGATTTAATGATATTTTATTATATTTAAACTAGCCGCTACGTCTCAAGCAAAAAGCGGAGAATGGAGTATCTTTACACTAGATTCTCTCTATCTATCCCGCTATATGAAAAAAGTATTTTCATTAAGAACGTCCGTCGTGGCGCAGTGGTACAAGCATGTGGCTGTAAACGCGACAGGTTGTGGGTTCGATTCCCACTCCAGGAAATATAAAAGTTTAGTACTTTCATTTCCTGGGCTTGGTATCAAGGCTAAGCGCGGCGTTGAGTTCCGCCACTCAACACGCAATGCCTCAATTCGGCGGAAAGTGGGGAACGGAGTGTCTTAACACTAGGTTCTCACGTTTTCTGCCTACCCTGTTATATGCGGGATACAGCGTGAAGTAAAAAACAAATTAACAACCCAAATTTAATTTAAATCTTTAGATAAACTTTTTAATACGTTCTAAATGATCGATATTCTATATTCTCGTTTATTAACTGTCTTGTAATAATTTAATCTTTTAGTGCATTTTATTCGAAGTCGTTTATGGATTTTTTTTTGCTCCACGCTGTATCCTGCATATAGCCGGGGAAGGCAGAGGGAACCTGAGAACCTAGTGTTAAGACACTCCGTTCCCCACTTTCCGCCGAATTGAGACATTGCGTGCTGAGTAACGGAACTCAACGCTGCGCTTTGCCTTGTTACCAAACCCAGGAAATGTTTCAAAATTTTGATTATTCAAATAACATAACAAGCTTACATAACAAGTAACACAATTAAATAGTATGTATTGAATGAAATAGTTATAAAACTCTTCCTTAGGTATTTGCAGAAGTTTCGAGATTCAATTTTCAAACACAAGTGCGCAAAGTTCCATACAACTGGCACTTACAACTTTCCTTTTAAGTAACAAGAACTAACGCCTCTATTATCTACTTGTTTCTTCATAATAATAGTTAGGTTAATGCCCCACCTGAGTGTTATTAATAGAACAGCTTCACACTTTATCCATCATTGCAATAATTAAAAAGATTGTAGAGTCAAAACACTCCGTCACTTTCCGCCCGAATGCGACACATTGCGTGGTGAGTGGTAAAACTCATCGCCGTGTTTAAATAAAAACATTCATACATACATAGCTTCACGCTGTATCCCGCATATAGGAGGGTAGGCAGAGGGTACCTAATGTTAAGACACTCCGTTCTCCACTTTCCGCCGAATTGAGCCGCCGCGCGTTGCCTTGTTCCTGGAGTGGGAATCGAACCTATAAATAATAAATATTATATAAATATTATAAAATATGCTGTGCGTGTCAGTTTATCATTGGAGTCGACAAATACTCATACTCTTAATATTGAACTTGGCTACCATTTTCACATTTATGTTTTTAAAGATATTGCGGTTATCTAACATAAAACTAGTTTAAATCTACATAGTCTTACTACTGTAACAGTAATTAAAATCTAATTAATGTTTCTGAGTGTAGTTGAGAACTTATATAAATCCTGTAATAAAACTTGAATAACTCAATTAAAAAAGTTATAGTATTTTTACGAACTGTGAAAATGTACTTAACATTTTGTGAAATAAAAATGTTAAGGCTGTCGTGGCGCAGTGGAACAGCGTTTCATTGTAAATGCGATTGGTTGTGGGTTCGATTCCCACTCGGGATCGCCCGATTTTCATTTTTCTGCTCTGGTGAGACAAAGCGCGGCGTTGAGTTCCGCCACATAATACGCAATGTCCAGAATTTACGACAAACTGAGTTTTTGACACTAGATCCTTCCTAACAATCCTGTTTGAGGGATAAAACGTGGAGCTGCTTTTTTTAAAATGTGAAAAAGAATAACATATTTAGAAAACGTATAAAAATTTGAACGCACCGGGACTCGAACCCGCGCCTCCTAGAAGCCGTCCAAGCTCTCTGGCCATGCTTTCTATACACAGCTGCGTCAAAATTCTTATACGCTTGTTACAACTTATTTATGTTATTAGCATCTCTGTAGAGAGATTTTTACAAATTTCTGCTACACAAAGATCATTTCTTAAGTGTGTGATTAACACTTTAAAACTTCAAAAATATGTTAAACAGAAGCTATACTTCCTCATGGTGCAGTTGGGAGTTAAGACTGTACGTGGTAGATGTAGGTTTATCTCTTTTCTCAACTTTCTGCCCGAAATTGAGATATTCTATAGAGTTTCGAGACTTAGCTCCTCGCTATTGTTGAAGGTTTAAAGTGTTAATCACACACTTAGGAAACGAAAAACATACTTAGAAAACATATAAAAATTTGAACGCAGCGGGACTCGAACCCGCGCCTCTTGGAAACCGTCCAAGCGCTCTAACCACTAAGCCTTATCGCTTTAACCCTAAGAAGGTAGTTAGAGAGAACGTAGCGCCAAACTCAACGGTTTTCATCTCTCCTCTCACATTCTTCATATCTATTTATAGATCTTTCCTCCATTTCTCGCCGGTATTCAACGCCGCATATTCTGATCAAATATTGTTTTTTTTTTAATTTATTGTAAATAAACGTAAGCAAAAGCCCAAAAATAAACTTTGAAATCGTTTTTAAAAATGACAACAGTCTCTCACCAAATCCATCAAGTGATAATCTCTTTTGATTGGAGATTCCCAACAGGCGTGAGAAGACCGTTGTATGTAAGATTACCTAGAGACCTGTGAATAAGTGATTTATATGTATAAGCTAGCAAATAGCCTTGGGTTTACTGGATAATTGAAAATTTCTATACTAATTTTATTATAACATAAATATTTATATAAATATTTAACGCCTATCGTGCCGCAGAGGCACAAGCGTGCCACAGGTTTGATTTCCACTTCAGGAAATGTAATACATACATACATACCTAGATTCACGCTGTATCCTGTATATAGAAGGGTAGGCAGAAGGACCCTGAGGACCTAGTGTTAAGACACTCCGTTCCCCACTTTCCGCCGAATTGGGGCATTGCATGCTGAGTGGCGGCGTTGCAACTAAAATGAAAAATTCCATTTCTTGGAGTGAGAATCGAACCCACAACCTGTCGCGTTTACAGTTGCACGCTTGTGCCTCTGCGCCACGACAGACGTTGAATTGTAATAGTTTAGTATTTTCATTTCCTGAGGGAGGGAAGGAAGGAAGAGAAACGGAGTGTCTTAACACTAGGTTCCCTCTGCCTATCCTGCTATATGCGGAATACAGCGTGAAGCTATGTATGTATGTATGTATGTATATATTTATTTATAAAACGAACTCCTTTGCATTTCCTGGCTTCATAGTATAGAAAGACTTATCGCATCATACTTTTACTCATTTATCCCACATAACAATGTGTGCAGAGAGGCCCTAGAGTTTAAAAACTCCACTCTCCGCTGCACTTCAACTATATAACCAAAACATCCAACACAGAACATTCCAGAACAAAATAGCAAAGTTGATTGTTGTGGTTAGGTTCATAGTTAGGCTTGCAAGTTAGTTAAGGCATTGTCCTCGACCGGACGCGACTCTCTCATACAACGTAAAGTTCTCGAAGATTCCCAACATTGCGGGCTGCGGCATGTTATCGCACTTGTATAACAACTTCATTAGTTTATGCTACCAACTAACTTAACTACGTACGTGATAATTGTGAAAGTTTTAAAATACTTAGCTTTAGTTGGTGTTTATATTTTATATGCACTTAGTTATAAGTAAGTAATAAACCTAGTTTTAAGGTAGCTTTACGTTTTATTTCATATGGCAGGGTGGACACAGAGAACATAGTGACAAGACACTCCGTTTGCTGGTATCTTAATTCAGAATATTGCATGTGAAGTGACGAAACTCAACGTCCCTCATTATTTTATCAGAGCGAAGAAATGAAAATTATTTAATTATAATAATTTCTCCGAGTGACTATCAAACACACAGTCGTTAACGTTATCGGTTAGATGCTGTCTTACTGTACTACGGTGGCGTCGTTTTAGATTTTTTGAAAATAAACAAAAAAATGACCGTAGCGGGACTCGAACCCATACTTCTTGAAAATATTTTAAAGGTACTAGCCACTAATGCATATGTTCAAATCCAGCGAGGTCGAAATTCTTGTACGCTTGCTACAACCAATTTCAAAAATTATTATACCTTTTATTTTTTTTTTATTACATATTTATATGAAAAAACACTTTAATAAATAAAAGCTAATATCATAATCTCATCATCAAAATATATTTATAATCCGTCAAAAAATTTAAAGCATAAAAAATGACAATCCAAAAAATAAATTGAGTGCGATGTCATTTAAAAGGGGAAATTAAATACTCATGCCTTAACTGGGTAACTTTTGATAGAAAAAGTTGCGAAACTCATAAACACAATTAGGCAGCCTCTCACCCGATTGACTAACTTTTTAATTTCCATCCCCCCTTTAATTGGCAACTTTGACACCTTTATTAATGGAAACATTTTTAATTAGCTTAAGCTTTTCATTTTTTTCGTATGTTAGAGAGAATGTGGTGTTAAGGCACTCAGTTCTGCATTGTCTATCCGAATTTATAATATTACGTGTTTAGTGGCGATACTCTACGCCTTGCTTTGTATTATTAGAGAGGAGAAATTAATTATTAATTTAAATATGGTCATTCTCTTGAGGAGAGATTGAACCCACAACCAAAGGTTTTAATAGTCATGTGCTGTGCGCTACGTTGGCTTCTTGCTTTGTACAGAAGACTTGTTTTAATTATATATTTTTTTATTGATTATACTCGTAAGGTTTATATTCTTGTGTTAAATAAACTGAAGACTTTCAACTCCAGAGGAGGCTCCTTTTCCTGGAGCCCCTTAAAATTCAATTCCCGAAATTTTAGCATCATGTTTTATTCCTAGCGGGATAGTCAGAACGGAGTGCTAAATAGTGTCCCTGTATACTTCTTTTGCCTCATTCACAATAATATATCCCTTCCTATGAGAAGTCCTCGTGAATTTTTCATAGTTTTCCTCCAGTGTTGTTAATACTGTATCCTCGAATGTCGACCAATATTTCCCCCTACCTCTCTTTCCTCTTCAATACCACAAAATACCGTAAATAGAAATACTTTAAATACAAAAAGAGAACCTGGTGTCAAGACACTACGTTTGTTGTTCTCCCAAATTGGAGACATTTTAAATACAACTAAATAACCTATATACAGCAATAATGCAAGATACCACTCAACCTTAATCTAGACAAATAGTATTCACGATAAGAACTGAGGTCTACAAACTATTTGCGAATTAACCATATTTTTTGCTTCCAGTGTCCATTATAAAAAATCCTTGTCCGCGCAGCTATCTCCTTTTGTGCCGATAAAAACAGGTCGAGTGGTAGACGAGACGAGAGCCTCTACAAGCTTATCTTGAGTCTTGTAAAAAATGCGTTAAAAATTATATGTTAACTATTGTATAATATGTATATGTGGTGCTATGATAGCATAGTAGACTGTAAATTTGGTTGGTTGTAGGTTCGATTTTTGCTTGGAAGAATCATTATAATATAATTAAGTGAAATTTTAACAAAAAAGATCACAAGAAATAAAATAAGTACGATTATAACTAATAATTTAAGTGCTACTTAAATAAGATCGTACTAGAAAAAAAATAGGTCACCAGGAAAATATTGGGCATACATTTGCAAAAAAACAAGCTTTGACATCTTAAAGATCTAAAAAAAATGGTCATCGCCAAAATTCGATAGTGAAATTACTAAATACCTTCACATTCGGCTTCTCTAAATCTTATATATAAATCTTATATTATAAATTGCCGAATACAAAAAAAAAGAAAAAAAAATTCCCGCTGACTTTCTTGCGCCGGTTCTTCTCAGGTCTGAGGCATTAAATTTAGTGAACCGGTGGTAAATTATTTGACGTTCAAAAAATTAAGCTTGTAACTTCTTATTTTGAGTAAAATTATTTGACTTTGACTTACCGGCTTCTCTAAATACTCATCGACTTTTTTAACTTTACCAGCTTGCTTAACTAAAATTTTCCCCCCTCATCACTGCTAGCTATCATATAAAATAAAGAATCATTAAAATTGGTTCACCGAGTAAAAAGTTACGCGGAAACATATATAAAAACAGAAATCGAATAGAGAACCTCCACCTTTTTTTGGAATCAATTAATAATTATTATTTTCACTCCGCCGCTCTGATAAGACGAAGCACGAATTCAGAAAACTGTGAACGGAGTGACTTAACACCAGATTCTCTGCCTATCCTGCTATGTGAGATAAAACGTAAAGCTAAAAGTATAATGGAACGGCAATCCAACATGATCGCACACAGATGAGATGTACGATTGAAGGCTTTAGTACTTTATACTCAATTATTAAAATATTTTTACAAACAATGTGAGATATAACATAATCTGTTGATTATTGAAGATCAGTGAAACGTGTGGTGATTATAAAGAGGTACAGCTTACATACATACATAGCTTTACGCTGTATCCCGTATATAGCAGGGTAGGCAGAGGGAGCCTAGCGTTAAGGCATTGCGTGCTGAGTAGCGGAACTCAACGCCGCGCTTTGCGTTGTTACCAAACCCAGGAAATGAAAGATTCCATTTCCTGGAGTTGCAATCGAATCCACAATCTGTCGCGTTTACAGTCGTTCGCTTGTGCCTCTGCGCCACGACAGGCGTTATTATATATTATACTAGTACTATATTATTTTAGTATAATACTTAAGTTCAGAATATTTATACAGAAATATATTAGTACTAGGTAAAAATTGGTTCAAAAATTTCAAGCAAATCAAATACTGTTACGTAAAAATATTTTGAAATTACATAGAAAACAGAATTTACAAATAAAACATATCGTTAAAAATGATTGCTCTCTGAAGCATACATTTTCCTACATTATACATTTTTGATTTACCAATTTCTTCTCGTCTACTATTCTGATTCTAAAATTATAATCGCTTGCGTTATTATGTGACTGACAAACGATGTATAGGCGAAACTACTAGCCATAGAAAACTTAAATTAGGTAGGCTTAGGCATTAGGCTTCTTAGGAGAGTAAAGGGCACTAAAAGAAGATTACTCAAAATTCTCACGAAACTGTGAAAAAAAAACACAGAATTTTAATCTTTACAATCCCCACAAACAAAGTCAGGATATAGCTAGTATATCACACTGAATCCTTAATCAGCTTTCAACCAAACTCATCGGACATTTTTAATATACCTGTACATTTACCATGTCGAAGTCAATTAAGCCAGTTTTCCGATACAAGGCGCTGACTGACCTACATCCAATTATTCTGCTACTAAAGTTCCGGTAATCCACCAACACTTTTGGTAAACTTGTGGGGATTTGTGAAGCGATCATATTATATCGTGCATGACTGACACGCAAATTAGATTTCGCTTTGCTTAGTAGCTGTTTCGCTTCGCTCGCCCGTTCTAAATGAATTGACAATAAGGTATTTATACATGTCATATGAGTATGGTGTTTACGTACCATAATAATTGATCTTCTTACGGAAATTTACAGTGGCAATATGTATACAAAGAACGCGATGTCCGTCTCCAGCCACCTAACCATATATCTAATCATACTTATTTGAAAGGCTATTTTTCATCCAACAGTAATCTCTAAATTAAAAAAACACCATAACCTATATAATTGTTTATTATAACTTATACATACGTGTTTGTGTGTGTGGGTGCGTGCGTGCGTGCGTGCGTGATTGTGCATGTGTGTTTGTCAATATGAGTCTTATACATTACATATTGTATAAGTTTACCTTAGATCAACCCTATTATGAAAAATTAATGTAGCTTTGGGATATCTATATTGTAAGATAAACAAAATATTTTTAGCATCTCCAGAAAATCTTTAATAAATTTATCGCAGGATATATTTTCAAGTAAACGAAAAATAATCTGAATAAAAAAAAACAATTTTCAACCAATTTCCAAAAAAGAATTTAATAAAACCATTAATAGCTCAAAAAAGATAATAATAAAAGGAAATACTTGTTTCAAAAATCTATAGATTAACAAGGCTCCGTGTTAAACAATAATTGGACATCGCCTCGCTATCTGTATGTACCGACGATGCTCACTTAATTATGGCTAGTGTACGTGAAAATACGTAAAAGGAAAGCTTTTGAAATGAAATTTATATTTTCGAAAAATTAAATTATTAACTTTTTAGTCAAAAATTGTTATAATTAAAAGTATAATAGACCCCATCATAGCACAGTGGTCTAGTTGGTGGCTTCAGTTTCTAGTTATGTGAGTTTCGTTCCCATTCGGGGTAATATTATAATTAAATTAATTTTAATTTTCCCGCTCTGCTAAGACAAAAATATTAGTTTTTCTCTGATTACTCTGCTACTTGAAAAAAAAAGATGAAGCTACAAAAAAGAATTGCAAAGATAAACAAAATAAGATTTAAACTCTACCTACATACATACATACATAGCTTCACGCTGTATCACGCATATAGCAGGGTAGGCAGAAGCAACCTAGTGTTAAGGCACTCCTTTCCCCACTTTCCGCCGAATTGAGGCATTGTGTGCTGACTGGCGGAACTCAACGCCGTAATTTGCCTTGTTACCAAACCCAGGAAATGAAAAATTCCATTTCCTGGAGTGGGAATCGAACCCACAGCCTGTCGCATTTACAATCGCAGGAGTCAGAAGCCTCTGCGCCACGACAGGCGTTGTAAACTTTACCTCTAGATTTAAATGTTGAATATTTTTTTTTATGTTTATTGATGGAAAATTTTGATACTTCATTCATAATGGTATTTTAATTATTATTAAGAATATTAATTTTTAACCAAATCCAAATTGTTTATTTTTCTTATTATGATGAGACTATAGGTTCCACTAAAATAATCTAAACGTAATTTAGACCAGTGTTTAGAAGCATACCAAATTTCGTGTCTATTACTCTAATAACCTAGGAGGCGATAATATACGTAATATTGAGTAACATTGAGTAATATTAAGAAATGTTAAGTAATTATAAGTGATATTAAGTAATATTAAGTATTATTAGTTATAATATATTATGTAGGTAACTAAAACACTTGGACTCTCTTTGGAAATAAAAATATCTTATTCCCTAAACTTAGTTAAGTGATATGAAAATATAGTGAAAGTTGACAAAAGTTA